>BRZM01000048.1:1940123-2119405 GCA_033238685.1 Lates japonicus
ATCAGCCATCGCTGACCAACTGTTAGTGTGTGCCATACCCAACTATGGTCATTTGAACAGTTGAGCTAATAATTGCGGACTTTTAGGACATTTAGACATTATAGGAACATTGCAGGTAGGACATAATGTTATTATATGTATAATACAAGTATTAATGATATTATGGAAATATGAACAGGTGTGATCATAAAATCACAAAATAAATAAGGCAATGGTTAATTACAGTGAGGGTGATGAGTGTGACATGGCATTGTGTCCTACCATCCATCAAATTGTACAAGGTGCCTGACAATCACTAGGGGTTTTTAAATTTCCTTCAGTATGAAAATTATAAAAGATAGTTGTATGTACATTAATGGTAGAGTATGCGATTATACCAGACATTACAGTAATCTTTATTAGGGTCAGCAACTATCTCTCGTGGTCTCGAGCCTCCTCCCAAATGACCAGAAACACAGAGAGATCAGTGAATTAAATTACTTGCTCACAAGATATTCAGCTTACCTTCTAGTTTGCCAAGATTATGTTGAGCAAATAGTAGCTATTGTAAAAAGTTGTGATATTTCTGTCTTTTCTTTCTCTTCATTGTAGCTTTGCACCAACACCTGTGGTGATATTTTGCTTTCAACTCTTGTTTGTTCTATATCATGTTATTTGTAACCATGAAGACCTAGAAACACATTTATTTGGTTGGATGTAATTCTAGAATTCTATTGGGATCACTATGTTTCTTGTTAGCTTAGCTACAAACCTATGAGCCTCTCTGTCTGGTTTTAAAAAAACAATCTAACAACTAATTGTGTGTTTTGGATGCCATGTTTATGTAGATATTTGTTTATTTGATGACGTCTTATATTAAATGGTTTTGTGCTTCAGAGTATCATGGAAAGAATATCACTTCATACCATGTAAAACACACTGGATTCCTCCAATTTGTGTGTCATTACCTCTGCAATCACCGAATTCATGGAATTGCAGGGGTCAGGACACAGTGGAGAATATCTATTTTTCTGTTGGTTCAATATCAACAATCTTTCCTTAAATTCGCCTCCACCTCTGACAGGGACCATGCAAACGGAACTGCTAATAGTTAATCCAGCAACAAAAAATTTAGCTTAATGGAACTTCTTGTTCCATATTGGTTTACCTAACCAATATGTTGATGTTAACAGAACATTTTTGATTTGCTTTCTTTCACACAAAGTAAAATTCATAGATGAAAAGAGTACAGTGACAAACAGAAAACTCTCTTCACACGGAATAAATAAGCTAAAAAGAGATCAATTTGAGTACAAGGACTCCATCCATCAAGCGTATTTAGATTACTAAAATATCAGAAGAATCCAGCAAATTAGAAACCAAACTCAATACCACAACTGCACTGCAACCACACTTTTCCTAATTCATCATCATCAGTCATCCATTTACCCCAATTTTGGTAAATGTACGTAATGGACTGATGATTTGGGCTGTTTTCTGTCACAGCACGTCTGTCTCACTCTATACATGGTGTGGTATGTTCCACCTGACATTTCCTGCATGTGTGTGTGTGGCTGTTTTATGTCTAATGCCCGGTTTATGTGTCATGCAGATTTGAGTTGATGCTCATGGACATGTTGTGTAGGTGTGGGCGGCCTGCTGGAGGCTTTAAGTGAAGTGGAGTGTAATCCTCTGCATCTTCTCAACTGTTTATACAGCACACTCCTCATTTAGCCCTTAGTCATCACACACATTTGCACATAAACACTCTTACATGTTCAAATGCATCTAAGTATTAATCCATGGGAGTACTCATATTTATGCATATATTAATGTACGCATGGGATTACATACATAAAAGCATGTAAAACCTACCCACATAAACATACAGTACATGTCACCACAATTACTACACTATATGCAAAGCAAGGTTGGACACACACCAAACACAGGAGATAAAATTGATTTGAAGTGAACATTCCATCTGCCTTAAAAGAATGTCTGTGGTTGCAGAAAAACTTAAAAATTGTCACTGAGGTGCACTGAATAAGCAATCTGCTGGCACTGTGTAAAATTGCCATCGACTCTACTCTGACTTGATATTCAAGAGGATAGAAATGTGTTTAATAGATCAATGAGCCTATTTTAGAGACTTTTTGACTTTCACAATGCCATTGGTCCCCATCTGCAATAAGATGTTCTTTGTTTTGTTTTTACAGTTGGATGTTCAGCAAATTTTAGATTCTCTGTCATGTCAAAGACAATCATTTGAAGTTACGGTTTTTCTTTGGTATTTTTGCTTATGCCTTTTACATTCTTAATGAAAAATGATCCACAATCTGTTTAGAATTGGGAGGTTCATTGCTAACCCTCCTTGTGCCACTAAATACTAAATGTTATAAGACAAAATACAAGGACATCAAATAAAGAAGTGCACAGCAGTGTGTAGTAAGTGCTACTTAGGCATGTTAGAGTTATTAGAGGTATTAGGAAGGGAGGTGCAACAGAAGAGATGAGTCAGAAGAGGATGCCTGATGACGTTTGGGGCTTATTTCCATCAATGGGGAAACCATGAGGAAGAACAGTCTAAACTGCAGTTGCCTTGTGTGCATAGTTGCAATGCCAGAAGTCATGGAGGAACATAACAGTGGCTGAGGAGCATAAGCTTGTATGAATGGGTGAATGGAAAGTAGATGGGTGCAGACCCAGAAGTCGCTCTGTGACATTGGTGACTTGATTGAATCGAGCAGCCATTAGCTAAATTAGCAATGGATTGGGACATATTGCTTGCTGGCGATCAAAGACCAGATGCGCTGCTGCATTCTGGATCATTTGTAAAGGGTATCACTGTGCATGAATGGAGGCTGGGCAGGTATTGCTGTAGTCAAGAGGCGAGATATATAACCATGGCCTGTACCAGAGTTGGGTGGCGTACTGAATCAGGTAAGAAAATTGTTGATTCACGTAAAAATTGTGTCTCTAACTACTGTGTGGAATGAGAGCTTGATTGGACTGGTTGATGCCTAAAAATCAGTTAACTGATTGAATACCACATCAGAACTAAAACCCTGCAACAAACAAACAAACACACACACCCTTAGCTCATAGTCCTAGTCCAGCATTGTGTCACCACTCAGGGTTTAGTAAGGCCACTGTATGTCTGTGGATTATCCCTCTCCCAGTCTGTCTTCAGTGCAGGCTGGGTGACTGATCACAGCCTCATGAGACACCTGAGATGAAATGGGATAGAGCATTGTGATGATTGCTCTTCGTCAGTATTTTGATTATCCATTTGTTCATTCATGCATTGCTGGACTTCCGTCACATCTTATAAACACTTGCCACCATTTTCAAAAATTGCATTGACCAATAAGCCAGATTCATTAGAGTACCTTCAATGCACTGCAAACTACATTAATTTTGTCAATATATTCCTACGCCTTTGGCCTCTAGGTCATATATTGGATCTTTTATCAGTCAATCTTTTAACAATTTTGGGTACTTTTTAAGAGCCACTGACATTTATTATCTGATTGCAATTAAGAACATTTATGTAAAATGCTGATTCATTTTCTCAATTAGTTTGTGGTGTGTAACATTTAAGATGATTTAACAATATTGAACCTTATTGCATGGCTGAGATTGTAGAACACTGGAGGAAATGTGTAGCTGTTTGAGAAAGATGAGCAAGTGAACTGAGTATCAGTTGGATTAAAATGGATGACGTCTTAATTGCAGTATGCACATATAGCCTGCTGATCCCTCTGTCTTCCTCTCAAACGCATTCCTAGATAGGGTGGTAATAAACACACAAATCTGCTCTGACAGTCACTGTTCTTATAGCCCTCAGTCAGGCACAATCCAAACCAGCACACTTTGTCGCTGGCAGGTAGGGGTGCTGATGGTATTATTATTGGGAGGTAAAAATACAGAGGTTACATATTGAGTTGGGTAAAAAACAGGTTAGAGATGATGCATATCAAAGATGAGTAAAATCAAACTTTACAGTATGTTTGTAGGTAGCTGGGCATGCTCACAATATCCTCCTTGAATCTGTTGTTATTTCTGGGCATATTTGGACAAGTCTAGACATGCTGCGGGGAATTATTGAACGGTGGGTAAGCTGCTGTGATCAGGCAGAATCACACAAGTAATATGAACAGAGCTCGTAGAACAAAAAGGAACTGTCAGGATGAGGGATGTTTTGAGGAAACACTGGATACTGTAATACTGGATGGAGGATTTGAGCGAGCTGAGTCGATGAAACAACACATTCTATCTATGAAAGGGCAATAGGGTACAGTGAAGCTTTCCGGTTGAAAAGAGTTGGATGGATGGATGGATGGATGGATGGATGGAACCCTGGATAGCTGAATGGAGGGTATCGCTTGGAACACAAGAAAATGGGTTTGATGGCATTTTTTGTAAACAGACATAATAGGTGTCTCGAATGCCGGGGTCAGATAATGCATTTTCAGGGTTCAAGCACACATCCAGGGCCCTGACAGCACATTCGTATCGCTCCTCATGAAAAAATGGGCATGTAGCTAAACACAGTGAGACAAACAAAATGTCCAGAGAATAGGGTACATACACTTAAGTGACAAGGAAAGTGGCATCCTCAAAGTCTTTGCTTCAACAATGTTGTAGAAATAAACTAAACCTTCTTTGTATGTATGTATTCCAAGTACTGTACTTGAGTGCAAATCATTTTGGCTGCTGTGTCATGTGCTGACTGGGTGGGATAAAGGCTCAGATTGGTCTTTTTGGTGTCCAGTCAGCAGCCAAGTGTGAAGTGGCCTGGCACTGGAGTTGTCACTGCCTCTAAGTCTGAGGCCCAGGTCCTCTGCCAGAAAATAACAAACAACTAGAAACACCACACCTGTCTTTAGACAATCATGTCAGACAGCTGACTTGATCTACATTCTTTGACCTAAAGACATTGCTAAGTTGAGGAATCTATTATTTCGAGAATTGTTCATGCTTTTATGTTTTCTCATCTGGATTATTTCAACTTCCTTTGCTTCCTTTTTTAACTGTCATTCGGCCTTATTAGGTAATCTGTACTCCTGATTGGCCAAGTATCTGTCAGCCTAACAGCTGGCAAATGACACCATCATATCATCTAGTAATGCAAAGTTAAAACTGTTGTAGCTCTAGCTGTGTGTGGCACAATTTAATACCTATAGAAGATGTGATGTTTTTAGTAATCAACTGAATCTGGCAAATCAATTTTGCTTTTTATAAATGCTTGTGTAACTGGACCCTTAGCCTGTCTGTTGACCAAATGAAGACTTTTTGTCCCTTCACCACCTTTTGATTTCCTGGATATGGTTCTGGACAAAATAAATTTCTACTGATACCTACTGGGTATGTGAGTTTGATATGAATAGGTTACTGGTATGTACTGTTTCCAGGAAATGCTCTCAAATTCTGACATGATAAGGTCTCTTATACTTTCTTTCACCAAATGATCTACCAGCCGTATAGTGGCTTATAAATCCATAGTGTTCTGGCTGCCATGAGTACTGTACGACAAAGTTTAGCCTAACTTTAAGTGGTGCAGAGTAGTTACTACTAGTCCATTCAGTGCACTACAAACCTGTATACAGTCTTCCCCTCAACACAGGTTGCAGGTCATTCATTTTTAGGAAATACATGGCTGACCTGCAGCCCACACACTGAAAGACATAGAAGAGACCACTTGGGGAGGTTTGAGGCTCACCAGATTCATTCATGCATCAGAGTCAGACAACAGACTCAATGCGCTTTTAGCTAACTTGTTGTTAGCTTGTTGTTGTATTAGCCTGCTAAAATTCCCCGATTCCTTCTGCCTTTATAGGATTTGGGATTAAGCTACACAACTTTGCAGTTTTTTTTTTTTTTTTTTTTGTTTTACAACTGTAAATACAATTCATACAGGGGTCATTTTCTCAAAACACTTAACATCACAAAACCCCACATCCACACTGAAGAACACTTCATATCCGCAAATTGAAGCACTGCATTCAAGACTACATAGAACCATCAAACTTTTGTACCAAATGACACACACTTCATTCATATTACCACATTTTTGTCCAGAAATCAGTTACACTGTATGCTCAATCATAAGCATTTTCATCTTTTGTGGGCTTGTTATCACGGTTCTGTATGCAGAGAATTCTGCAGAGAAATCAAACAGATGACTGAGGCGTGGAGAGTGAAGATTGGAAAGGTATTGGCAGAAATTGTGGTGGACAACCAAGCCAGCTTTAGACCATGGTTGCACAGTGGAAGTTATGCCGCTCTGCATCATCCACATGGTCCACTGGGATCAAATGTCAATGTCAATGTCAATCAATATTGCGTCTGTCCAAAATGTGAAAAGTGGTCTGTGTTGTATCGGCTCTGTGACCAGTGTTTCCTCCCATCTCCTGGTCTGAAGCCAGCCCTCATCGACACAAATAAGCGTGTGTGGGGATTACATTAGCATCCATTTGATTCTCTCTAAAAAACAAACTAAATAATCAGTTAATATGGTGTAGTCAGTACACTGGAAAAAATAACGTCAGTGTGCTTTGTACTTACTTTCAATGTATTTATGTCTCAGATCTTCGATTCTTATTATTAGTCTTATTGTACTGTTGCCAAATCAAGTTGATTATTGCTGCTTCCTGGCACTAGGTGTCTCCACAATAACAGTATACTTCACAGTATGATTAGTGAATCTGAATTGAAGCAATTGAATGGAATTTTATTACGTACTGCTTAATCCTAAATGTCCAGAGAGAAACAACAGTAAATCAACTCAGTCTCTACATTTATCAACCATGTTTGATAATATGAATTACTAACATTGCTCAGATCTCATCAAGCTGTGTCATACTCAATTCATTCTTGTCTTCGTCCTCCATCTCTACCCCCACACCCTGGCTCCTCAACTGCCTCCACCTCTACTCCAACCTCATCCTCTAAGCTGTGCCTCCATTGTTGTGTATAATGTTCTTTACATAGTGTATATCCTGACTAATGAGTTGACAATTAAGCAATTAGGTGTGATCAGGTGGCGTGTGTTGGCTGACCAGTCCATGGGTGTGGCATTTCACGATAAGCACATAATGCTAGTTTATTTCTGCCACCACAACTGTACTTGTGTTTCTTGTAAATCTTTTTTATGCACACGGTATAGTGCTAATTTGGTTCACCAAGTATTGAAATATATTCCTGTCTCCTTATGCTCCCCTTTCCTCCCATATTTGGTGCAACATACTCTTCCTCCTCTCTTGATCTGTATATATACAGATATTTTTAAAGAATGCCTCTTCTGACATGCACACAGACTACGCACACATCCTCTTTAAGCTAATTGAATATGCATGCAGAAGACAGAGTCTCCTCCTCTCCTCTCATTCTCAGAGACCTACATACCAGATCCTTCTGTTCTAAAATGACATCTGCCTGACAGCTCTGAGTATGGTACCCTACTTCAATGCTGTATATAATTCCAGCTTGAATGAAAAAAGTAGTCAAATCATACTCCATTATGAATGGGCCTGTGAGCTCTAAAATAACAAACATTAACAACACAAACATTCAAATTTTGGTTGGAGTACAAGTAATGCAATTGTGTTTTATGTTTAAATTGATATAGTGAGAAGTTAGGTAAGGGATTATCAACTGATAAAACAATTTTGTGAAAATTATGTGCATTTGTATCTGCTACAAACTGTATGTGAAGCAGCATTAATTACATACATTTCTATGTTCAGCTATGATCTTTAGAAATTTCATGGATACAACTTTGAACTCATTATATGGCAGTTGAGGAAACAATATGTGAAATGGACATGGTTTGAGTGATTGTTTCTACCCTGACTGGCAACATGTAAACCACTATTAATATAAACATTAGAGATAACATCCAATGACTGCAAACACAAATGAATTATGTGCAGTTGCTGGCTTTAATAGCAATGGAATAGAGAGCTCTATATAGTGGTGTAGTATTTGCCCCTTAGAGATACTTTTTTTGCACATTTGTCACACTTAAATATTTTCAGATCATCAAACGATTTTAATTTCAGAAAAAGATAACCTGACTAAATACAAAGGCAGTTTTAAACGATGATGTCAAACCAACCTGGCCCTATGTGAAAAAATGGTACCCCCTTGTTAAATCTTAGAATTAAACCACATTTTTTGGAAAGCTGAGTTCAATTTCACCTAGCAACACCCAGGCCTGAGACTGCTGAACCTGTAGAATCAAGAACTCCTTAAATAGAGCCTGTCAACCTGACAACATGAAGGAAGCTAAAATATCTCAAAAAGCAACACATCATGCCCAGTCTAAAGAAATTCAAGAGATTCGCAGATGACCACCACTCGGGGTAGTCAAGGAGATGACAAAAAGACCCTGAACATAAGGACATCTAGACCTAAACACCCTCAACGTGAACAAAGGGTCCTTAGGAGACATTGCTTTGGCACTCCTTTGTCTGCCACGGAGTGGCACCCCACCTGGGTGATCCTTTCCCTTGAGGTATCCTACAGAATTTGCATGCCAGTGTAAATAAGTAAATGGTCTAGAGCGTCTGAATGGTTAAAGATAAAGAAATTTGCAGTGCAGACTCCAGCGAACCACAGTGAGAGCCATTATCAAAAAACATGGAACAGTGGTGAACCTTCCAGGAGTGTGACCTACCAAAATTACCAAAAGAGTGCATCAACGACTCATCAGGAGGTCTAGGAACGAAAAACATTTAAAGCACAGCTAATATTCTCACTTGCCTCGAGATTGGTCAGTGTTCATGATTCAACAATAACAAAGAGACTGAGCAAAAATGACATCCGTAGGAGAGTTCCAAGGCGAAAACCACTGCTGATGACCAAAAAGAACACAAAAAGCCACCATCTCACACATTTGGCAAAAACATTGTGATGATCCCAAAGACACTGGGAAAATATTCTGTGGACTGATGGAACAAAGTGGAACTTTCTGGAAGGTGTGTGTCCACGTTACATCTGGCGTAAAACCTTGCCACAGCATTTCCAGAAAAAAGAGCATCATACCAACAGTCCAAACATGGTGGTGGTAATTATGTGATAGTCTGGGAGCCTTTGCTGTAGAGACCTGGACGACTTGCTGTAATTGATGGAACCATGAATTCTGCTCTCTACCAGAAAATCCTGAAGGAATGTCTGGCCATCAGTTAAGTGACTTTAAGCTCAAGCGCACTTAGGTTGGTTATGCAACAGGACAATGATCGAAGCACACCAGCAAGTCCACCTCTGGCAGCTGAAAAAAAACAAAATGAAGGTTTTGGTGGTCAAACTCAGATTTAAAATCTGATTGAAATGCTGTGGCATGACTTTAAACAGGCCGTTCAAAATACTTTCCGAAGACCCTCAATGTGGCGAATTAAAACAATTCTGCAAAGAAGGTGGGCAAATTCCTCCACAACGATGTGAAAGACTTATTGCCAGTTATCACAAACACTTGATTGCAGTTGTTTCCGCCAAGGATAGCTACAACCTGTCATTAGGTTTAGGGGGGCATTTACTTTACCAATACCAATATCTCCTCCTCTTGACAGACTGCAGAGTGATTCTCATTACTGTCCTGTTGTTTTGTTGCAACACAGCTGCTAGCTAACGATCCTGTACCAATGATTCTGCACTGTTGTTCATTTATGCACCTGTGGTAGTGTTGAAGATGTGTGTATTGGTGCTGTATCTGAGAGATTGCAAGACCAAAATGTCACATATTCATACTTTGAATAAATGAAGCATAGCTTTAGTTCAGACAGAACACTGTAGTGACAAATACATCATTGATTAGCACTGTACCTTTCCTTTTACATTAGGCTATTGTGCTTTTTACGGTGCACCACTATCAAAAATTGCCTGGAGTACAGTGTTGTGATACTGCACCTCTGTAATTTCCAGTGAAAATGGTACAATTAGTACTTACCAAAAATGGTCCATAGGAGGGACAACCAGTAAGCAGAAAGAGAGGAGCATGGGCTCCCAAGACTCGTGATGCATGTGGAGGAACTAGCTGTTTGGTGAAGAGCTGCTGAAACTGAATGCTGAACACTTTAATGCTGGCTATGATGACTGTCGGTGTACACATTGCAGCTTGCTGCATAAGGAAACCACAGACCAGTCAGGAGCCCTGCTGACCTTTGTTTTCTGGCCAAAAGTGCCTGCAATGGGCCTGTGAAGATAAGAACTAGACATGAAGGAATGGAAGATGTTGGCCTATTTTTTTTTTTTTTGAGGGTTGGGATATTTGTACAGACTTAGTATGTCTACACTGTAGTCCATGCCAAAATATCATGGGCAAGATACTGAACAACATTGTGTTAGGCGCTTTGTGTAGCACTGTATGAATGTGTGTGTGAATGGGTGAATGTGATGCATAGTGTAAAGTGCTTTTGAGGTGGTCGATATGACTAGAAAAAGCGCTATATAAGTACAAGTCCATTTAACATTTAGAACAACTGATTTCCAGGTGCTTGGGAATTGGAAGATTTCTTGTAATTGACAGATTAATCAAATGAGTAATCAAATGAGCAATGGCGCCCAGACTAGACCATCCTTATGTAATTTAAAAAGTAACATCTGAATCTTATTATGTTTACCACTGTTGATTCAGATATTTCTGTTATTCAAGAAACTGGCTAAGCATCACTGATAGGTACAAGATTTGGAACTGGGAGAAGCTTTGGGCCAACTCTTGGACTAATTCATTTAAAGTTGGGTTTTAAGTTATTTTTGGTTCTTTAATTTAATATGACAGTGAGAGGAGGGCAGGAAACTAAGAGAGAAAATGGGGGTGACATGCAGCAGGGGTCCAGACCAGTGGGAGTTGGACCAAGGTACTTTCCCTGCTCGACACTAACCTAACCACTCTGCTATCAGGGTTGCCCCATAAAAGCTATTGCATAGTATATCATTATCCTGGGTTAAGATTCCATTCACTTTAAGTTTGGATTCGCATTTTTTCTGATTATTTCTTTCCATTAATTTGTTATTAACTGGAAGATTTTCTAGATCAGTTTCCCATTTAGCTTTGCTTTTTCTCCTTGCGGATTCAGCTACATGTATGGTGGAACATACATGTAGGTTCATCCTCTACCCAGCAAGGCTCCCATTCTCTCCTGAGTCCATCACCTATCATTTACCTGACTTCCCTCAGTCAGGTCAGAACTCACCTTTGAAATGTTGCATTTGCTTTTTTTTTTTTCTTTTATGTATTATAACTTTGAGTACCTTGCAGTAAGTTTATAAGTACACTGATGTTGAATCAAAACAAACAGAGAGATAATGCTCTGTAATTCCAGGTTGATAGCACATAATTTTCAGATTGCATTGCATTACTCATGAAAGGGACAACACCATTTCAGCCATATCTGAAATATTTCAGAGCATACATCTTTTGGAGCACATCTGTGAGCATAAGTATAAATACTTTATATGGTAAAGTACAAATATGTTTTTAAAAAGAAAAGAAGAAAAAGTCAAGCTTTTGGCAAAATCAATAAATAATAAATAAAAAGTAAAATAGACAGTTCAAAACAGAAAGAAAAAACATACCAATGGCGTCATGGTACATGTAGCACTAGTAAGAGTATTTATTTTAGGTCTAGAGGATTTAATTCCACCTTATGTATATGCCTTATTGATCAACAAAGAGGGATGCAGGTCTTACCAGAAAAGTGGTGAACTGGAATAACACCGCATCACTCTACTCACCTACTTAAGGGGCGATTGGCTATCACAGTCTCATAGTATTATATAAACGGTATGCCACTCTTCTCTCTTCTTCCTCTGCTGTGTGTCTTCCTCGGAGCCTGTTCATATTAGCCACAGGCCCTGCTTCTTCTAATAGCCAATTTAACAGTTTGGCAAAGCATCAATTCTTATTGCTGTCAACATTTCCATGAGGCTATATATGTGCCCAATGAGCATGCAAAGGTGGCATGTCATACAGAACCGCTATTGCTTCCTCATCAAATTTTCTTCAACAATACACAGCTTTGGTTGAATAGAAAATGTCTGCATATCAGTTCTCCTTTGCAATTAAGAAAAAGGGTAGTACCTAAAACATCTACTTGAACAGAAATAGATGAGAGATGATTCTTTATCCTTTTGTATTCGAGATATGCAAATATGATATAGAATGTGTGATACATCTTAAATCTGCTTAGTTCAGATCATACTGGATAACACCATGACACTAAGAGTGTAGTGCCATTATTAATATTAGACAGTAAATCAGCCAGAGGAGAGCTGCTTGGGGTCGCTTTTGGGCGTACTCTGTCACCTGTCGTTTAAGTTGATAGCTTGACGAGTGGCCCACTGAAGCACCTAGAGCATAACAGAAAGCCTTCCCAAACCTGGGATGCAAATTGAGGGGGCCCTGGTGGGAGGACCAGTGTCACCTAGGATGATGAAAGATGAAAACACAGTTCTGAAAGATCAACTGTCTCTGTAGCTCAGGGGTGTCAAACTCAATTTCACAGCCTGAAGCTTTCATTACACAGGTATCAAAATCAAGATGCATTCACTACTGTACTTCTGCAAGCCACACAGGATTATATTTTCGATAGTCATATTCTTTGAAAACTCTTGCAGATCACATAAAAATGAAGTGGTAGGCTGGATTTGACATGATTTTGACACTCCTGCTGTAGCTGAAGACAGAGACAAAGTGTTCAGCCTCAGAAAAGGATCAATGATTGAGGGTGGTTGTGTTACCTTCAAAAGTGATCAAAGTTCACAGCTATGTGTAAATAGGAGACTTGGAATGGTGGGGTCTTGTGAGGACTACTGGTGCAGGCCGAAGCAGGCAGCCGCTAAGGTGTGATGTCGTGGGACATAGAGGCGACCAAAACTGCTATTTAATGAAGGCGGTGAGGTCAATTCTAGTATGGCAGGTAAGTTTAGAGGTGCCCCACTGGAGAACCTGGTCAAAGGGAGTCAAATTTGCCCAGGAACAGATTTTCCTTTTCTGGTCTACTCAGAGTCCTCTGTCAGCAGCCTGCCATGTTCAGGCACTGTTTGCTGGGCCTCATAATCAGGACTAATAAGGTCCTAAACATCCACCCATCCATCCGTAACTACACAGCTATTCTTTACGAAATGCGAGAGCTGGAGCCAATCCCACTTGACAATGAGAGGTACAACATGGACAGGTCGACAGTCTATCTCAGGCGCGCAAAGGGGCAAATAGCCATTAATTTTCAAGTTTAGATTAAGCCAGTTCACCTATCACCATGTCTTTGAACTGTGGGAGCAAGCCCAGAGCACCTGGAGGGAAACTCATGCAGGCCTTGGGAGAACATGCAAACTCCACACAGAAAAGATCAAATGAACCCAGGATTCACTAAATTGCCTTCTTGCTGTGAGATTTGACAGATTACTTTAACGCTGCACCACTGTGCCACCAGCTCCTAAACAACAGATCCCAGTTATAAAATACTCACCCTGACCTAAAAGTACATGGACTTGCATCTTCTACATTTTGCTAGTTCTGCTTCTCTCTCTCCATTCCTAGGAATTCACAAATAGTTGGCTTTTAGAGGCATAGCTTCTTCTCTGGAAACATTCAAAATAAGACACCCCTCATGTGACTGGTGGTCATGGACAAATATATTTGACACCAGGTTGAAAAAATACAGAATGTTTCTTTACTAATGGCTCTGGTTTAATTTTGATTAGTTAAGGTCAAGTCAAGTCAAAGTTATCTCAAGGCATTTTCATATAAAACAGGTGTGAACCGTATTCTTTTACTCCTTGTTACGGCGTTGTGTGTGTGGGTGGTCAGGTATTACTCAATTCTGTGGGGACCTAAATCTGTTTGATCAGGCACATTAAGGGGACTTGTCTTCCTTATGGAGACAAAAACCAAGTTCCCATGATATAAATCATTGAATTTTAAGGTGAAGAGGTGTTCTAAGGTTTGGGTTAGGTTAAGGTTGGGCTAAGGGTTTGGGTTAGACAAGTAGCGGTTAGGGTTAGGGTAAGTCTCCAGGGAATGTCTATGAAATGTCCCCTGAAGTTATGGAGAGACAACTCTATGTGTGTGTTCGTGTGTTTGTGTGTGTGTGTGTGTGGCCTCAGTTGAGTTGGGGCTAATGTATTGTGTGAAGTGTCTCCTTTGAAGTTTCTCCTCTCCAAAATAATGAGCCCCTTCAATTGCTGAACACACTCCACCCCTCCCACCCCCCTTCTCTTTCACACACACACCTATCTCACACACACACACCCACCCACACAAACACACCTTCTCAGTTAAAATAATTTTTCCCCTGTATTCGTGGATCTGCTTCTTTCTCTCATCCCTCATTCTTCTTCTGCCACCTGCTCCTTTGTCATCCCCACACCTCCACTTTTCAAAGGCTTCAAAGACTTCAACCTCAGAACATTTACTGTTAGCACTGTTCCTGCAACAAACTTAAATGATGGCCAATACTAGTACTGCAGTCTTTCAAGACTTTAACTTAACTCCTTTAGCCAGCTGACTCCACATTTGCTCCTAATGCAGGTGAAGAGCCGAACGCAACATGACATGCCATATTCAGAGGCAATTCAAACATTCATATTTGACCAGAGGTGAGAGAAGAACATCTCATTGAAAATATGAGTCGGTAGAATGTCCTGGGAATACATGGTTAATGCATTTTCACAATAGTGTTGGTTAGATGTTGAACTGTGTTAGGTCTAAACGATACCAAGGCACAAATGTGTTATGGCAAAAGTCAGGTAAAGTCAGATAAACAAGCCTTTTCCCCCTTCAGTAGTGAAAATTTTATTTTGATTGTTGTAGATCAGCGTATTGTGGACTCGCTTTTTTCTAACATGCCACTTGAAGCTGACTTCTGTTTGGTCTACTAGGTGAAGAACTAAATATTTCACACAGTAGGTTTTCCAGAAACAGTTAACAACATTAAGTATTCATCATCACACAGATTATACCCCTACTTTAATTCTGCATTTTACTCTACAGCTATTCATTGAGATGTATATTTTCCTTTTCATTCATTTCAACACAACACAAAAAGTGAGTGCAGTACACAATCCAGGGAATACATAATGGAGTTTGGTGACCTATAAATTCACCCTTGCTAAGTGTCACAGAAATTATTATTCCAAAGTGAAGTAGTGCTTTTAAGTGCTGTAATCATTAATATGTTATTTGCTGAGAATTGATTGCTTTTAATGTTTGAATGCTTTTGGGCACCAGTTTAGATGATTCACAGCAAGTTTCTAAAACTACAAGAACAAGTTGAATATGCTGTTACAAAGACATATTCAACATGAATTGCATGTAATTAATAACTTTTAAGAGTGGCAGTGAGATCTAGGTCTTTTGTGCCATGTGACTGAGTAATTCTGCACCAGATGTGCATGCAAGAGACACACCAGCCTGAAGGCCAGAAAGTATAGTTATCCTCTGAGGAACATTGTTGCATTTTTGCATTATTTTCTGTAAAAATAAAAACCAAACAAAATATGTATATATATATATATATATATATATATATACACATATCAGTATAGAACCACTAAAAGGATTTCCTCAGAGCTCATCCTCTCAGTCATCTCACCACATCAATTGAATTTACCACAGGTAAATCAAGAGCAATGAAAGGCACCTGAGACAAATTTCAAGTCATAGCAAAGGGTCTGAATACTTATGTCAAAGTTTTTCCTTTTTAATGAATTAGTTAAAGTTTCTGAAGTACTTCATTTTGTATTGAGTGTTGACAAAACTGGACACAAAGTTGAAGGGTGGAAAAACATAGCCTGGTCTGATGAATCTGGATTTGTGCTTAGGCAGCAGGTGGTAGGGTCAGAATTTGGCACCAACAGCAAGAATCCATGGACCTAACCTGCCTTGTGTCAACAGTCCTTGCTGCTGATGGTGGTGTAATGGTGTGGGGAATGTTATCTTGGCACGCCAAGCAATCATGGGTGAATGTTACAGTATTGTTGCAGACCATGTTCATCCCTTCATGGCCACAATTTACCATCTTCTAATGGCTACTTCCAGCAGGATAATGCTCCATGTCACAAAGAAGTTGTATCAAACTGGTTTCGTGAACATGACAATTAGTTCAGTGAACTTCAGTTATCAGATCCTAATCCAATAAACCACCACTGGGGTATGGTAGAAGGGGAGACTGGCAACATGAATGTGCAGCTGACAAATCTGCAGAAATGATGTGATGCAGTCATAACAATTCAGTTAAATTAAATTTATATAGCGCCGAATCACAACAAAAGTCATCTCAAGGCACTTTTCATATAGAGCAGGTCTAGACCGTATTCTTTAAAATATGATATTTACAGAGAGAGACCCAACAAATCCTACCATGAGCAAGCACTAGGCGACAGTGGCAAGGAAAAACTTCCTTTTAAGAGGCAGAAACCTCGAGCAGAACCAGACTCAGGGTGTGCAGCCATCTGCCTCGACCGGTTGGGTTGAGAAAGGGGGGGGAGTTAGAGAATAGCGACAGAAGAACATAGCATAACACGGATTCCATGTAAAAAAAAAAAAGTAAAATGATAATAATAATAATAATAATACAGTAATAGTAATAATAGTAGTGATAATTAAAGAAGTAATTGCAAAAGTAGCAATAATACTAGAAGCAGTACTAGTAATTTCTAATTATAACAGCAGGTGTTAAGCAGGGTTGTAGGAGCAGCAGGAGGCTTGTCATCACAGACCATCACTAACTCAGTATCTTTCCTTTCCCGTAGTATTGTGCTCTTCCATCTCTCTCTCCTCTTCTGTCACTTTCTGCAGGTACTTCTGCCTCTGGAGCTGTAGAGTCTGACCTGCGATGACAAGCCTCCTGCTGCTCCTACAACCCCACTCAACATGGAGAGAGAGAGAGGAAGAGAGAGAAGTCTAGGCCTATTGCAGCATAACTAAGGGATGGTTCAAGCCTGAGCCAACCCTAACTATAAGCTTTATCAAAAAGGAAAGTTTTAAGCCTACTCTTAAAAGTGCAGAGGGTGTCTGGGAGAAGGTTCCACAGTAGAGGAGCCTGATAGCTGAAGGCTCTGCCTCCCATTCTACTCCTGGAAATGGAAGCACCAGTACACCAGCATTCTGGGAGCGCAATGTCCTAGTGGGATTGTAGGGGACTATGAGATCTTTGAGGTATGATGGTGCCTGACCATTAAGGGCTTTGTAGGTGAGGAGGAGGATTTTAAATTCTACTCTGGATTTGACTGTAGAGAAGCTAACACAAGAGAAATATGGTCTCTTTTTCTAGTTCCTGTCAGTAATGCTGCAGCATTTTGGATCAACTGCAGAGTCTTTAGAGACTTGTTGGGGCAGCCTGATAATAATGAATTACAGTAGTCCAGCCTGGAAGTAACAAATGCATGGACTAGTTTTTCTGCATCCTTTTGAGACAGAAAATGTCTGATTTTAGCAATATTACACAGGTGAAAGAAGGCAGTCCTAGAAGTTTGTTTTATGTGTGAGCTAAAGGACATATCCTGGTCAAAGATAACTCCAAGATTATTTACAGTGGAGCTGGAGGCCAGGGCAATACCATCTAATGTAACTGTGTCATTAGAAAATGTATTTCTGAGGTGTTCAGGACAAAGTACAATAATGTTGGTTTTGTCTGAGTGCAATAGTAAAAAGTTCCTTGTCATCAAATTCTTAATGTCAACATGGAGCAGAATCTCAAAGGACCATTTCCAATATCTTGTGGAATCCATGCCATGAAGAACTGAGTAAAGGGAGCAAGACCAAAGGGAGGCTATACCTAGTACCCCTGGTGTATGTATGATTAATAATGTGCTTAGTAAGTGTAGGTGTAATAGTGAGGATAAGTATGTATACTGTACACTAGCATAGATCTAACAAGTGAAACAAATCAAAAGTTGTTCAGTGTTCACATGATGATCTTATTCTGGATGACAGCAACTATGCATTGCAGTATTACAGCCAGGGCTGAGATGACCATCATGTGGCTCAAGTCCCTGTTCTAGTGCCTGTGGAGGCTCAGGGTCACTTCTGAGAGGCCATGTGATGTCACATCAACAAGTACATTTGAGGCACTTGTGACATGTTCCATAACACTGCTATAATCACGAGAACACATACTGCCTTGAACAGTCCTGGGGAAGACCATCTTTTCCACTTTGCTGACATAAGAATGATCAAATATGGAACTTGCCAAAAAAATAAAAATAATAATAAATCATATTAATCCACCACCTCCCAGCAAGCACCAAATGAAGACAAAATAACTTGAAATGTAATCTGACCAGGTCCTCTTCTAAGTAAATGCTTATATATTCCTTTCCATAATTTACCAGCAATTAAGACACACCATCCAACTATGTGTACTGACTTAGCTATTGCCCCAATGGTTGTACTGACTTAGCTATTGCCCCAATAGTTGTACTGTGTCTAGGTGAAGCCCAGTTCAGTCTTTTTGACATTCTGTTACACTTGAGGCAAACCTACAGTGCTGTACTTCATAATTTCAGCCTGCAGTCCTATTTATAATACTGTAAGAACCATATTAAACCATATCTAACCATATTCAACAGTGTTAAATTAAGCTGTATAGGTGGATGGACCCCCTCCTCCTGGCTATAATGTCCAGCCATGCTCTGTTAAATGACTTAAGATTCAATACTTTATTTCCATACAACTTAGTTGTTAGGAATTTGCCTCAGTACGATCATGACATTACAACAGTCATACCATAACAAATAAAGAAAACACACACAAAAAACCCCAAATATATTACATACATCCATGGATTTCAGATCAACTATAAAATGTCAGGTACTGAAATATAGTAAACAACAGAATAAAATTAAATACAGTAGTGCAAATAAGAATAAGATGTCCAGAGTTTTAAAATACAGTATAATACAAAATACAATAAAATTTAGTAGTGGTTCTACATGTTTTGTAGATGGCATGGCCATACATGTGTTAAAGTGGGAGACCACAATGAGAAACGGAACAAGTTTGGAACCACTGGGATGCTTTCTAGAGCTGTCCTTCCAGCCAAACTGAGTAACTTAGAAAGAATGTCCTTAGCCAGGGAGTATGTCTGTGTAGATTCTTGGTCATCCAGATCATGGTAGTCTTAAGTGCAAGAGTTGAATGCAACTGGACTTCTTTTTGGTTTCTTGAAGAAGTTTCACCTCTTATCCGAAAGGATTCCTCAGTTCTAAAGGGTGGTTTGGTATTTAACCTCTGGGAGGTGATCCTGAGAGACCATGATGGGTAACCTATAACAGGACCAGCTGCAAAGGCAACAGCAGGATTCACCCTGACAGACATATACAGCAGTTAATATACTCTAAAACAGATTTGGAAGAAAAGATCTCATGTAAAAGCACACATTCAAAGCTGCTGAATCTCACTCCTGTGAAGAAATCATCTGATGTTAGTGCACTGAGATGGCAAAGGGATGAATGTGAAATTCAAATTAAGAGCTGAGATTCACTGGAAGTCATTTCAGAGACATATGGATGCATGCTATGCCCAATACTGCTACAGATGATGCTAGGAGACATGGCTCTTGAATATAGCCTTCAGAGGGAAGATAGGATGATGGATGGGGGGTGCTTAATGTCCTTAGGTTTCTACAGAAGGAGGCTCAGAGTAGAGGGAGAGCATCACAATCACAGAGAAAGCCAGTCTGCTCTCAAACCATATAGCAAATCATATTCCTCCACTGACATGAAACTAAATAATACAAGCACAGCATATGCAGCTGCATGACACACAGCTAGCCAGAGGACAAAAAATTGTCTGTTCTGTGAAGGTGCTGAAAACAGATCTGAGAAATGCCCAGACAAGATCAAAGACTTAAATGTCATTGTAGTTATATTATGAAACCTGTTCTGTAGCTTACAAAGAGAAAAGCAGTAATAAAAAATATAAAAGAAAATATGAAAATCACCAGTACGAGTACAAGATAATGCAGCATAAACAGCTATTTCACAGTAAAAGAAAAAAGAGTGCAGTGTAACAGGTATGTCACACAAAAGCAAGCAGTAGTATTGCACAAATTGTAATATTTGTATTTACAGTCCTGGGTATGTAAGTGATCGGTGCATTAGCAGCAAGCAGGTAAGACTGGCTGGTTTGTTTACTGTTGTCACCAGCGATGGGTGTGCGTGTAGTTGTATGTTGGGGAGTGTAATGGAGGCTACAGCTCTCGGAAAGAAGTTGTTCCTCAGTTTATTTGTGCGTGCCCTGATGGTCCTGTATCTTTTGCCTGATGGTAGGAGGACAGTTTGTGACCTGGGTGGGTAGAGTCCTTGATAATGTTGCTAGCCCTCTGACGTAGGCGGCTAGCATATACTGTGTCCAGATTTGGGAGCTTGGCTCCCACCATTTTCTGTGCAGTCTTGACTATCTGGGCCAAGTCTCTCCAGCTCTCTGCACTGCAGCTGATGTACCACACTGTGATGCAATAGCAAAGAATGCTCTCTATTGTGCTCCTGTAAAAGTTCACTAAGCGATGAGAAGGGAGTTTGTACGGTGGCCGTGAAGGTCGAAACACTAAAAGATTTCAGAAAACACTACAAAATTTCAGAAAACAGAACAACATTTCAGAAAACACTACAACATTTCAGAAAACACTACAACATTCCAGGAAACACTACATTTCGGAAAACACAATGACATTTCACAAAACAAAGGGAGGGCCAACAGCTCTTCTGTGTGATTGAACAGAACCCCTGTCAATTAAGAGTTTATCCAGTGATGTGTTCATGGAATTGAGCATAAGGATCCCCGGAATGATCATAGAGAAAATGTGTATATATATTTTGATTAATTCATGCTCACGAGATAAGTTTATATACAGAGAGCTATTACAACAGACTGGCTTTCTCCCCGAAACATGAAGTGCGCAGCACCCAGGGAACTTATAATATCAATGTTAAGTTGATTATTAGCTAACAAGGCAGCATGAGTTACAGTAACTACATTAATTAAATAGCCATTTATTAGTTATTAGTCACCGGAGAGCATACCTGCTGCTCTCCAGGTGACTGGTTATATTTATTTAATATATTTTAGAGGCCAAATGCCTTACATTATATTCACAAAGGACTTCATTATCTATAGTGCCTCGGGGCAAAAAGTAAAGAGGCCGATGAGATGCTAGCTAGTTCCTGTGCTTAGCAACCAACTAATGCGTTTTCCTTTTTTCATTCTATAAAGACAGATGTCTGATTTTAAGTGAGTCTCATCTTCTCATCACCATCAGTTTTGAAAGAAGCTGTTCAGCAGATTATTAGTGCAGATTAAAGGAGTTCAGCTTTTACAGAGAGACAGGATTATTATCCTCTGGATATGGTGAAATGCACCTTTATAACTAGGGATACTTTTTGAAGTAGATTAATAAAGCCAATTTAATCGATTAGTCGTGACGTCATCGTTAAGATATGCGCTCCACCCAAACTAAAATAACAATATGTTGTCATGTTTTTTGCAGTGTAGTGTACAGATGCAGATAACTTTACCTCCCAAGCCCCACTCATCAACAATGCACCTCAGACTAGCGGTGATGTTCTCTGCAGTGTGTCTCTCATCTGTGCTGTGAGTCTGGAGCACCAAACTGGAAATGTTCCCATCACCGTCCATGTAACAGCAGGTGACAGTGCTATAAAACTCTGATGTGAGAGCTGTCCATGCAGCGGTTGTTATTGCTACTTTGTTGGCTTCCATCAAGTTTTTTTTTTAGAGCTGTAACTGCCTCATTTTACTTTTTCTCAATCTGGCCAGTAATGGTCTTCCGTGAAGGCACGGTGTATTCGGGTTCCATGAGCCTTTAACAGCTCCACTCCTCCGACAATGCTAAGAGGAAACATATTGTCTGAGGTCATTTAAGTCACCAAAGCAGTTATTTGTTGTCGTTTGCTGTCACATGAGCATTTAGGTACAACAAATCCACAGTGTTTTCCACTAGCGCCAGCTGTTGGCTGGATGGCGGATATTTTCAGCAAACTACTTTCGTAATGTTTTGAGTCACTTTACTGTCACTTTTTATAATGTAACTATAATCTTAAACCAGATGAAGAGTTTTTGTCATCAGACATCTGGATCTTAAGTAAACAGAGAAACAAGCTGAGCAAACAGCTGCTCTCAATGTCCTGTGTAAGTATCGCAGAGAAACATTGATTTTTTTATGTGAAACTGCTTTATTCAGTGCCTTTGCCGATTTTAATGACATAAAACATAAATCTCCTCCCACCCCCAACCAAATAAAAGTTAGCCAAATAAAAATCAGTCGATTCTTTAAAAAAAAAAGTGTGTATGCTTACCGTTTCATTTAATCAACTAATCGATTATTCGTGCAAATCCCTATTTATAACCCATCGGTATGTCCCCCCCCACCCTTTATAAAGGTATATGTGACCTGAGGGATGGCTATCTGTGATGATAATGCCTTCAGTAACTGGCTGCCCACTGCTCTGAGTGAGCCTCAGTCTGCTGTTGAAAAGGATCACGGTCACTCTGCCACAGTCAGCTGGAGTAATGCCAGTGACAACAGCAGAGACTACTTGGGAGGGTAATTACATACCTGTTATTCCAACAGAGCTAAAGCTATGTGGATGAACAAGCCGAGGGCAGGATGATATGAGTAAAAAAGTAAACTTGAACAACTCCTGGAATATTGTTTTAAAACACACTGAGGACTTAACAGGGCTATATAAACATATTGATGATGATGAACAAATTCTTCAAATTCATCATCAAGTTTATTGCGTTTTACATATTTGTATCAGAGTATGTGAAGAATTTGTGTGGCCCAGAATAACTAAAACTATCTTGACTGTGCAGGGAGTGTGGCTACAGTACTGATTGAGTACTGACCAGTCTTGTAGTCATTTATTAGTGGTATTGTTGGTAAATATTCAAGGATACATTAATGAATTTGTTCATTTGTTCAGAGGCTGCTGCACCAGTTCATACTCCCCCTGCATCATGGTCCTCATACAATGCATCCAGAAAGTATTCACAGCGCTTCACTTTTTCAATTTTTTTTTTAATGTTACAGCCAAATTCCAAAATGGATTAAATTCATTTTTTACCTCAAAATTCTATACACAGTACCCCATAATGACAAAGTGAAAAAAGTTTGCTTGAAACGTTTGCATATTTATTAAAAATAAAACACGTACATAAGTATTCACAGCCTTTGCTCAATACGTTGTTGAAGCACCTTTGGCAGCAATTACAGCCTCAAGTCTTTTTGAGTATGATGCCACAAGCTTGGCACACCTGTTTTTGGGCAGTTTCTCCCATTCTTCTTTGCAGAACCTCTCAGGCTCCACCAGGTTGGATGTGAAGCGTCCATTTTCAGATCTCTCCAGAGATGGTCAATTTGGTTAAAGTCTGGGCTCTGGCTGGGCCACTCAAGAACATTCACAGAGTTGTCCTGAAGCCATTCCTTTGTTATCTTGGCTGTGTGATAGGGTCGTTGTCCTGTTGGAAGATGAACCTTCACCCCATTCCGAGGTCCAGAGTGCTCTGGAGCAGGTTATCATCAAGGATGTCTCTGTACATTGCTGCATTCATCTTTCCCTCGACTCTTACTAGTCTCCCAGTTCCTGCTGCTGAAAAACATCCCCACAGCACGATGCTGCCACCACCATGCTTTACTGTAGGGATGGTATTGGCCAGGTGATGAGCGGTGCCTGGTTTCCTCCAGAAATGATGCTTGGCATTCGGGCCAAAGAGTTCAATCTTTGTTTCATCAGACCAGAGAATTTTGTTTCTCATCGTCTGAGAGTCCTTCAGGTGCCTTTTGGCAAAGTGCAGGCAGGCTGTCATGTGCCTTTTATTGACGAGTGGCTTCTGTCTGGCCTGACTGGTGGAGTTCTGCAGAAGTGGTTGTCCTTCTGGAAGGTTCTCCTCTCTCCACAGAGCAACGCTGGAGCTCCGTTATAGTGACCATCGGGTTCTTGGTCACTTCCCCGACTAAGGCCCTTCTACCCCGATTGCTCAGATTGGCCGGGTGGCTAGCTCTAGGAAGAGTTCTGGTGGTTCCAAACTTATTCCATTTATAGATGATGGGGGCCACTGTGCTCATTGGGACCTTCAATGCTGCAGAAATTTTTCTGTACCCTTCCCCAGATCTGTGCCTCGATACAATCCTGTCTTGGAGGTCTACAGACAATTCCTTCATGGCTTGGTTTGTGCTCTGACATGTACTGTCAACTATGGGACCTTATATAGACAGGTGTGTGCTTTTCCAAATCATGTCCAATCAACTGAATTTACCACAGGTGGACTCCAATCAAGTTGTAGAAAGATCTGAAGGATGATCAGTGGAAACAGGATGCACCTGAGCTCATTTTGAGTGTCATGGCAAAGGCTGTGAATACTTATGTACATGTTTTATTATTGTTTTTAAATTTTTAATTTAAAAAAAATTGAATAAAAATGTGGAAAAAGTGAAGAGCTGTAAATACTTTCCAGATGCACAGTACATAAAAGATTCACTGAAATTTTCTTGCTAAAATGACTTATGCATGCAATGTATATATGTTTTTGCTTTTTATTAAAGGATTAGTTACACGTTAATACATTTTTCTTCTCGCAAGATAGTAAGTCACAGCGTTACATACAACATTACCATATAATATTAATTTTGTGAAATAAAATGACGTGTTAACAACATGGTTAAATGTACTTTGTGCCTTGAGATAACTACAATGATAGCACAAAGCCATCATTCATGTCATTACCACGCTTTTGTGCCCCTGTTGGTTAAAAGCTGCATTTGAACTTTATTTTGTTTTCATGTTAAAAGGTCCTCTGAATATAGTCCAAGCTTTATGCCACAGCAGATCAACAGGCAAATTACTATACTGTACAAAATGTTATAGGGAACTATCTGGAAAGCTTTCACTGTTTCACACCATTCAGAGATTAAAACAGAGACAAGGAAAGGTGATGTGTAATGCTACAGAAGAAAAAAAAACAAAACTTCCCACAGCTATGGCCTGTCAATCAAAAGTGGTCAGTGGAAACTTTCCTCTATACTCACTATGACTTTTCACATACTGCACTTGATGCTCCAATTTTTACTCTGCCTATTTTATTACTTTTTACTTAAAAATGAAATTTGGGCAGTACACACAGTAATCAGGCATCTCTCCTCCCTTAGCAATGGGCCCACTGGCAGCTTCACATTCAAGAATGATAACAGCATAGAGACAGAGAAGAAAGTGTTACATGATCAATATACGAATATGATGACCAAATGATAATCATGTTTTATGGCTGACGCAGTGAAGCATCTTTTGTGACTGATTTATCAGTGACAGTCATTTCTTTGAGTTTGCAGAGACTCCTTGCTAGAAAATCCATCCATCCACCCATCCATTATCTATACCACTTATGCATTAAGGGTTGCATGGGGGCTGAAGCCTATCTCAGCTGACATTTCAATTCAATTCAGTTTTATTTATATAGCGCCGAATCACAACAAAAGGCACTTTTCATATAGAGCAAGTCTAGACCATACTCTTTAAAATAGGTATTTACAGAGAGAGACCCAACAGTTCCCACCATAAGCAAGCACTAGGCGACAGTGGCAACGAAAAACGTCCTTTTAAGAGGCAGAAACCTTGAGCAGAACCGGACTCAGGGTGGGCAGCCATCTGCCTCAACCAGTTGGGTTGAGAAAGAGAGAGAGAGAGGGGGGAAGGTGGGAAAAATGTAAGGTGATACCAATAATACAGTAGTAGTAATGATAGTAGTGATAATTAATTCAATTCAATTCAATTCAATTTATTTATATAGCGCCATATCACAACAACAGTCATCTCAAGGCACTTTTCATATAGAGCAGGTCTAGACCATACTCTTTAAAATAGGTATTTACAGAGAGAGACCCAACAAATCCCACCATGAGCAAGCACTAGGCAACAGTGGCAAGGAAAAACTTCCTTTTAAGAGGCAGAAACCTCGAGCAGAACCGGACTCAGGGTGGGCGGCCATCTGCCTCGACCGGTTGGGTTAAGAAGGAGAGAGAGAGGGGGAGGGGGGGGGGGGAGGGGGTAGAGAATAGCGAAAGAAGAACATAGCATAACACAGGTTCCATATCAGATGTAAGGTGAGGTAATACAGTAATACAGCAGTAGTAATGATAGTAGTGATAATTAAAGTATTAGCTGCTAACACAACAATACAACTAATAGCAGTGTAAGTAATTTGTAATTCTAGCAGCAGGTGTTGAGTGGAGTTGTAGGAGCAGCAGGAGGCTTGTCATCACAGATCAGACTCTACAGCTCCAGAGGCAGAAATACCTGCAGAAAGAGACAGGAGAGAGAGATGGAAGAGCACAATACTACAGGAAAGGGAAGATATTGAGTTAGTAACATGTATTTATGGGATATGAATCCATACTGATGGAGAGAGAGGGAGAGAGAGGGGGAGAGAGAGAGAGAGGAGCTCAGTGCATCATGGGAGATCTCCCGGCAGTCTATGCCTATAGCAGCATAACTAAGGGATGGTTCAAGCCTGAGCCAACCCTAACTATAAGCTTTATCAAAGAGGAAAGTTTTAAGCCTACTCTTAAAGGTACAGAGGGTGTCTGCCTCCCGGACCGAAATTGGGAGAAGGTTCCACAGTAGAGGAGCCTGATAACTGAAGGCTCTGCCTCCCATTCTACTCTTGGAAACTCTGGGAACCACCAGTAAACCAGCATTCTGGGAGCGCAGAGTCCTGGTGGGACTGTAGGGGACTATTAAGGGCTTTGTATGTGAGGAGGAGGATTTTGAATTCTACTCTGGATTTGACTGGGAGCCAATGTAGAGAGGCTAACACAGGAGAAATATGGTCTCTTTTCCTAGTTCCTGTCAGTAATCGTGCTGCAGCATTTTGAATCAGCTGCAGAGACTTTAGAGACTTGTTGGGGCAGCCTGATAATAATGAATTACAGTAGTAGACTAGTTTTTCTGCATCTTTTTGGGACAGAAAATGTCTAATTAAAGTATTAACTGCTAACATAGCAATAAAACTAATAGTAGTGCAGGTAATTTATAGCAGCAGGTGTTGAGTGGAGTTGTAGGAGCAGCAGGAGACTTGTCATCGCAGATCAGACTCTACAGCTCCAGAGGCAGAAGTACCTGTAGAAAGTGACAGAAGAGAAGAGAGAAACGGAGGAGCAGACGACTATGGGAAAGGGGAGATATTGAGTTAGTAACATGTAACATGGGATATGAATCCATACTGATAGAGAGAGAGAGAGAGAGAGAAGCTCAGTGCATCATGGGAGATCTCCCGGCAGTCTAGGCCTATAGCAGCATAACTAAGGGATGGTGAGAGGTGGGGTACTCCCTGGACAGATCTCCATTGCAGGGCCAACACATATAGACAAACAACCATTCACACTCACATTCATACCTACAGACAATTTAGAGTCACCAATTAACCTGCCTGTCTTTGGACTGTGGGAGGAAGCTGGAGTACCCAGAGAGAAGGGAGAACATGCAAACTCCAAAATTGGTGAATGGAAATTTAAGGTATTTATTTCTTTTTTATGCTGTCTATATTGTAAAATGTATTTTCATGTGTAAACAGTCTCCTCTGTCAGAAAAGATCTTTTTATTTCCTAAATGTAACCAGCAGTTGACAAAGAATCTCAGGTCCATTAGTAGCTGTATGATTTGATTGTATCACATCTTGTATCACCTTGTGCCCTCTTACTTCTGTTCGGGAGGGTGTATTGTTTTCCCCATTGCTTGTTGTGTTGTTTAGTTTATAGTTAGTTTTGTTTACTGGCTGCGTTGCAGTTTGTTTTCTGTTCGTTTTTGGATTGGTTTGGTTTGGCTTTTTGGTTATTCTTATTGACCCTAGTCTCGAGGTTCCTCATTTTCTACTTGGTTTAATTAACTCACCACATCCCCTGGGCCACACCGAAGACGTAGTAGAGATGTGTTGACAAAATGGCAGTCCACTGATTATCATGCAATGATTTTTGATCATGAAGAAATATGAAATGCTGAATAAAGAAAACAAGTTGCTTCTGTTGATCAAAGAACAAGTTTATTTGAGATTAGCTTGAAAGTGGAGCATGAGTATGCAGACTTTATCAGCTGAATGAAAAGATTATGTATTATTCAGTTCAATTTATTTATCTAACATCAAATCACAACTGAAGTTATCTCAAGGCACTTTTCATATAGAGCAAGTCTAGACCTTACTTCTTAGATTATTATATTTACAGAGAGAGACCCAACAACTCCCACCACAGGCGACAGTGGCAAGGAAAAATGTCCTTTTAAGAGGCAGAAACCTCGAGCAGAACCAGACTGGGCGGCCATCTGCCTCAACCAGTTGGGTTGAGAAAAAAAGGGGCTAGCGCAGATTCTAGTTAAAGATGTGAAGTGGTATCAAAACTAACTATAACTATACTACTATATAATAGTAGTAACAGTAGTAATAACAATTAAAGTAGTAATAACAATAGTGGCAATAATACTAGAAGCAATACTAGCAATATGTAGTCTATAGTATAACAGCAGGTGTTGAGCTGGGTTGTAGGAGCAGCAGGAGGCCAAGCATCCCTCTTCAGTACTGACTAGAAGTAGATAAAATATCTTGTGACTTATTAAACCAACTTACCAACCAACCAATAAACTTACACAAACCTCAGAGGACAGATAGTGGGGAAAACATTATTAATCATATACATCAAATGAGTGAATATGATTACAAATTTAATTATGACATGATCATAAGTGGGAAATAAAATATTGTTCATAAGCAAAGTAAAAGATGAACAGATTTTGATCAAACCAGAGGAATCACCATATTGTGGCAAATTATAGGGAAATGAAGAAGTAGAACCATTTCAGTAGACCTTTTAACACAGCATTTGACTATAAATGTACAATATGGTCAACTGGTACAAATGATTCAGAGGTCTGTAATGTCTTATTATCTCCCATGCAGCTGCAGAACTGTCCACACCCTGAATCATTACCATTTGTTTGTTGGTCACCAATGGGAGACACAATTACTGGACACCTAATTACCCATCTTAAAGGATAATTACAGGATTTTTGAAACAGGGCCTTAACTTCCAACATAATATTGACAAAAAGCTTTGGAATTGGTGCAGTATTTAGTAAGAATGGCAGCCAGCAGCAATGTTATCCTATGGGGCTATTATCCGCAACAGACTCAGATTGTCATTTTAAGTATCACAAGTATAAGTATCATGGCAACATTATGGATAGGATTCCCACAGAACACAACATTAAAACCACTGACTGGTTTTAATGTTGCTGTGTGTTCCTGGGTGCTTCTTTCATTTACTCTACTTACATTCTATCCCCCACTGTTTATTTGGCTGCCAGAAGAAATGCTGTATATTCAGTACTAGATTATTAATGATAGTTTGTTCCAGATTGCTCATATTTTATGGTCACCAAGTGCAGGAATTTTTGATATTCATTGTAAACCTTTGGTTGTGTCACATTATTGTATTGCATTAATTCTTGTTTGATTTCATTTTAAGTAGTATGTAAGCAGAGGTATGCTTTGTCATTCAAAGATTTTGCAGATCTAACAATGCTGTTTCAAACCTTTGGCTTGAAATAGTACAGCTAATGAGAATGGAAAACTTTCTAAACTTTTAAAATGGAGAAGGCCATACCATAGTCCAGTCAAGATAGAGAAACAAAATGACGAGAGCCCGAAATACCCGACCTATCAATGATAAAAAAAGAGATCTAAAACCACAAGGGGAAGAACACCATCAAAAGAACATCAGTAAGATGAGATGAAGGTTAAACTGAAAATTGATTTAATGAGTCATAAGTAAGAGATATAAGATAAGATAAAATAATCCTTTATTAGTCCCACAGCAGGGAAATTTACAATTTTAAGCAAGAGCTGCCGCAACAGGCTGCCACTCGTGCGGCGCCATCTTGAATTACACTGAATTGGTATATAACCATGAAAAAGTATGATTAACCTCTTCAAAGTAATGTGATGAAATGATTAAGTTGCTGATTATATATTGAGCTTGACACAGATGTTTGGGAGAAATTGGAAGTATCTGGACTAGATTAAAAATCAGCAAAATTGTGAGTTTATGGTCACAGTGACCTAAACATTGGGTACATGACCTTCACGAAAATGTAATATGTTTTTGGCCATGAGCATGATCACTCCATTTAAGGTTCCGCCTGGTCCATTTGGTAGCTGGAAAACAAATCTGAAGTAGGATGTCTTCATAGGGAAAGTAAAAAGACTATAAAAACCTTAGATTTTAGAGAAGCAGCAGAGAATTGATTGTCTGGGGACACTTTGCTGCCTTAACAAAATCACCTTAAGAGGGAAAGACTCCTGGAAAGAATAAACTGCCAAAGCAACACATTTGCAGTGGTTGGGCTATGAAATTTGTCCAAGACTCTCTGATAGGCCAGGAGGCCTCAACAATGGGACTTTGGTAGTAGTTGACGATCCACTTTGACATCATACAACATCTGCAAGAGCTGATAATGACAATTTTTTTCCTCATTTAGCCTCACCTCACAGAATCATAGGAGGTTGTGAGTAGAGCAGTTAGAGTAGATAAGAAAGGGATAGAGTAAATTGATTGTTGAAAAATAGTTGTATTACATCCAAGTTGTAATAAATTACACCACTCTGCCAGCATTCAAACCACCTGGAGAATTTATTGCATTTGCACTGGGACTACACTTAGTCCTGCACAAGACTGTCCTGTAAAAAAACTAGGCGTAAAAATCGGGTGATGTAGTATGTAGAGCGACAAAGTCTCCCGCTTCAAACTGTCAGCATTGTTTCTTTTATCCATGATTATTCCACAGCCTTAACCCTGTTTATTGTTGTAACCATTATGATGAAGGTCCTCTAACCTTATGGAGGCACTTATTTTCACCCAAGCCATGATCTTTCCCTAAACCTAACCAACTAGTTTTTCCACAAACTTTATTACTGTCACAATGACAAAAGTTTGGTACGACTGACGCTGGTGAGCGCCTCTGTGTTGTATCCCAGGTTAAGGACAAACAACATCAGTGGTCATTTCGGTTGGAGAACTTTGTGTTCTGCACTCCTTCATCCAGTCAGCTTGTTACACACGTCCATGGTTTGCTCCTCTGCCTATTTCCTTGTTATGGACTGTTGACTTGGCTTTGGCTATAATAACAAAATTTCTTTGCGGTCTCTGTAAGTTAAATTCTGCCAGGCTTGAAAAGTAGCTCTTGCTGCTGAGGTAACACATACATAGGTTATTTATATGTTGTGTATTGATAGTGTATTCATCTTATCTTCATTATCATATATGTCTCCCCCTCCTGCATTCTCTGCCTGTGCTAGTTCAAACCTGAAAAAAAAAAAATCACTAATAGACTTTTTGCAGACAGATAGTGATTTCTGACAAATCTGCATATTTTTCCTTGTAACCAACATCTCAAATGTTCATAGCCACAACGGTCAACCTTTCTCTGTCAGTCCTCTGGAGTCAGTAGTCTGGTTAAACGTGGTTGTCTTTTCCCTGAAGTATTTGAACTCACACTGTCAGACTTATCATTCTGTTTGATATCCTGTTTAACACTCCACATCCGTTATCATGCTCCATGCTGCTCCTTTCATTTCCTCATCCTAGCCTTTCTGTTGAGGAGCCTCTTGTGCACTGTTGGTGTTGCAATGACAAGTCTGTGTTCCACAAATTTTATGACTGTGAAAAGGACAGTTTAAACATTCCATTTATATAAGGGTAGATTGTACTGCAGCTTGTTATTATCAGGCTGCCCCAAGTCTCTAAAGACTCTGCAGCTGATCCAAAATGCTGCAGCACGATTACTGACAGGAACTAGGAAAAGAGACCATATTTCTCCCATGTTAGCCTCTCTACATTGGCTCCCAGTCAAATCCAGAATAGAATTCAAACTCCTCCTCCTCACTTACAAAGCCCTTAATGATCAGGCACCATCATACCTTAAAGAACTCATAGCTCCCTACAATCCCACTAGGACACTGCGCTCCCAGAATGCTGGTTTACTGGTGGTTCCCAGAGTTTCCAGGAGTAGAATGGGAGGCAGAGCCTTCAGTTATCAAGCTCCTCTACTGTGGAACCTTCTCCCAATTTCAGTCCGGGAGGCAGACACCCTCTGTACCTTTAAGAGTAGGCTTAAAACTTTCCTTTTTTGATAAAGCTTATAGTTAGGGTTGGCTCAGGCTTGAACCATTCCTTAGTTATCCTGCAATAGGCCTAGACTGCCAGGAGATTCCCCATGATACATCAAGCTTCTCTCTCTCTCTCTCTCTCTCTCTCTCTCTCTCTCTCTCTCCGCTCAGTATGGATTCATATCCCATGTTATATGTTACTAACTCAATATCTTCCCTTTCCTGTAGTCATGTGCTCTTCCGTCTCTTTCTCCTCTTCTGTCACTTTCTGCAGGTGCTTCTGTAGTGCTGCTGTAGAGTCTGACCTGCTATGACAAGCCTCCTGCTGCTCCTACAACCCCACTCAACACCTGCTGCTATAATTAGAAATTACTTGTACTGCTACTAGTGTTATTGCTACTTTTGCAATTAATACTTTAATTATCACTACTATAATTTCTACTACTGTATTACTGGTATCACTTTACATTTTTTACATGGAACCCGTGTTATGCTATGTTATTCTCTCGCTATTATCTAATAATAGTAATAACAAGACTAGCAAAAACACTAATAAATTTTAGATGTAAGAACAGGTGTCAAGCAGGATCGTAGGAGCAGCAGGAGGCATGCCATCATACATCAGACTCTACAGCTCCAGAGGCAGAAGTACCTGAAAATCTCATCGGCAGGACAACATTTACTAGATACTGAGCTCAACTGATGCATTGACACTGACCCAACCCACAGAAAGTAGAGTGGTAACAGGTGGAAGCCTGAACTAAGAAACAGAACTGAAAGTTAAGGCATAAAGATGAGTTTTAAGTTTGGATTTAAAGGCCTCAACTGAGTCAGCCTGTCTAATATCAAGGGAGGTTATTCCAGAGGAAAGGGGCCTGATAGGAAAAGGCCCTACAGCCTGCTGACGACTTCTTAACTCAGGGAACAGACAGGAGCTCTGCACTCTGTGAATGCAGAGCATGGGATGGAATATAAGGAATAAGGAGATCAGACAGGTATGAGGGGGCTAGCCCATTTAGAATTGTGTAGGTCATTAGAGGTACCTTAAAGTCTGATCTGACATGAATAGGGAGCCAGTGAAGGGAGGCTAAAATTGGAGTAATATAGTCAAACTTTCTGGACTTAGTTAACATTCTGGTTGCAGCATTGTGAACCATTTGACTTTTAGTACTAGCACGTGGCAGGCCCGAAAACAAAACATTACAGTAATCGAGTCTTGAGGAGACTAAGTCTGAATTAGAATTTCAGCATCTGCCATAGAAAGAAAAGACAGAATCCTAGCGATATTGTGTAAGCGAAAAAAGGTAGTCTTGGTGATGTCTTTAATGTGCTGATCAAAAGAGAGAGCAGGATCAAATGTACACCCAGAATCTTGGCTGTCATACTTTGAGAAATTAAACACAGTGTCAAGGGATATTGTTACTTGATCAAACTGGTGTCTATATCAGCAAAAAAACAGACTTCTAATTCCATAATTTGAGAGGCGCTGTCATACCCTTGTGGGCACATACAGATGGGTATCATCAGCATAACAGTGAAATATATAGAGAGAAATATATATAGAGAAAAACAGGGGACCAAGAACAGAACACATCAGAAACATCTGAAAATGCTGATGTGGTGTTATTACAGGGGGCACACTGAGTTCTATCAGATTAGTAGCATTTTAACTAACCAAGGGCAAGTCCAGAGATTCCAATTTTCCAATCGGTCTGTAAGTGGTCTATACAGTGGTCTATAGTATCAAAGGCTGTACTGAGATCCAGTAAGAGGAGCAGAGAGGTGGAATATGAATCCACAGGGAGCAAAACATCATTTATGACTTTAGCAAGTGCTGTTTCAGTAGAGTGAAAGGCCTGCATAATACTACAGTATTGTGTTGTGTCGTTTTTACATCATGACTATATACAGCAGCAATGCACATGTCCCAGAGTGACTATAACTCTGCTGTTGTCATTAAAAAATGAGGGGAAAAAGCAAAGCCTTGATCATGATATTGAACATTTACTTTATTGTAAAGTACAACAGAGCAAGGAAAAAAAATATGATAAAAACTATAAGAATTTTTACACTGTGGAAAGAGTGGAATAAAATGGTGCAGACAGTCACAGTCGGGTAGCGATGAGGGAGAAAAAAGTCACTGCACAAGCAGAGGACAGCAGACAGCCAGTCGAACAGCTAGATATGTTTTACCAGTGTCCACCAACTCTGTTATTTTAAGATAAAGCACAGGAGTGCCTTGGCATCCCCGGTTAGACCTTTGTTGCATGTCATACACGCCCCTCTCTCCCTCTGATCCCAAAAGAAAGACCTTTCACCTAATTCCTCTGGCAATATCCAAAGAGATTTAATGGCACCTGCTGGTCATATAGGCTCTATCACTCCTGATAATGTCCACTGAAATGTTCAATAAGCCAATGATGCCAGACAACCAATATAGTTAATTCTAGTAAGTAGAGGTCTGATTGATACAGTGAACTGACTGATTCTCTTTATGTCCATGACTAGTTTAACCCACATTCTTACATGGAAGGAAGTAAAATGAATAATGATGCAGGGCAGCCTTCACGTTAAATAAAAGTAAAGGATTGTTGCAGGCTTAATGTATTTCAATGAGCTCAGGTGTCACATGCTGTAGAGATGTTAAGACTTAGCTAATGCCTGGGGTTACACACAATGCAACATCTCCTCAGTTAATCATGCATTAAGTGGCTTTCTAAATGCTTGAAGACATTACCTGCTAATGGTGGGTGTTTACAACATGAAAAACCACCATCGCAGACCCACAAGTCTAACTGGAACATGTTCTTAAACAGCCTGTAGCTGTGTTGGAGAGAGTAGAAAAGATAAATGTGCTGTTGTCTCTTCTGATTTGTTTCTAAATGTAATCAATATTTTATATCCACCTTGGGCTTTTGTAGTGAAACAATAATAGCACATCAATAGCTGTGCACTGTAGGTGTGAGCTGGGCAAAGGAGAGGAGCATGTTATTGCAACTGTGTGTCAGAGTGTGGCGCAGAGTTAACACAGCCACATTAAGGAACCAAGTAGTGATAGGCTAAGTACATTGAAGGAAAATTCTAGTAAATTTTATCCTGAAGTGTTACCCTTAAAATGTTGACTATTCCATGGGTTATGCTAACACCACCTCTGTTTAAGAGATACAGGGAAACAAAGCCCTGTTGATGCCAGATGCCAGGGATGAGAGTGATTCCTGTCAATGAATCTGCAGTTCTGCTCAAAACAATATGGAGAAGTCTGATTGATGCACTAGAACTGATAGGTGTTTCATCAAATTAATGCAATCTAAAATAGAAATTTCTCATTTTTAGTTTTTGATTTTTTCTCAAAGGAGACAACAAGAATTGTTTTAAAGGTATATATGAACACTGTAGCATACAAAAAATGCAATTAGTTATAGCTAGACTTAAAGTGGATGTGTTTGTTTATATTATGGTATTTATGATTTGGTGATTTGTATAAATTTTATTTGTGGAAACTGAATGGATGTCTCCTGCTTATTTTGAACTGGAATTGTAGCTGAAACTTATTTTACACTGTATTGGGTCACATGTCTTAAAATATACTTCTCAATGATGATATAATTTTGAATGATCATTACACAACAGCAAGCAAATGTCATGGCAAATGCCACTCAGACAACTTCTGTTATGATACTACATTGTTATACACATAAAAAATAAAAAAAAAATAAAAAAAAAACAAATACCAACACATTCTGACCATTCACCATGGAATGGCAAGTATATCCGTAAGATTACCAGATGATCCCAGAGCTGGTAAAACTGATTTAAGATCAGAGAATTTAATATTTGAGATGTTGGAACATTCCAACATCGCAAAACGAACCTAAGTGCCTTGCTTAACTTCCAAGTAAATAGTTCCCTGGGTGAAACTCCCAGGGTGGCGTTGTTGGGTAAAAAGATATTATTTGGTTACCACGTATTGCCTGCACATAATACATCCGCCTCATGCCGCCACATTTGTTAATACTGTATACAGACAGTTGATGTTTTAACTCCAGGATGTAGAAGTCCTGAAATTCAGATCCCCTGGTCTGCCCTGTGTTGTAAATTATGTAAAAACAAAGAATGGCATCATGATGTGTGCAAGGTGAGACAGAACACTGCTCTGTGTAACTGAATATTTGAGAGGTTAATTATCAAAACCTCATTAAGTCTGGTCGTCTGTTTTAATTAATATTCCTCAGGTTTGTTTACAGAGCTGTGTGTAACTGAAAGGTTAATAGACTAGCCATTATCCCCCATTGGCTCTGGATACTTCAACATCCAGATAAAGCGCTCTCAGAGTTTGACGTAAATGATAATTTGGAAACCAGAGGGATTATAAAGCAGGTTCTTGACTGACTGGATATTTGGTATTTCATTAAAGAAAAAGCACATATTATTCAAGTCTTAACTCCTGCAGGACTCTCCTGAGGAAATCTAACCCAAGTAAATGAATTATGATGTTATACAGTGATAATTATAATAACAATTTTCTGAGTTTATTCTGAATCTTTGAGACATAAACCAAATTGTCTGCTCTAAATATATTACATTTATTAGCTTAAAGACAAATAACTACTGATGAAAGAACCAATTAGACAGGTAGAGAGCTACACTTATATCTATTGAGTGTAGTGTTTAAATAGACTTATATTAGAGGTTGCTATATTGTTATATGAAAATTAGATGGCAGATGATACAGCTTATGAATAATACACAATCTCCCTCTCTTCACTGTTCAGAGGCTTTTGAAAATTTAGAAAATCTCCCAGACTCAGGAGGGGAAATTGGTTCCATAGTTTTGGAGCTGAAACAGCAAAAGTATGATCCCCTCTGCACTGGGTTGCAGAATATGGTGTTTACAGATAACACACATAATGGAGCCAAGCCATTAATTGCTCTTAAAATACTCAAAAGAGTCTTAAACTGTATTCTAAAATGAACAGGGAGTCATTGTAGTGGAAGAGGGATTGGAGAGCTTTCTGCAATTTAACGTATTTGTCAAAGGCATATTTGTATTTATTTGTAGAATTTATTCAGCCTGAAAAATGGACATAAATGGCTTCTTTCTTGGTAGATGAAGTAGTGATGTAATCACCAAGAATACATTATTTAATTTCTGCATTTTACTTTAACATACGGATGGGTGTCAAAAGACAGTAAAACCCAACTTGCAGTATGTAGATATGGTGTTTTTCTTACTTAAGTGCTCCTCACCATTGATTCTCCAAGTGTGTGGAATTCTCTTGGAAGGATGAACAGCATCCTCATTTAAATATTTTTCTGATATGTTTGAAGAATATAAACCAAAAATAGTTCACTTTGGCATCTGACTTTGACCTTGTTTTACTCAATGCTAATTTTAGTAGTTTGATTTTTGTTAGATAACATAGTGACTTTTGGAGGAACATTTAGTTCACTGCTGACATTACTCATTCTTTATAATAGCAGAAGATACTGTTTTACTAAATAGGAGCTAGGCTACAGTGTTGAAACTCTGCTGTTCTCCTGGGCCTTTGATTTATTGTTTTCTCTAATGTATGTTTAATTCCTTCATTGTACTCATTAATTTATGCTATTTCAGTTTTTCAAATAGTGTGTTACCCATTGAAGGCATGTATTGATTTTTACATATACTGTATAGATATACTGTACATGTCCAACTAAACATTCTAAGTCCTGACTCACTAATAGACACAGACTTAAAAAACCTCTACACCTGGTAAAATTAAGGCTACAAAAATCCCATAATGCAGCCCCGTGCATTTTCCAAAAGAATATCTGATGTTGTGAATAAGTAATTGTCTAGTCCTCAACAAAATCTGCTTTGTACACAGGCATTAAACACATATTCCACAGGAACACACTGATCACAATATGCAGCAGCAATTTATAGTCAAAGACATATAGGCAATAAATGATGTATCTACAGAATAAAAATGCATATATTCCTAACCCTATTAGAAATAAATAAATAAATAAATAAAACATGCTTGACACTAAAGATAGAAACCCTACATATAATATGAGCCCAATATTTTCTCATGCACCTGCACTGCTAAATTTTCCGTTATTATAAACCCAACCCCGGCCCTGTTCTCCAGTCCAACTTTTCATCTAACTCTCACCTCGTGTACACTACATTCAGATGCCTAATTTACAATAAGATGTTTTTTTTTTTTTTTTATAACATTGCTCCTTATTAGTCAGAGGGTAACTTTAGATAGGAAATTTTATTTTAGAAGTGATGTCTGTGAAAGGATAATCAGGTGTTCTCAGTGTTCTCAGCTCTGTCTCTGACTCTTGTGTGTGTGTGTCTCTCTCAGGGAAACAGGAAGTGCACCCTGCCAGACAACAGAGAAATTGACATAATGGCAAAGCAGACTCTAAAGACTTTAAAACAGAATCTATGGCATTATTAAAAGGTGGTAGTTAAGGCACGCTCAATTTATAAAATAAATTATATTTTTAATGCCCTGTGGTTACTGCATCTCTGATGCCATTATGTTACTGAATCAGTCAGCACTTTTACTAAAAACTCAGTTTTTAGTCTAGTCACTCTGGCTCCATGCTCTTGTCTCAGTGTGAGGATCATTATTTACGATGCATCATTCTCAATGTCTATTTAAAATGTTAGTGTGATAACACCAGTCAGACACCAGTTAGGGGCTGTTTGAGATGGAAAAAGTGTGTTTATAAGGCTTGGAGTGTTTTGAGTCAAGGGTGTGGGATACGACAGAGCCTTTGTACACAGTTGTAAGAGTTTTGCCATTGGTGTTTTCACACCATGTAGATGACCATGAAAACAGCAGTGGCAAACACAAACAAAGGATCCACAAAATATTGTTTAAAAATAACTAATGGGGTGAAAAGATGTAATTTTTGTTGTTGTTGTTTCTTAGGTGATGTTGTTTGGTACATCTCTGATTGTGCACATGCTTTAACAAATCTTGTTGTGCAGACTCAGGAAGCTATTTCAACTCAAAGTACCATCAGGTTAGCATCATGAGTTGATTTCCCAGGGATCCAACAACACACCTACGCATGTAAAGATAACACATAGTATATAGCATTGAAATGTCATTCTTTATACACATAATTGCTACTTACGTTATAAACTTCTATTGTTGAGGCTTCACCCAAATGTTATTCATGTTCCAGTATTGCTGCTGGTGACTGCTTTTATTTCTGCTATTAAAGGCAGGGTCAGCAATTACAATCTAATGTACTTTAAAGGATAATTCTGGTTTATTCTGAGGCAGGCATATTTTCCATACACTCCATACATATTTTCCATACATCAGTCAAAAGTTTGGACACACCTTTAGACTAGTAGATTAATACTGAAGACATCATAACTATGAAGAAAAACATACATTGTTTTTTCCTGGGTTTTTGCACTTGCTTTTTTGGACTTCTTCAGTGGATTTTGTATGCTAAAAATGGATCCAGCAGACATTTATCCCCGTGAACTCAACAATCTTTGTTTCACTTTCATATTTTTCCATGGGGAGTGGCAAAAGAATCTTAGCCCAGGGTACAAAGAGGCTGTTTTAAAGAGACATGAATTTACAGGTTTGTTATCAGACTGCCTCCAGAACTTTGTTGAATTCCCTGGCTCCAAGCCTGTCTCCCAGCCTCCTGATAGTTGCCAGCTCAAGCGTCAGCTCCAGGTTTCCAGTTATCAGCCCCAAATGGCCAGCTGCCCTGAGCCTCTGCTGCCCAGCAACCCCAAACCCCAGCTGCACAGCAATCCCAAGCCTTTGTTGCTCAGCAATGCAGTACCCCAGCTGCCTGGCGATCCAGAGCCCCTGTTGTCCTCTTCCATGATTGATACCCAGTGAGCTGTTCCTGTGTTGACTGCCCCAGCTGATGTCTCTCCTGTTCCAGTGTCAGCAGTCCCAGTCAATGTCCTGTCTCCTCCTGTATCAGCTTCATGCATCAGCAGTCTCAGCTGTTACTGTGAGGACCATCCTGGGTGAAGTCTCACCTACTTCAGTGTCAGGCATCCCAATCGAAATTTTATCTTCTCCTGTGTCAGTTCCTGTGGTCACCAACCCGGCAGACATTTCGCCTGTTCCGGGGGGGGGTCTAGTTGACATTTCTTCTGCTCCTGAGTCGACCGCCCTGGTCGATGTTGCACCTGTTCCACCGTTGGGGAGTTCAGTCAAGGTCTCATCAGTTCAGCCTCTAGAGGGACTCGCCTTCACTGCCATTGTCTCCCTGCTCGGCCTCCTGAGGGGACTCACCTTCGCCATCTTCACTCCTGCTCAACTTCCTATCAGATCCTGTCTTTGCCTTGCTGTTTGGCCTCCTGGCTATCCTCCTGAGCCCGACTGGATCGGCTCATTTCATATCTGTCTAGCAGGCCCTTCTCTGTTACACTTTAAGATGCATCCTCCTCTCATGCTCCTCTCTTTTGTGGGGTCTTGCGGGGCAATTCTTGGTCCATTTTTATTTACTATATGCATATCAGTTCAGAAAGTGTTGAAGTTATTGACTGGAACAGTGGATGCAAATGTAAAGAACTGGTGAGTGACAGTATTTCTGGTAGATTAAGGACACTCAAGACAGCAGACTGGTGAGTATGGCATGAATCTGTTGTGCTTGTAGAATTAGTACTGTGGAAATGTGCATTATTATATTATTATTTGCCTATATCGGTAGTATATGATTAGACACACCCAAAAAACATGGGAAATCTATGATAATTAGAAAATGTTCTCAGACCTTCATGCCGGCACTTCATTGAGGAGTGGTGGTTACAACTGGTAATACCAGAAACACAACTAAAGAATGCAGTGCTAATTGATAGGTAATGTTAAACTTTACCTAAATGATGTAAAGCATTAACTGGTCATCATTGGCTCAATGTGGCATTTTTATGTGTGAAACAACCCTCTTGGCTGTGCTGCATATATGTATATACAGTGTTAGATGGATATTAGCCTTCTCTGCTGTCATGGAAAACTGCAGCAGCCAGTGCTTTTCAGCCAGTTACCAGTACAATTAGTGTTTCTTGATGCTGCCAGAGAGGGGGCAGATATGTGTGTTGTAAGGGTCAGCTGGAGTTCAGACAAATGGATGAAGACAAGTTTCTCTAATTTGTTTGTCATGATGCTTTAAGCCTTTACATACAGCTTTCAGTGGTGAGGATAACCCTTTACTAGTATACTGAGAGTGCATGCATCCATTACTGCTGATTGAATGCATCCATTATGGCTGAGTGTTCATGACCACAAAGGAGATTGGAACTATGAGTATTCATTACTGCTCAGGGAATACCGTCAACCAGTTGACTAACCACTTCCATTCAGGTGAATTTATCCTCAACCCTTGAACAGTTTGCATTTATTTTTCAGCATAGGCCAGTGAATGCCATTCAAATCCCCTAGATCCATGTGGACCAAAGATGAAAAGGAGAAAAAAAGAGGAGAAAGAAAGATAGTAGTTCAGGAAAAAGGAAAAAATATCAACAATGTGTGAATCAGGATTTTTTTTTTAATCATACCTACCTGAGCTGTTATGACAGTCAATCTGCACCATCTAACCCACAAAATATGCGTTAATCAACCACCTGACCTAGACTCAACCCTCAAACTGCCAAATGCATTATAGATTATAGTCTAGTGCAGAGAGATGTTTCAATTCAATTCAATTTTATTTATATAGCTCCACATCACAACAAAAGTCATCTCAAGGCACTTTTCATATAGAGCAGGTCTAGACCATACTCTTTAAAATAGGTAATTACAGAGAGAGACCCAACAAATCCCACCATGAGCAAGCACTAGGCGACAGTGGCAAGGAAAAACTTTTAAGAGGCAGAACCGGACTCAGGGTGGGTGGCCATCTGCCTTGACTGGTTGGGTTAGGAAAGAGAGAGGGGGAGAGGGGGAAAGAGAATAGCGAGAGAAGAACATAGCATAACACGGGTTCCATATAAAATGTAAGGTGATGCCAGTAATACAGCAGTAGTAATGACAGTAGTAATAATTAAAGTATTAACTGCTAACATAGAAATACAACTAATAGCATCTCAAGGAAATTTAAGTCGAAAAGCAACTGGACTTAATGTTGTCTAGGAAGACGTTTCACCTCTTATCCAAGAGGCTTCATCAGTTCGTGTTCGCATCTGACCAGGCTAGGACTGGTCCAACTGATTTTTGGTGTGGAAACCCAGGTATTTAACCTCTGTGGGGGCTTTCACAAGACCGATGATGTCATGGATCCTTAATGCTCTATGTGTCAACGACAGTCGTTGGGGTGATAGTCGTTGGTAAAAACCGTTAGTTTCGGCTTCGTTAGTGCCCCATTGTGTTATAACGACAGTCGTTGGAGTCACATGAGCCCATTTGTGAAAGGTTGTTTTTCCTAGAGGCCAAATTGTTGAGTCTCCTGGGAAGGGATGAAAGGGCAGCATTGTAAATTGGAGATAGGTGGTGTCTCAGACCTCCTGCTTCCCTCGACAGAAAGCCAATGAGATTTTTCAATTGCTTTTTGGATTGCTGCAGAAATTAAGCTCTGTGATCAACAAAAGTTTAAGTGTAAGAAACTCTTCACAAATGAACAAAACTTGTATGGTTTTTGGAGAGCAGGGTTAGGGTAAGACTTTGGGATGGCAGACCAGCATTTAAGTGGATGATTAAAAGCACTCAAATACTAATCCTAATAAAACACTGCAACACTAACCTAGCTACCAACCAGAACAGGAACAGCAATGGGAAAATAACAAGAACAACATGGTAACATCCTAACTAGTCAAGATCTGAACATGACCTCTAGCCAAACTGAGGCTAAACAAAGGTCAGTCTATGTCACATACAATTGTATTTCCTTCAGTCTGAAAAGCCACAAGCTCCATGAACTGCCTGTCTCTCCAATATAGTAGATCCCATCTTGGTCACAGGATATTAGATGACCACAGTTGGTTGGACAGCCCAAGTGGTGCAGCATAGCAGATCCTGGTAGTCTGGCTCAAACCAAAAGGTCCCTCAAATTAACATTTTCCTTCTGTGTGAGATGACCCAAAAGACCTTGGGTAAAGATGTACCCATCAACAGTTAAGAGTTCAGGCTTGTTCACTGTAGTTGTCTATCTTCAAATGTTGCTAAATGATTATTCTCTCAGAACCAAAACAAAGTAATAAAAAAAAAACAGAGACAGAAGTATTATATAACACAATATGCAAGTTACAGTCAAAACCAATTTTTGTCTGTGCAGCTGCAAAGATCTAACAGACTAGGTTAGACTTTAGCAGACACACTAAGATAGGCAGGTGCACTTTAATCTGCAGTGTCAATCAGAGTGGAAAAGGTTCAGACAGGCTTCCTGAGGCTCAGGAGGACAAAGACAAGACTCCCTTTATGGGTGACAACCAGTGGAAATTGGACCTGTGGCAATGCTTTCTTTCTTTCTTTCTTTGTTTATCTGTCTTTCTGTCATTCAGGTGTTAGACAGCCCTATGGCAATGTGCAGTCACTGTATGTGTGTGTGTGCGTGCGCTACTTTAAATGGGCACACTAAATCGTTTGCTGGAGACACACACTGCTTTGCCTAAGCCCAAAGGTAGGATGTACTTTTTCTGACATTCACCACCTACCTCTGTGCACACAATCAAAAATGTTTGTCTTGACACACCCTTACCAATGCAGCAAACCTAAATTACAAAAATCACCCTAAATGTAACTCTTCAATATTTATTCTATTTGGCTCACAGCATGTTTTCATAGAACCATATCCTGGTGGGTGGGATAGGTATTTAAAAGCAGCATTTAGAGTGAAACTCTCTGGCTTTAAACTACTTAAATTCTCAAAGGCTTTTATCACATGTATGACAAGCTGCTATCAGTTTGTGTTGTCTTTTTAATTAAACCTGATATGGTCCAACCAGCATTGTCCTCCCTCAATATGATGAATATGATGTGGTTTCATTAATTGCATATTTGTCTACTGAGAGAATTTAGCAGATCAGATGAATTTTCATCAGATTTCACACAACTATGCATCACTATATCTTAGAATAATCAGATATTGTATTTCAGTATGTGTTTTCTGTCCACTCAAGTTTCAATTTTGAGTTGTAGTGTGCCTTATTTTACTTCCCCATTACAGTTTAATGTAGTTTGAGATGCTTTTTATTGAGATGTTAATGCACCTCTTATTTAATGTATTTAAATTTTATTCATTTTAAATTAATGAGGTTAATGAGAAAGAACATGCATTATAATAAAAGATCAAAGAAAATGAAAAAGGTTACTCTCAAATGGCTCTGATGTGCTCTCTCTCTTTTATTCAACAGCGGTCAATAGCACAAATTTGTGGGCCATAAACATTTCCCCAAACTCATCTTTGCATTTGCATTCACATCTGTTTTCCTGGAATAGTGTCCGTCATCTGTCTAACAATGACTTTGTGGTCCCTGCAGTGAGCTGTTCCTTGTTACCATTTGTGTCATTGCAGACAGAATATATTGTTTTATTATAAATGTATTATCTTAGAAGCTGATTGCAGTCTAGTGGTGGGGATGAGAGTTTGTAGTTCCAAGTAGGAAGTCATGTTTCTGTGATTTTGAGCCTGCAGTGGTTCAGGCAGGCATGGAAGTCACTCTGTAGTTACATCACACATGTCCATGACCTGTCCATCAGAAACGTCTTCACCAGCCAGATTTTAACTGTTTGCTGTTTGGTTCTGAGCAGATGTTTATCATACACTGGCTTCATCAGAACTCTTCTAAGAACTACTGCCTTTGTGATAGTGAGCAGTGTTGGGATGTACTAAGTTTACTCATTTCTCATTACTGAACTACTTTACTTACTCCACCTAGATCAGCCACAGCACTGAATGCTGCTGACATGCTACATGATGTTCATCTGTTATCTATACCACTTGTCCTCAAGGGTCACGGGGCCTATTCCAACTGACACTGGGTGAGAGGCGGGGTACACCCTGGATAGGTCGCCAGTCAATCACAGGCCCAACATACAGCGAACAACCATTCACACTCACATTCACACCTATTTTAGCTATTTAGAGTCACCAGATAACCTGCATATCTTTGGAATGTGGGAGGAAGCTGTTGTACCCAGAGAGAATCTGGATACTCTGAAACAAGGACAACATGCAAACTCCACACAGAAAAGCCTTGAGTGAACCCGGGTTTTAAGCCTACGGGAACCCAGAAACTTCTTGCTGTGAGGCGACAGTTCTAACCACTGCACCACCATGTTGCCCTTGCTTACATGTCAGTGCATGTGTATGTTGTGCAGTGATATAACAAATATAGCAATAATACAACATCAAACAATGAAAGGGGCCATTCTGCATAGGATTACCTGTACATTACTAATCAGAGTTACAAATATTTGTGGCATTTACATATTTTTTATTCTTAATTTTTTCAGCAATTAATAAATGGCTGAAATGACATTTGGCAGGTCAGTAATTCTAATTCAGTTAATATAGAAATGGCTTCTTGGTGGGCTTGTACAGCCTAGAGGACAGGCTAAATAGATAACTTTGACACAGCTTTATATGAACCCAGTGAGTGGAACTAATGACCTAATGACTGTTTGAATAATGTCAACACTTGGTGAGGACAAAGACCTGTTGCTTTTTTGACTCTGTTGAACTGTCAAAGACGCATTATCATGCACAGCCAAAACACAACAAGTCTTATCAGGAATATAATGGAATAATACTTTGACAAGAGATAAAGGGAGTCTGTATGTTTCTTTTGCATTCATTCTACAATGTACTAAAAAAAATAGGCTATAAACACATACAACACATGCATACAAAACTTACAAAACTTGAAAACAAAACCTTAAACTTCTTCAAGAAGATTCTCAGACTGAAGCTGTGTGTAGTGGGTGTATTGTCACAGATACTGGAAAGAGAGTGAAATAGGATCCAGGACAACTGCATCCAAAATATTGTGTGCAGTTTATAATACATAATGTTTTAATTCTGACCATCAAACCTTGTCAGATGACATTGCATTATGTTGCAGCAAAAACTGAGCCAGTTGGAACTTATTTTTATTATCACAAAAAATATATAATATTACAGTAATAAAATACTCTACTGCCCTAATAATCTCTCTACCAGCAGCACATAATTTTTTATTCCTGAGATAAACCCAAAGATAACTCAGTATGTCTTTGAGGCCTACAGCTGTCTCAGTGCAGTTACTGCTGCCATCAAGTCATAGCCACAAAAATGAAATAACACTTGTTTTGTAGAGACAGAGAATTTTGAGAATGACTGCTACAACTGGGTGATCTTGATGAATCCATAAGAAAACATAATCAAATTCTGTTAAAGACTGTATGACGATTATTGGGTGGGGTGAGTTATTGTAATGTAATTTCTGTTTTGGCTGAAGGGAGGGTAGACCAAAGTCATTACAAATCTCTTGAAAAATAAATTAGTTTTATGATTTGAAAATGCTGTAGTTAAGGTTTGGTTAGGTTTAAGCACAAAAAGGACAAAGTTAGGTTGAAAGATGATGGTCTTGTTAAAATAAGTATCAGTCTAGTTTTGGGGAGAGCAGCAGAGGGCCTTTTATTTATTTTTTTCACACCAGATCTACCTTTTATTTCAGCCTTCCCATGCACGAGTTACCACATTTAAAAAAGAATTCTCTGTGGCTGAAAAATGTGTGCTTTGCCATATGGCGGAAAATATACACTCAGACAAAAGCCTTTGTACAACACAACCTCAGTCTCTCTAGTCACCTGTAGATGTACACAACACCAAACTACTGCCTCTAATTGAGTGTTAAGAACTGTCAAAGAGCAATGCAATTACACACACCAGAACCATTGTTTTCAGAAGTCCTTTTCCACCTTTTGTATGTACAAAAAAAGTTTAACACCTTAAACCTCTTCAGGATGTTTGTATGGCTCATTGATCCATCACATTTACATTTACCCATAGACCCCTTTATTCAAACTGACTTACAAGTGAGGGGCAACACTAAAGCTTCAGGACTAGATCTGTTAAACAAGGTAAAGTGCAAAGAGATCAATCGAAGAAGTACACAAGTGCTAGTAAGACATAGGGTGTTGGAGGTGTTAGGACAGGTGGAGCTCCTGGAACATGAGTCTTCAAGAGATTCTTGAAGATAGAGAGGGACCCCCCTGCACCCTTACTCAGGCAAGAGATACCTATGGCCTATACCGGAGTTGAGTGGCCTACTGAGAGGGGGTGTATATTGCAAAGAGAGAGGGCACCAGCACTGATATTTGGGGCACCCTTTTGAGGAGTAGATGAACTAAGATTGTTTTTCCTTGCCATGATATATTTAAGGAGCACCCTGTGAGATAGGATTCAAACCAAAAAAGTTCTACCCATATTAGAGAGTAAAGATAGCAAGATGCAGTGGTTCAGCATATCAAAGGTTGCTGATGGGTCTGGAAAGAGATGAACTGACAACTGAGATGCAGCTTTAGCTACCCCTAGAGCTTCTGTCACAATAACAGAGTCATTTCAGTGACTCTGAAATGCTCTTAAGGCCAGACTGATTTGGATCACAGTGGGCATTCCATGAGAGTAATTCTGAGACCTGTTCCAAAACCATCCTTTCAATCACCTTAGAGAAGAGTGGAAGAAACAAAACCAGTCAAATGTTCTTCAGCAGGGTTGAGTGATGGCTTTTTGAGCAGAGATTACCCAAGCCTGTTTGAATGTAGTTGAAAAGGTTCCTGAAGCCAGTCAAGCCTTTATTACATGTGTGATTGCTTAGTGGTGTGTGGTGAGATAGTGGTCAGAAAGGTGTAGAGGCATGACAGCTTTAGATTAGAATGAGGTCAAGTTTTTGTACCAACTTTGTGAGTTGGAGGGCTATAAACCATGTCTTTTGTGTGTTTATTGATACACAAAGGACATAGTTGATTATGTTCTTTCTGTCTTTCTCTGTAATCACTAAGACTTTTATTTTAAGGAAGTTATAGGGTGTGTGGGGGCCGTGAAGATGTAAAGGGGGTAGTGGCAAGATATAATTGTGAGGTATGGCACCAGGGTGGGAATGGGTTTGGAAAAATTGGGGACACACTGGTTTCAAATGACACTTGGTATAATATGGATAATAACACTCCTAAAAATCTCTGCTCTATCAGTTCCCATTGCTCCTCCTCCTTCCTTTTCTTCCTTCCTTTTCCTCCCATATTTTCTAATCTAATTTTGACCTCCCACTAATTTTCTTTCTTGTATTTGTCTGATGCCTCATCATCTGTATGTAGAACAAAGCACATCACTCTCCACTGAGGACTGAAGGGCCACTACAGGAGGAGGGAGGGAGGGTTGAAAGAGAAAAATAAGAGGATCATAGAGAAAATGATTCAGAGTAAGAAACAAACAAAGATTTGTTAAATTTGTTAGGTATCAGTGCTACTGTGTGTATTGTTGATGTATGATATATTGTTGCATGTTATCAAATCACATCATTTTTCATTGCGTGGTCGTTGTTTTTCTAAAACTGTTATTTTCTACTCTGCAATGTTGTTTCTGAGTGCTGAGTTGAATTGAGTGGTAACCAGAAAAAAGAGAGAGTGAGAGGGAAAACAGACTAGTAGGTGGTATGAAAATAAAAGCTCTTCAGTACTTGACCCCTGGACGAGTAGTTACCCTGTTGTACATATTAGAGTGCTGTAATAATGGCTGCTGTTTTGCTCAAATAAACAGCAACAATCATGGTGATGACCACCACAGTTTGGTGGGAGGAGGGGATGATGGGGTGGGGGTCTACACTCCCAATAAGAGAAAGTAAACAAAGTGCTTCAGTTCTCCAGTGTTGTGTGTACAATATCTTAGGTTCTTGTAGTAGGCAGCCAGTATTCATAACTTTAAAAAAAAAGTCCCTCTTGTTGATTAAATCAATGTATACACCGTAAGTGTAAATTCCAAAGATGCTCTCTGGAAAGCCATAACCCTCTGTAACACCAAATGTAAAGGCATAGCATCTCCTTAAGCATGACCCTTCTAAGTTCTAATGGTTCTGACTTCCCAATCCCATCTCACAAGATTAATTTTCTTACATGGTATCCCAGTGTTTCCCAACCTAGAAGTCAGGTCGTCTTCATAGGTTTGTAATGAGAAGACAGGTGAGTACATCAAAATAAAACAGGAAATAGTGATGATAAGAAACTGAAAACATGAACTTTAAGAAGCAGAATGAGACTCCACGATCTCTGTGAAGGTGTTATGTTTTTTGAATACCTAGAGTGGCCAAAGAAATGTTCAAATCCTGCACCTATGGGCCTCAAAATTATACTGATCTACATGGTGGGCATGCACGTGTCAGTGGCCCTATTCTGAAATAAGTCATGGTGCTTTACAAATGGGTGGAACAATGTGAGGACCTGTGAAGTGTAATGCAACCCTATTAAATATAACCTTTAATGTTCACACGTGTACTGGTGGTTTTTTCAACACTACAAACTCAAGTTCCCCAGCCACCACAGTTAAACCAATGCCATTTGGAATATTGTCAAGCTGAAGAATCCAATCTCACTTCCTCATTCCATCTATTAGTAACTCCACAAACTGTCCACTTTTTGTCATAACTTGCAGAGTTATCCATCCCTTGTTTGATATGTTTTTGTGCTGCTTGAGTATGTCATTGTGTTTCTTGTACTATAAAAGTTTCTTTCATCTTGAGATCTAGAGAGGCCACTGGACAAGTTATAGGCCTTTTCAATGTATTCATTATTAAATATCATTCATGTATCAACATTTCAAAGTTACTGATTAATTTAAAAGATGAAATGAACGCAGCTATTGTTAAAAGTAATACCAACGGTATGGGCCATTGTATTTAATTATTCTCTTTAAATGAAACAAATAGATTTCATCAGGGGTTTAACCTAGTATTGACGTAGTATGTGTATTGAAATTCCATCTCAGAGTTCTTTCCTCTTCTGTTTAACATTTATAGTCTCTGTTTCATCCACACATATAATTGTCAGTGCTGTGAGCATGAGAAATAACATTTTATTCACATTGGCATATAAAATCAGAATTATCTACATGGAAAAATTCTGCTAGAAGTGAAAATGCAAGAAAATATGTGTTTTTGGATAACCAACTATTTAAGTTATCAAACCATAATGAACAGTTGCAATAAGGATTTTGGTAGGGTCCTGGCAGGTTTCCATTGTGTTTCTCCTGACTTTGTAACTTTGTAACTTAACTGTGCAGTGACATTGAGTCAGTCCTCTACAGTAATACAGCACTGTACACAGCATCAGCAGATCACTCTGCTTTATAGCTTAATAGCTGGAGGCAGGGACAAGACAGAGGGCGTATGGCTGCCACCCTCTGACACACAGATGGCAAGACTAATTGTTCGAGCACAGGCCTGCAGCACGTGTGCACTCACACAAAACACAGCTTTCTCTAGTGTAGCTACAGAATTATATACAAATACCTAAACCCACATGCACCTCATCTTCTCACAAATCTTTTTACTGCAAAAAGTTCAAACCACTAAATAAAAGAAAGAAAATATAGAAAGATAATATGGACAGAAAACATGTTATACATAAGTTTGGGCAGAGTGGGAATGATTAGTTATTGATTACTTGACTGTCGAAAATCCATCTGTGAAAAAACTAATAACCCATTTAATGTTTGTTCTTATTGTTTTATTTTATTTCTTACATTTATTGGTGGTGCTTGGATATATTAAAGTCTCACTTATCTGTTTTATTTCCTTGCCACTCAAATGATCGTGGATCTGTAGACTGCTGGGTTGAGCAAAATATGCTCAACAAAATGCTCAACATGTGATTGCCTAAAGTTTTTCATACATGTTTGAAGACTCAGTCAAAACCCCAGCAACACTCGTAGTATAAAGAACCACAAAGTGACTCAATGAAGGCACAAGCCAAAACATGTTGGTTTCACAGTAAAGATGTTCTTTATGCTACAAGTGTTACTGGAGTTTTGACCTCTTCAGATTTTTCTCTTTAGATATTTTCTTCAGGTTTACCTTCAAAAGACATCAAAAGGGCATCTTTATATTGACAACTTTTTATGACAGCCTCATTTCTGGCATTGCTGCCGTCCAACATCTGAACTGGTTAAGACTTTGATATAGACTACTACATACTGTTTTCATGCCCTGTATGTAAGCACCAGCAATCAGTAGAATATTTATATATTTTTCATTTGTCACCTGTCTATATACAAAAAAAAGTCTGTGTAAATCCATGATGATGAGATGGTTAAACTATGGTTTGTATTTAACTTGCTTCTTCTTTGGCCCCGATAATGTGGAAACTCAGTGCATTATATTTTCTCTCTTCTTCTCTCTATCTCTCTCTCCCTCTCTGTCTGTCATAAGAAATACCCAACACACACACAGAGAGAGAGAGAGAGAGAGAGAGAGAGAGAGAGAGATCGAATACAAAATACATTTAGTGTTGATAGAATAACCCCCTGCCAGTTTTTGATAAGTCATTAAAGACACACACACACACACACACACACACACACACATGCACACACCCACACCACACACCAAATGAAGTTAAAGAGGTGGAATGAATATGACGTAGGTGCAAAACTTGACTTATCTACAAATGACTGGAGACATTTGATGGATTTACAGTGCAAACACACACACCCCTACACACACGCACACACATTAGTTTCCCTTGCCTCTGGTATGGAAAAGTAAATTCTGACCCGTGGCTTGCTAATATCTCTCTTTATGACATCAACAGAGGAACAAACATGTTCTCGGCAGGAAGTTAATTATTCACAGTCAGGGCTCAATAAAAAAAGACAGACCGACATAGGTGACACCTGAAGCTATTATCTCATCCCCAAAACATGACACTAACAGCTACACACACATACACAAGGTAAATGAGCACACACATACACGCTGCATGAGCGGGTAAATGAAAACGCTGTGTGTTTAGTCACTGTCCAGGAGGTCTCTGTCACCTCTGTAATAGCACTATCCCAGGGGTGTCAACTGACTTAATTAAAAAAGTACATGCACATAAACGCGAATATGCACACATACACACACCTGATGCTAGCACATTTAATTAGGTTCACCTACATCAACACAGAAACACATTTGGGGCTGGTGGATTTAATTATCCTAACAGTATTTGGATATCAGCTCTTCAAAGCTGTATTACTGTAAATTGGATGGCAGAGGAAGCGTGTGTGTGTGTGTGTCTGTGTGTATGTGTGTGTGTGCTTGAAACCATCATTATCCTCCATAAACCACTTAATTCAGTTAACCCAGAGAACTCACTGAAATTTCTAGTGAAAAAGTTTAGTTTTGTCTAGACAGTGCAGCAGCAGTGCCCATAGGCCAGTCATTAGATTAATTTTTAATTCAGGCTGGTATTTCAGCTATGACCTGTCTACTACACCTCTAACACGCAAGTGCATTAACCATCTATCAGCTGGTGCCAATCCCAGCTGACATTGGGCGAGAGTATGGGTACATCTTGTCTCTTGCAGGGCTGACAAAAACATTGTCTCATCACATGTATGTATTATGATATCAACCACCCTTTAACCATGTCTCCTGATCTTTGCCTAACCTAACCAAGTAGTCTTTGCCTAAACCTAAGTGAACTTAAACCATACAGGAGACAGATATGAGGATGTCATATGAATTGTAATAATAAAATGTAGAGGTTTAAAGTAATGACAAATAATGTCACTCCTGATAGATGCCAAGATTGAAAAACACTCATATGGCCTCCAGACAACAAAGTACCAATGACATGTTCTTTTGTTTGACCTTTCTGACAAAGTTTCATTATATTGTCTCAGAGTAGCTCCTAGAAATGCTATGAACTACAAACTACCTGTAACTGTTGCCAAATTCTTGGTGTATTTGAGAATGGAATTATTGAGCACATTTGTTCACCCGCAACCAAATCAGATGATGCAGAAAGTACTGGTGATGGGTGACACTACAGCAACATGATAGATGTATATGTGTAACTAAGTAGCCATGAGTCTGACTTAGCGAAGCTGCAATATTTATTATTGTTGTATGTATTATCAAAATATTAACTGAATATTTTTTCTGTTTTATTTGTATTATTAACTGATTTAATATTTCATTCCAACAAGAAAGGACATGGGGCCAAACTGTTAACACATGAAACTTAACTAAATCACAAAATTCAAATTCTGAACATTTCTACAGCAACAGTAACAAAACAATGTCAATAAGCGATAAAAAGAGTTCAAGCAATCTGTCACATGACTGTTTTTGCATGTGCCTCATGTAGTGTTGCATTTTAGCATATGGATGTTGGCTTTACATCTCTTCACAGAATGTGCAATCTCTGTTTTGTCCCTTTGTTTTTTAAGGGTTACAGATTATCCTGACCCATGTATATTTCTATGTCTCTTGTGTTTGGAGGAAGGGTTACACTGAATGAGGGATGCCACCTCTCGCCTCCACTTGAATATCTTCCTGAGTCCAGCCTGATTCCCTCCATCTACAACGGCAACTGATTCTGAAATGCCATATTTATGGTCCGAAAGTAGTGTCTGCACATCTGCATACCGAACACTCTCACCTCAATGAATTGTCTGGTTAACCTGAATCAGATGTCAACCCAGGAACTAATAGCTATTACTCTCCTTATTAGAACATATTAGTCACCTTGTGCCTGCTCACGAAATTGGCAAAATCGTCCGTCACTGGGAAGGCAACAGAGTATGTATTTCACCATTACTTACCATTAGCTTCTGCAAGTACCACTTCTGTAAGTAATGGTGTTTCACACATGCACTGCATCCCTGAACTTATCTATTACCAAATGTCTGAACCAGCTGGACCAGATATTGACTGAGTTTATCCTCAATGGAACAACTAAGAACATTTGGTCAAAGATGCCACTGTTATTCAGTCAACATGAAGGGAGGTCCGAAGTGTAGCACCCAATTCAGATGATAGAATTTGAATTGTTAGTATTAATTTATATGATGTTGGACCAGTTGATAGAATTGGTTTATTAGTTTTCTGAAGCTAAAATGAATGAGGCCGGAACAGTAGATATAGTTGAATAGTGGTATATTGAAAAACCACATGGATAAATTACACCTTGTTAACCTTCAACAAGGTGTTATATATAACCATTGGGTTTATATTCACAGAAAATAACAGCATGGCAAAATGGCCTAAAATAGAAAAAGAGGAGACACCTCGGAGACTGAATTAGTTCTTATGGTGTTTGTACACATTTAAAACACAGTCTCAGTTTAATCCTCTTCCTGCTCCTTGCAAAGCCAGTGTGCAGGAGAGCAGAGTGATTTGTCTCACTGCTCAGGGCAGTTCAAAGAGTTCAAAGTCCATCCTCAACAAACTGTGGTTTGGGGCTCACCTTGCTCCGGATAGAACCACTGTTGATCAGCACTACTCAAGGGGAAAATGGTAATTTTCCGCTGGGTTTTCATAATCACCGCCTGCCATGTTCAGTGTCTTCTATCTCCAAAACAAATATTGCACCACTGCCAACGGAACTATGCATTTCAAAAGCCTTACTCATTTGTTTACTAATCAAGACACAGACATAGCCTTCTTAAAAGTCACCAAACTTTTGTGTACTTTAAATTATATGTATGCCAACGATTTGAAATTGTATGTTGACATGTCTAAAAGAATATACAAATATATTGTATATCCAAAATAGTTGTTGATGTGTTGACATTTACATTTCAACTAGTCACAATCTTTTTCTGGGGCCGTGGAAATTCAATTGAAGATATCTGTAATCAGTATTCTTTTATTCCTTTATTCTAATATTAGTGAAATATTAATAACTGATCAATATATTAAAGACTTCTGTACATAAAATTTTGACTATATAAAATATAATTTCTACATGTGAAAACATACAATGTGCCAGGTCAAATTGTACAGATATCTTAAATTAATATCAAATACTATTTCAACTAGTGAAAACGAAATTGTTTTGTCGGGCCCATCCATATTATTAAATATTACAAAAGCTAGATACATAACCATGTTTGGGACAAGCGTACATAGAAACATCACCTCACACCACTGAAGCATTTTTTACAGCCACCATTAATTTCACAGAGTTTCACCATTACAGCTTCCATGTGAGACGAATCTCTAAGTTGGGTGTATTGAGCAGCTTCAGCTTTTAGCTGGACAGCACTAGCCGTTAGCATCTCACCTATGAAATTAGCTCTCCCATACCTAAAAGCTCATCAATCCTCACTTAGTGAAAGTGAACCCTGAGGTTCATTCCAACACAGAAAATTTGTATTGCTGTAAACTATCAAAAATTTCTCTCTCTTTATGCACACTCTACTGTGCACACCCAGAGAGTGGGACTTCATCCCATAACACCCTACTCTAAAAAGCAGTGTTACAGATTAATAATTGCATTTTAAAAATTTAAAAAAAATCCTATGAATATCTTCATTCATTCATTATTCATACTGTTTGTTGCCTGACAACTGGAATCCATTACTTGTCTGTGTGTGTGTTTCTGTGTGTGTAAAAGAAGGATGAGCATGCTTAATCTGCCACTTTATGCTAAATCACTTGACTTTATCACATCTCTTAAAAGTCAAACAAAGGAGATCCACTGAGCAAGTTGTGTGACAGAGAGTCAGCGGGAAAGCACAAATCTGACGTGTCCGCTTTCTTGGCGCACATCGGACTTTACTAGTCCCACAGCACTGAAGTGCCAAATGAATGAGCTGGGATGGATAGATGGACCAGTAAAACACAGGACTTTCACAAGAGACCACTGTTAGACTGTTTGTGAGACTGATATTAAAATGCTGTTTTTGTGTCCATGACTGTGCCACAACCTAGGCGCATGTCTATTATTGCAACTACAAAATGGAGGTCCAAGGAAGGACTTACTGAACTCAAATTATGACCTTTCCTGAAGCAAATCAAGTAGATTTTTGTGCCTATACCCTAACCAAACTGGGGCCATTCCATTTTTAACTTTGTGTTTATTATTGTAACAATGACAAAGATGGGATACATTTTTACATGAGGGTGGTACCCTACACCTGCCACCAGGTAGGGAAGGGACACAAATGTGGTTGTTCAGGTTGGAAAGAATTCAAAAGACGCGGGCCACTACAGGCAAGCAGGGTGTAATGAAATTATAATCCACATTTAAAAAAAAATGATCTAAATAAATAAATAACAGTAAGGTGGGATGCACAAGTGAGTTGATTTTTAAGATTGGATTATCTAATATGTTGATTTGTTAAGAGAAAATGCATAAATAAGTTCATTGGTTAAGATTTATTAAGAATGTAATTTAGTTAAGTCAGTTAAAGCAGCTTGATGGTAATCTAATGGTGCATTTGAATGGTGGGTGGCACAGTTGTGCAGTGGTTAGCATTGCTCTTCAATTACAAGAAGGTCCCGGTTCAAGCCCGCTTTTTCTGTGTGGAGGTAAATTGCCCGCATAGGTGTAAATGTGAGTTTGAATAGTTGTTTGGTCTATACATGTTGGCCCTGCAGGACTGGTGATCCGTAAAGGGTGTATCCGGCCTCACCCAATGTCAGCTGGCATAATCCCACCGCCAGAAGCCTGAAAGTCGGGTAATCGTGTTTGGAAGTGATATTGGGGAAGTGTATTTGTTGATCATAAGGAATGAGAGTTTGTTGTGTATCCACAGACGCTGATGATGAGGATGTAGCTGCCCACACAAGACAGCAAACCTAGTGGGAACTGAAGTGGCCCTGACTGAGCACATCTGATGTTGAGAGACCTGATGACCCAAGGTTACATCACTGATGATGTGTACCAAGGCACCTCACCCCCTTCTTCCTCATTTATTTAAGTGATTGAGAACTCAGTGACAGCAAACTCAACTGATTTACCAGTCACTGGCTGAAGATGGAGGAGCAACGAAAAGGAAGCATAATTAGCTAAGTGGAAAGTATCCAGGGTCTGGGCATGCAGTCATATGTAGAAATAACAAACCCCAGCACATGCCATTTTACTGCAGATGTTCAACAGACAAATTCAACTCAGACATTTTAGACAGACAGAAAGGTAGAGAGACCGTAACTGTTTAATTTCCCCACATCCCATGGTGCTGCCTAGGTGGAAGACACAATCAAATCATTTGTGAAAATCTCTCCTGTCCTCCAGCTGGGCTGTAATAGACTCTCAAGAATCAATCTGACTCTGGAAAACCATTACTGCTCTAGAGACAAGCTAAAGCATCACCTTTGTTTCCATTGTAATGCAGAAGGAGACTTAAGTGTAATTTCAAAGCTAAATGTTAAATATATGAAATATAAAACTACTCATCATATTGATACCACAGATGTGTTTGCTCTGAAAAATGAAGTAATGAAGAGGGGAAAAGACCATTGTATCCTGTTCCATCAAGGTTGTATCTGATAGTTACAGTAGGGTTTAACTGTCCAAATCCTCCTTCCCCTGACAGAAACACTTTCTGCTCACACAAAGTAATGAGTAGCAGTGAAATGGTCCTTAAACCTCAGCACTTTGTCAGTCTGCATGAAACTCTGTGATGCACTCCAGAATTCACAGGAAACCACATCTTGTCTTTGCTGAATTCCTTGCCCATTATTTATTCATACTGAATTTGTTATATCTATGCATTAATTATTTTTCTAATGTCATTATATACCGTCACTGAGCTGTATGTCTGTCTGACCTTAGTGCTTCTCTGCATTGTTAAAGATTTTATGGTGTGAGTGGTAATATGCTCACCTCTTTTTATTGAGGAACTGCTAAATACATTAAGTAGAATACAAGGGCAACATACCCAAGCTAATTTCTTATTAATCATTGAAAACTTTGCACTTACCCTGTTCAGCTGATTTAATAGCAGAGAGAACATTTGGTGGTTGGTATATTTGCTGTGACAACACAATGAACATGAAAGTGTAGTTGCCACGCAACCAGGAGAGATGCCAGAAAGTCACTGCACGTGGCAAGGAAATATTTCAGCACATAATCCTCCTTAAAATGGTTAGTTGTCATTTTCAACTTGCTTTTGCAGTTTGAGTTTGTGTGTTAATTAGCAATCTTCAGATGCGTTGTAGAAGGTAGATTTTGAAGAAAAAAACGGCATCAGTTGTTTGGAGGTTACCTGAAATAACATATGTTTATGTTCAAATAATAGCCCACTCTAGCAGCCACAGCAGTTACAACTGGTAAAAGGAGTAAGTGTTGATGGTATTATACATACAAATTCTGTGTAAGCAGGAGACTCTAACCTTTAACAACCATGACTACGAAGGTCCCTTAACATTAAAAAATAGTTATTTGATCAAACCCACAATGTTTCCCACCTTATCAAAGTTCTTATTTTAACCCATTTAACCCATTATCATTTCCTAAACCTAACTAAGTCCCCAGTACCAAACTTCAACAAACTTGGACTAGCTGTCTCATGTTTCTGTCTTCATGCTAAACTAAGCTACTGAACATATTTACTGTACATTTAGAGACATGAGACACTGATCTCACTCCAAACAAGCCCCTGTGGTCACCTCTGTTTGTTTACAGTCTCAATGCCTCAGACAGCACCTTCTGACAAATTATGGGATTCACCACCACATTGTCCTTTTTATGGTCTCCTGAAGGAGCTAGACACTGATGCAAATATTTGGTTTGTACATGTACATTGAGCCAAAAGTTCTGACAGTTATACAAAATGTTTAAAAAGGCTACCAGAATGTACAGACGTGAGAGTTAGTGGGTAAGTAGCTACTACTACAAAAAATCTTAGGAGACACCAGACTTTGAGTTGTACATGTACATCCATCTTAGTGCATTCACCATTACCAAATGACTTAACATGTATTGTAAATGCATATCAAAGCAGTCACATGTAGAACAATCTCGTGAGGATTCTGATCAAATATTCAGAGGTTATTTATTAGAGAACATAGTGTCTTCATTGCTGTTGAACTGTCCTGTTTCCTCATATGTAGTGTACCTCTGAAAATAGTGGAACTGCTCAGTATTGGGATCAGTAGTTATCATTCTAAAAACACTGACACACATTGGTGTTCATAAGCCCAGGTCTGAATGAATGTAATGACACCAAAAGGCGAATCATGGGCGACTCAGAAGAACAAGTGGTAAGAAGGGATCGCAGTCAGACGGTGGGTTTGTTAAAAAATGAAATTAGTGAAAATGAAACGTAAGAGATGACAGTGGCTCAGTTGTGACCGAAGATTACATACAAAACAATGATCAGTACGGCATACAGACAGACCGGGGACCTTCTTCACGAGTAACGTTTAAGATACCATTAATGAATATGAGAAAATCGCAGTAGACCAAGTAAGTCTCTGCAAGTCTGAACAAGAATCAACATGAAACATCATTTCAGTTTGTGGTCTGTCTTTGTCGTCACTTACATTAGGCAGCCGCTACGGTTTCTTGCCCGCATATGTGACATTACATTACCTCTTCATTTAGGCTCATTTTAAATACTGGACCAAAACTACACATTATAGAGGACCAACATGCCAGTACCATGCACCAAAAAAAAAGTTTGTTTCATAGTATGCTACTTCACACACACACACACAAACACACACGACCAAAGGATATCTTGGTGTTGCTTGATGTATTTAATGCCTTTTGCTAGCTAAACTGGGGAAACTGTCAATGTGACTGTTCCAAATACTTTCAAGAGTCTAGGTGTGACAGCTAGCTATCCTTCATCAAAGTCTGTAAGCCAAGGGTCTTTTACTGTACAGTCTAATTTCACTTTTGGTCACTATTCCAACAGTCTAACATTTTTTTCACACTGCCGCGCTTTCAGGAAAACTTATTGGAAAACATGTTTTACATTAGGACAACCAGTAACTACAAAAGATACTTTTACAAGCTGTGGTATAACTGTGTATTGATTAGACAGAAAGACAGGAAACGAGGAGAGAGAGTAGGGAATGTGTGACACATTGGAAAGTAAAGGTCCAGCTGGATCACCGAGTCAGACCAGGACCAGCTGCCAGGCACTGAGCCCATGTGGTACATGCCCCAACTATTCGCCATCGGGTCACCCTGTACCAGTCTTAATACTAAGTTGTTACCCAGCTGAAGCGAAGTGTAGCTTCATATTTACCGAACAGACATTAGAGTGTATCTTCCAACCTTTTCGTTATTATGTTAATAATCAAACCTGTTTAATAAGAGTAATAAAGAAAAATATAAATCACCTATATACAAATGAAGCTATCTGAACACCAGTTTGGTAGATTTTTTACATTTTTATTTAACTTGTTTAGCTACTCCTCCATCACCAGAAGCCTTGCAGCCTTTATTGGGTTGTTCAAAACAGACCCTGAGATTGACTGAAAGTTTAAGATGGAGAATGCGGTGAATTTCCACTGAATTGTCCTTAACTGCTGTAAAGAGAACAATCAATCCATGTCCCTGCAGGTCTTTAGTCATTTGTAGATGCTCTTTTCTACTTTAAGGCAATCGAAGGCATTACACCACAGAAGGAAGAAAACAATGTTGGCCTCTCTGTTGGAAAGTTCACTTACAATAGTCATAGCCACTGCACATAAAATTATTTTTATTTGTTCCCTTATGTGCCTTAATATCTAGTGTTGTTGCTGACAGGCCAATCTAGAGCTTCTATTCACATCTGCTCCAGCTTGTCAGCTGCAAACAGAAAGGCTTACCTGGTGTTAAGACTCAACTCGCTCTAAAGAATGGACAAATAAGGAGAGAGCTCTCTTTATTTAAGATGTTCACCATTTCTTAGTCTCCTCACTTTTTCTTTCTCAAAACCATTTCCAGTCTTCTTCAAATGTATTTCACCTCTCCACCATATATATTTTCTCCTAGTTCATAAACCAGAGGGCTTGTTTCTACACTGCGGCACATTTATACTATTACTTTTAGAGGAGTTGTTGGGGAGTGGTTTCATCTCTAATGTGTCAGTTACACACATATTTGACTTAATTGATACATAAAGCAACATATATAAGCAGACTCAAATATTCAACACTATGAGAAAAAATCTCCACAGATTCAACCTAAAGGGCATGAAAATAAATTAGAGGTTGTAACAAACAAAGTCGTATTTACAATATTTAAGCATTTTTATTATGGGTATTTAACATCATCTGGGTGAGCTATTACCAAATTTTTTGGCCTCAACACATTGAAAGAATCTCTAAATCTAAAACAAACATATCTATGAATCGCAATAATCATTGACAGCAGACTCCAACTCTACAGTATTCTCCTACATGAAATCAACTCAAGTCAATGTTTTTATAAAACACTGATCAATAACTGAAATGATCTCAGGCACCTTTTCATAAAGTAGGTCTAGGCCATATTTTCAGTTCTGAGTTTGGCGCCATCAAAATGCAGGTTATGGCTGTAATCTACAGTGGTATTTTGCACAGCTTTTATTAATATTATAGTTCTTGTGTAATAACTTGATTATGTTTCAGTCTACTGTCTGTAAAAGAAATATTGACAGAGCCATTATGTGTGTTTATTATAGTACTTACATACACATACACACATACACTACTGCCCCAAAAGTTTGGGATCACTTGAAATTTTCTTGCTTCCATGGAAAACACACATGAAATTAGTCTGAATAGGAAATATAAGCAAATGACCAGGACATGCTGGCATTGTCAGAGTGAAATAAATGATTTGCTGGAAATGATGAATGCTCTTCAAACTTCATTAAAAAAAAAAAAAAAACACCTTTGCAGCAATTACAGCTCAGACCTTAGGCATTCTAGCTGTCAATTTTCTGGGTTGCAATCTGATGAGAATTCACCCCATGCTTCCTGGATCATCTCCCCACAAGATGGATTGGCTTGATGGAGTCTTCCTCCGTATACGGGTCAAGTTGCTCCCACAACAGCTCAGTAGGGTTCAGATTTGGAGACTGTGCTGGCTACTCCATTACAGCCGAATTGGGTTGACTGCTTATTCTTAAATATTGCTGACAGAGTTTGAGGTGTGTTTTGGGTCATCGTTGTAGGACGCAACTGGTCCCAATCAAGTGCTGTCCACAGGCCATGGCGCGGAAGTTGCAAAAGCTTTCTCCTTCCTCAAGGTCCCTTACACTCTGTACAAATCTCCTATTTTACCACTTCAAAGCACCCCAGACCATCACGCTGCCTCAGCCATTTTGACTGATGGTATTAAGCTAATTGTTCTTGCAATTTTCATTTGTCTCTGCAATCCTCAATGTTCTTCTGTTTGATCTGAAGATCAAACTGACTCATCTGTCCACAACACCTTCTTCCAGTCTTCCAGTGTCCATGTCTGTGCTCTTTTTGCCCATTTCAGTCTTTTTATTGGCCAATCTGAGATATGGCTTTTCTTAGCAATTTAAGTTATGAAGTCCAGCATCCTCTCACTGTTGATGCTGACACTGGTGTTTGATGTAAATACTTAGTGCAGCTGCCAGTTGACGACTCGTGAGGCATCTTTTGTCTTAAACCACACACCTCAGATATTTGTCTTCTTGGCACCAGGCATCAGCCCCAATTCTTTCCTTCTGTCCTTCTTGTTAGAGCCTAGTTTGTGCCAGTTTCAAGGAGAAGCTATGTTTTGGTAAGAGATTTTGTGAAGCTTTGCAATTTCTCACATTGAATAGCCTTCCTTTCTAAGCACAACAATAAAAGAAAATTCTAAAGAAAGTTCTCTTTCTGGCCATTTTAAGCCCGTAACCAAACAAAACAACTGCTGATGCCTCAGATAATAACCAACTCTAAAGAATACCATGCCCCTTGCTCCCTTTATTAGTACAACAGCGCTTTCAGCTGTGCAACACAATTGGGTAAAAAGGGTTTTCTAATAATCACTTAGCCTTACATAACATTAACTTGGATTAGCAGCCATACCAGAAGACTGATGCAGAGGACTATTGTGTCACAATAGGCCTCTATGTAAAAATGTAGATCATTCTTTAAAAAATCATCCGATTAATTTAATGTTTGCAGTTCACAAAATTGTTTTGTGAATTGCATGAAATGTATTTTTCGGAAACAAGGATTGCAAGTAACTGTCAAGTGATTGCAAGGGATCCCAAACTTTGAGTGGTAGGTATGGATTTCAATTTTATTTTGATTTTGTACAAAAGTATAGATACATATACTAGGCTCCAAGAATATACCCGGGTGTAGACTTTGTTGTAGCTATAGTATGTTTAAAGCAGTGTTTGTCTACATAAAGTACAAATTTTAGAAAGTTATATTATTCTGATCATAATGATCATTATACACTATAGGATTGAATTGGCAAATGTGTTTTACAGCCTTACATCACAGCATCAATTAAATAACAATTGCTAGTAACTGAAATAAATATAAGACCTTTTTTAAATGCAAAGACTGAAGAAATAGGCCAGATACAAGGAATTCCCATTACTGCAGTTTCTGCTCTCCCTGATGTTCAGCTTTCTTTTGGGCAAGGCCAAATGCATTTCAAAGTCTGATATATTCCTCTGAGTCCTTCACCAGCCATGAAGTCTATTTCCATACCACTGTTCTGTACTTTACTTTGAGCCCAGGATCTTTTAAAATCTGTCCTGAACTATTAACCTGGCACTGTGTAAATGTTTTTAAAAAATATATGCAAGAAAAAATAAATGCCAGTAATGAGTATACTTCTTAATCTTAAAATGTCAAGTCAAGTCTTCATATGATTCATTGATCATATTAGTCCCCTATTCACCCATGTAACTTTTGCTTAAGAGTTCATAAAGTTGTACCTAGCCAACCACATACAAATGGATTGCACAGATTGATTGATTGCAGCCTTGTTAAGATGCCCCTAATATATGTGTGAAGACAGAAAACAGCTCAATTATTAAAAAGCTGTTATGTAACAATAATTGAGGGTAGTTGTTGCTCGAATTTGTGTGTGTGTATAGTGGTTAGTAAATAATGTCTTTCAGAATGAAACATACAAAATCTGTTGGATTGTCGGGACAGTGTGAGCTGTTTTTAAACGCCATGATGTCAAAATGAGGGGAAATAAAAGATGCGTAGTCAGCCCCATGTATATGCCCACCAAACTTAAAGCTTAGTGTTACCAGCATAGTTGGGTGTATTGTACTAAGCATAACAGAGCACCATATCTCAGACTGTGCAGAGTCGTTAATGCGTAATGATTATTAATAATCACAATTATAATAAGATTATTATTTGATTGCTTATAGGTATGTATCCAAACATGAAGAATGTGCTCCTGCCAATGCAATATGGCTGCAATTTAAAAGTGTAATTCACCACATTTAACATCCATTCTAAATGTCATTTACTGTCAGAACAGTCATTTTGTCATTTTAACAAATGATAATTTTATATTTTGTAATCCAGTTACAGCACTATAATACATAATTTAAAGCATAGCCAGCATTTCATCTCCTCACTTGAACCAGTACATGAAGGACTGACAGCTGAAATTACATATTGTTGCTGCAGGTTTCCATAGCTGGATGGACAGGCTGGAACAAGGAATCCCCACCTGTATGGAGCTTCCTCCTATCCAGCTCTCCTGCAGAGAAAAAAATAATGAAAAATAAATTCATTTTTCCAACAGCATGTCTGGTCTTCAATACAAATTCAGGCACACAAGCACAGATATAGTAGACTTATTGACTGACTTCACGACTGTCCTCTGCCCATGTGATTGCCATCTCTTTGTTGCCTCAAGATCTTCGTTGTATCTCGACCACACCCATACCGTGATGGCTGTGGTGGGTGGGTCAGAACCGCTCTGTTGCACCTGTAATCACCATCAGTGATGGCACGCTGCCAACACACTGGGACACACCACAGCAGTGTGAGAACACCATAAAACCTAGATTTTCAAGTGCTAAAATACTATTTAATGAGAGGATAAATATCATAACATAGACGGGTTATGGGGAAAATGGTTGGGAAAAGAATCTGTACGTCTATTGATTCTCAATGGTGAAAAAAACCTTCCTGTGAAACATCATTAATTACCTTACTGACAATGGCTAGGAAACTGCCACCAGTCCCAGTTTGGGTTTCAGCCATAAGCAATTCTGTTACCCAAAAGGCCCTTTCTGATGGGCCAGGAAATATCAGGGTGGTGTTAGTAGTACTGTATATCACTGGCCAAACATATAACCTTCAACACTGCTACATTTTGTATCTTTTGTATTCAGGTTACTAGAGCACTGGAAATGTAAGTTTATTTGTTTGTTCTGGGTTATTTAGGAGACAGCCTTTAGCCATTAAGTATTTTCCACCTCTGCACATCTTTTTCCAACATGAATTTGAACGTCGCTGTTACACCAGCTCTCTATATTAATCTGTGATGAAGTCGCATCATTTCAGTCCTTTAGAATGGACATGAATATATTTCTTGGGATATTTTGGGTAGTGGCTTGCTGTGGGAGTGGGTAAAAATAAGAAGATCTAAAATGATTTTGTACCACTTTGTATGAACATTCCTACATTTACATCTGTATTGTGCGCATCTTGTAGATGCTGCATGCACGTAAATAAATATAAATTAATTTTTAATCCAAAGAAATCAAAATGTTAAAAAAAAGCCGATGAATTGTTAATTGTTAATTTTACCTAATATAATAGTGTTCTAGAAATGGAGACACAGACTTACATGGAACTAAATGGACTGCACTTTTTCAGTCATCAACCACTGTTAATTTCACACTACAGGTCACATTCACCTATTCATTATCATTATTATCTGATACACAGCACTTGTTCTAAACACACAGTGCTTTCTAACACATTCATACACATTCACACATTGATGACACATCAGGGTCAAATTAGGTTCAGTATCTTGCCCAAGGATAATTCAGCATGGCCATCGCAGGAGCTGTGACCAACCTAAACTGATGCAATTGTAAACCCAGATTTGACTTAATTAAACTCAGAGTGATCATTACTAAATCTTTATGTTTTGTAAAACTGCTATCAGTACTAAACAACATTAGTTGATTGTACTATTTAGCTGAAAGATTCATTGCAATAATCATGTTTAGTAGAGATAATCTGCTATGTTAAGTTTTATAAGAAAACTTCTGGTCACATCACAAGCGCCAGCGCAACGGTCGGTAGCAGTGCTTGTAACGAAGTTAACGCTGACTCGGCGGAAGAGCACAAGAAGCTACAGCAGTCAGCAGTTTACTGACGCCTTGAAAAGTTAGTATGTAAAATAAGTTGTATAAGGCTGCACCGCTTCTAATTGTTCCTTTAAATTTGTCAAAAACAGTATGTAAAATAAGTATTTATATCTTTGTAGAACTTTTAACAGATAATTTGTTGACGCTGTTTTTTCTGTCGCATGTTAATGTACTGTTTGAACCTGTGCATGGTGTTAATACATGCTTATTGCTAGCTAATGTCTAGCTAATAGTGTCAGCTGAATGTTAAAGTTAGCTTAGTGTTAACAGTCTGAAGACAGCTCGAATACTGGCTATTTTGCGCGGCTATAATTTATATTTCCGACATTTCATGCGGTAGAAAAGCGGTTCAACCGCTGTCGGGGCCAAGGAGTGCAGCAGGCGCCAGTCTGTGGAGGTGTTTATATTGTGGAGAACAGCTGCCGCCACCATTGATCCCACTGACCGGCCAGCGCACTCTGTTTCCTCTCACTTCTCCACACACACGCTTGTTTAGATGCCGGCTTATGTGTAAACACACACGCCATTTCGGCCCTCTATTACCATTTTGTTTTTTACAGCGATATTGTTGAGCTGAGTTGTTGAGCTAAAAGTTTTCTTTGTTTTCTGTTTTTACAGATCCTGTGTTGTGAGGATGCTGTATGTAAGTATTGTGAGTTTATGTGAGTAGGCAAGGTTACCTTTTAAAACATTATCTGTTAAACATGGAAAACTATGGCAGAACTGTCCCATTTCGTTACACCAAGAATGTGTGCAATATTCAACTCCACACGCACTCAAGATCCACTTAGCAAAGATCTGCCCAGAAAACCCAGGATGCAAAACCAAGAGACACTGCACAAGTAACCTCAGTGTCATGCGATTTTCTGCACCCTGCACAGACAGTCTTTCTACCTACCCAGTACACATTTGAAGGTAAATCACAGAGTCCAGTGTCCATTAATGGCTGTAACTTTCTACACTAATGTGTGTATTCAATATCAATGCACACAGAAGTAAAGAGCACAGAACATACAACTGGAGGATGTTCAGGCCGGAAATTGTCTCTGGTAGTGTAACCACGAAATGGCAACAAGAAGAACAGAGCCTCCAAATGACACCTCCGAAACCGGTGAAGACAGTGAGGATTCTACCAATGAAGATCTTCATGATTTTAGGAGAAACAGCTGATAATAATCAAAGAGTTTTTAAAGATGCAACAGTGCTACATTCCAGAAAAATACGTACAAGAAGTTACACAACAGCTGGGTTACAGATGTGTGAACTAGCCCAGCCTGCTGCATAATGCAGTCAAGGACATTCTCAAACAACATACAGATATAGACGATTCAGTTGTGGAAGAGTTGGTCAGGGCTGCCGCAAAGAGCAATGTGATCATGAAATTCTGTGGCAAGTGATGTGTCACACTGTGGTGAGGTTTGTCTTGTCTTGGGATTTTTGGTTCTATTATTTGTTTTTATTTTGAAGGATTTACTCTCTTCGCTTCAGAACACTTGCCCTTCCTCATGTGTCACCTGTGTAACCTTGATTACTCATTGTTCCACCTGTTTCCGTATTACCTCATGTTTAAATAGTCTGTGTCTCCTTTGTCTTCAGGCCAGAGTGTCTTTTGTCCGTCAACTGACTACCTCCTCCAGCCTTGAACTATTGGTGCCACAGTGTTGCCCTCCCCAGTGCTTCAATATTGTTCCTCTGTAAGAGTGATTTTGTTTGTAAATCTTGATATCTCAGTTTCTTGCCTTAGCCTTAGAGTACTTCTTTCTAGTTGTTTGATTTCCTCCTTTTGGAGCGATTTTGTTTTACCTGCTTATGTTCAGCTTTCTAGTCCTCCGCTTTTAGGAGAGAGTTTATTTAGAGCTTTTCTGGTTTTCCTCCTATTGGAGCTGCTTTTTGTTAAATCCTTTCATAGCCTTTTGTTTGCCTCCTTTGAGAGTGACTTTGTTTTTGTTATCTTATCCGCCCTAGGAAAGTGAGTAGCTCTCTGTTTCTTTGTCACTCTAGTGAGAGAACTTGTTGTTAATAAAGTCTGTTTATTTACGCCATTCTAAGGCCTGAGTCCTGCTCTTTAGTCCCGCCTGACAGATGGCCCCTTATCAACAACAAAAAGGAGAGCAGCATATGTGAATAAAAACTTCACTGAGGTTAAACCAGTACCTTATTGAAAGAGGAAAAAAATGTAGCGGGGGGCAGACATTTTGGATAAAGCTCTTCCCATCCAAAAGCATAACTATTTCTAGTGGTACATTGCACCTCTACATAAACACTTATATCATTTAATTTATCTTTACAGTAATGTTTCTTCTGGAGGAAAAAGAGAGTGCACTGAACTTAAGCAACCAATTTATTAATCAACTATTTTTGTGTGATGCACATAGCAATGGCTCAGCAATTGAATGACCTTTTCGATATGTAAATTTCTAATCTAATTATTGTTTCTGTTCCCAAGATGGCTGAAAACCGGAAGATGACCGTGAGGGTCATTATAAGAGGTAGATATAAGAAAAGTCGTCCTAAATACAAGGCCCTCTACAGTCGAAGAGTGATTTGATACAAGTTTAAAGAGTCACTGGGACTTCTTCAATACAACTTCAGTCTCCACCAAGACCCCGAATTCAATAATGAGCTATGTAATCTGACAGATACTGAAGAACTTCCAGAAAACCAACAGTTAAAGTTTCGTTTTGTTTGTCTTTGAGCTGGTACCTGTCCCACCTGATGAAGTCTTCAGTGCCACACCAAGTACAGCAGATACAGAGATTCTCTCACACTCATCTCAGCAGCGACAGGAACAGTGGCCAGAATTTTTTGACATCCCAACATTTTGATGTACAGTATAGACTTAGGCAGGCAGATCTGCTGTTTATGAGTGAGGGAACACACCTTAAAGTATCAAAAGAACTAAAACACGAGATACTTGAGAGATTGGCTGAGAGCATGTATAGCTACACAGCATACCCAACTGCTGCTCAGTTCGAAAGAGTTGCAGCAGCACTGATAAGCAAACACCCTTGTCTCCAGGAGCGAGGCTCAACCACTCGCTGTTGTGGTTGGAAATATAGTCTAAAGCATAAAATGGCTAATTATAGAACAAAGCGCAGGCAATCAGGATGCCTTGATGTTGCAGTAAATGCCGGTCAGCGGGGAAGGCATTCAGCAGAACGACAACCAGCTAACAAGCGCATCAAAAAGGCAAAGAAAGGTGAAATCAACTACTTGCCCAACTTTCTGGATGGATTTGAGCTCAGGCAGCCCTGGAGGAGGCCCGCAAAGACTTGGTTGATGAAATGCAGAAGAGAACACCAAATGGACCTCTTGTGAAACAGAAGATGGATCAGACGTTTGCTCTGAGAAGAAAAGAGGTAGTGGAGTCGGAACCCGCCATAAGCACGATGGTGAAACGCTGGCCTGCCCTCTTCACTGAAGATCAGGTATGTTCACTTTTCACTAAAGATCAGGCATGTTCACGAAAGAGAAGATAACTAATGACTATCTTTCTATTATATAATGTGTCTAGATGTATATTTCTCTTGTGCTCTTAAGGAAAACATTGATATTTTTAATTTGGGGCATGCTGTTTACACATTTAAACATCAGCATTTCAAATCATACAAAAAGGACATTCATGGGTGTTTTTCCAGCTCTACTTTGCAGATGGCTTGCCTTGTATAGCTCAGTTGATCTAGGTTCTTAGGTTGTTTGTTTTTTTTGCTCTCTGTATTTTTCAGGTGTTCATGGAGTTCAGCAGTGTGACTGTGGGCAAGAACCTCAAACAGGAATTCTATGAGCATCGATCGTACACAGTCCTTTGTCTCCTGAGTTACCTTGCTCCAAGAGAGGGAATGTTGACAGTTACGACACAGATTTCAACAGACCAATGTAGGTCCACACACATTATGTGCTTGGCATTGTTCTTTCATAGGTTCTCTGTTGGTTGTGTAATCTAGTTTCTTATAGATCATTAGCTTTATGATCATTATTTGTTTTTTATTTTAGCTATCCAACTGTTAATTCTGCTTAATTCCCAAAAGACTACAAACCCAACTGCGATCCAGACACAGGTGCTCAGAGGGCTTCAATCATCCTGGGGACAACCTCATAAACTCTTCAAAGCAGGCTTTGTAAGTAAGCTCTTGCTTTCTTTTTAATTTTACAATTTTGCCAGTATGTTGATTAATGTGTTGTTTTTTTTGTTTTTTTTTTTTTTTAAATGAGAAGTCTAATGTAACATTGTCCTCTCGTTATTCTTTATCAAGGAGTTCCGATGATGATGATTCTCCTGACCCTTGACATCGGGATACTTTGTCGAGCGTAGCTGCCAGGCTCACATCTTCCAGCATCTCAGTCCAGCCTCGTTGAAAATCATCATTGAGGAGAAGTCGGATGGGAAACATTCAAGATCTGCCAAAGCACGTAGCATTCTGTTTGGACTCACATGCACTCCATCTTAACTATCCCAAGACTAAGTGAAGCTCACATTTCAGTTCATCCAACAGGTATTGCTCTCAAGTAGGCCACACACTGACCCTAAAAACCAAAGCTAGACTTTGAAAATCAGCTCACAATGTAAAGAGATGTCAGCTCTACTGTAACAAGAATTCTGTTTTATATTTTTTTTTTGATTTGGCTTCACTGTAATCTCAGGGCATATCCATGTTTTTTCTTGTAAATTTGTGATGCATTCAACACCCCCACACACAACCAGTAACGGATAACACTAACACTAACAACCACACAAGCAGCACAGACAACACCCACACACATTAATATCTAACAACCACACACATAATTGTTTTAATGATTTGAAATGACCTTTTCAGATTAATCATTTTAGGTTGATGTGTTGATGTTGACCTGATGTGATAAGTTTGTAATAATAATATTGGCTTGGATTGTGTTTTTTCTTTGCCTTTTCCTTAAAAAATTAAATGCATTGAGCATTTAAAGTGTTTTTCCATTCAGTTTAATTGAAACAATGTTTTCTACAAATTTTTTTTTTTTTTTAAAGAAAATGTAATTTAATTAGAGGAAAATACAGTAATTGTAATAAACAAAGTAGCAATAATAAGTAATAGCTAGTTATATTTAATAATTAATAAAATTAAAAGTCAACATATTTAGTTTCGAAGCTGTAAAAGTTAACGCTCCATGTTAATACACTAACATATTTCAAGCCAGCTTGTGTGTAAAAAGTTAATGCTCCATGTTAATACACGCCAACATACAGTGGTATGGAAAAGTTTGGGGCACCCCTGATAATTTTCAAGATTTTCCCTTTATAAATCACTGTCAACTGGATCAGCAATTTCAGTTAACATATCATATAGCAAAGATAAACACAGTGATATATGAGAAGTGAAATGAAGTTTATAGGATTTCATAGAAAGTGTGTAATAATTCTTTAAACAAAAAGTAGGCAGGTGCATAAATTTGGGCACCCCAACAGAAAATTACATCAATATTCAGTATGTCCTCCTTGCAGAAATAACAGCCTCTAAATGCTCATAGCCTAATGAGGGTCTGATTCTGTCAGTTGCATGACCATTCTTCTTACAAAACATCTCCAGTTCAGTCAGGGTTTGATGGTTTCCGCATGGACAGCCCGCTTAAATCACACCAGGATTTTCAATAATATTCAGGTCTGGGGACTGGAGATGGCTATCTCCAGAACGTTGTACTTGTTCCTCTGCATGAATGCCCTTGCAGAATTTGAGCAGTGTTTAGGGTTGTCTTGTTGAGAAGTATCCAGTCACAAGAACTTCAACTTTGTCACTGATTCTGAACATTGTTCACAAGAATCTGCTGGATACTGACTGGAATCCATGTAATTCCTTCAACTCTTAACAAGATTGCTGGGTACCTGCCTGGCCACACAGCCCCACAGCATGATGGAACCACCACCAAATTTTAACATTGTGGGTAGTAAGTGTTTGTCTTGGAATGCTGTGTTCATCCTATGCATACCGCCCCTTGTTATGTCTAAATAACTAAATTTTAGTTTCATCAGTCCATTGTGCAATTTTTATTCCAAATGAAGCTGGTTTGTCCAAATGTGCTTTAGCATACCTCAGACGACTTCTGTTTGTGGCATGCAGAAAAGGCTTCTTCCGTGACATTTCCCATACAGCATCATCCTTTTTTGTGCAAAGTGCGCTGAATAGTTGAACAATGCACAGTGACACCATCTGTAGCAAGATCATGTTGTAGGTCTTGAGCTGGTCTGTGGGTTGAGTTTGACTACTCTCACCATCCTTCGCTTTGTGCTTATCTGAGATTTTTCATTTGCCCACTCCGGCCTTTACTCAGAACTGTGCCTGTGGTCACCCATTTCCTTACTATGTTTTCAGGAACCACAGCTGAAATCTCTGAGCGTAGCTTTTTAACTTCTTCCTCAAACCATGATGTTGAACAATCTTGCTTTCAGGTCATTTCACAGTTGTTTTGAGGCTCCTATGTTGGCACTCTTCAGAAGATGCAAAGAGGAGAACAACTTGCAATTGGCCACCTTAAATACCCTTTTCTCATGATTGGCTTCACCTGTATGTAGGTCAAGGGTCACGAGCTTACCAAAACAAATTTTGTGTTCCAATAATTAGTGCTAAAGGTATTCAAATCAATAAAAGAAATATGGTGCCCAAATTTATGCACCCGCCCACTTTTTGTTTAAAGAATTATTGCACACTTTCTGTAAATCCTATAAACTTATTTCCACTCTCATATCACTGTGTTTGTCTGCTATAGATATATTTAACTGAAATTGCTGATCCGAACAACCAGTGATTTATAAAGGAAAATCTTGAAAATTATCAGGGGTGTCCAAACTTTTTCATACCACTGTATTTAGTTTCAGCTTGTGTAAAAACTAAAGTGGTATAGGGCAACGGGTTTCCACGCGATTTGCGAGTAAAGTCAACTAATTCGGGTTAAGAGTGTGGGCGACCGTTCTACCTCCTGAGCCACAGCCGCCAATTAATGGTACTAATGGAACTACCAGTCCCTGACTGAAATCCTGAGTTTAGTTCTTGGAGTTTTAGGGGGTAAATGTAGTCAATGCATCACCGTCCCCTCTGGTAGAATCAACGTCATAATCAAGGAATGAAAGAGACTGCAGTGAGCACAATGAAGTGTGACTCAATGCTCAACAAATGCAAAAATGCTCTTTTTATGCATGATGCAGAAAAGCATGAGTTGAACACACAGTACCATGAATCTGCAGCCAGAGGTCTATGATGTGGATTTTAAAGTTAATAAGTAAATAAAAAATAATTAAAACAGTCGCATTCTGAAACCTTTTACATGACTGCATCAATCCGATACTATCAGTATTAATTCTAATCATAATTGATTTGAACAAATTAATGGAATAAAACATGAGGAATTCATCTGCCAGTATGTATTTGTTCCTCTGATGCTTTTCATAATTTACCTTCAATTTACGTGCCATCTTACACTAATAGTTTGTTCCTCTTTGCATGTCACAAATCACTGTTCTACTTCCCTGTCTTTGTTATTTCTGAGTAATATTTTACCCTCTTCTTATTTTATTACTTACAGATAATTAAAGTGCTAATCTGAGAATATTTCCTTTGTTTCATTTTAATCATGTTAAGAAAAATGTAATTTGCACTTTTGGGGGGGATATCAGATTGGCTGCTATTCTTAGGGCTCTCTCCAAATTACATTGCTTTAATCGAAGGGGTCATCTCCAAAGTGTTGAAGGCCATCTCAGATTCTGACATTTTTGTGTATTGTGTGGAATGTTCAGACCTAAAGTTTACACTTAAATGGACACAATGGACAGTTTCATTCAGTGTTTACGCTACACAGAGAACACAAACCCCAAAACCTCTTTCAGTACTTTCATTTTAGATGCTAATTCAGCCTTACAATACTTGTATTTGAACTGCCACTTCAACAGTTTCAAGTTACTATACTGTCCTAGCTGAGCTGTTCAAACATCAAGTAGGCAAGAAGCCAATCTCCCTTCATAACTGCAGGTCAGTCAGGATATAGTTTTGTTGCTCCAAATCCTTTATACTGACTCAATATGCATGCAGTCAAGAACAGGAGGGAAACTGAAAGAATAAGGAAAAATAAAAAACAAAGTCATCTTTTCTTGATATAGGTTAATTGATATGTATAATAAGGCAGACCTGGTGCCTGTGACATCTTACATTCATTCCTGTAGATTTTACCAGTTTCTTCTTGCTTACAGCAAAATTTAATTTGTATTAAATTCTTACCTGTACATCTCTGTATCTGTACATAAGCGCTTGAACAATAATTTTTCAACTTCCAGTCATTGTTCCTGCCATGGATGGCATCAGATAAAAACCTGATTTCCTACAGGACCATCTTGTTTTCTCTCCCCCTGCTTCCTGTTTACACAGCATCTTAAATTTTAGCTGCATGAAACTGAAATATATCAGAGGGTGCCACATATAACACACTGAACAAACATACATGTCTGGAGGGCAGAAAACCTGGTCAACACAAATTGAAACAACATCACTGCACTTCATGAGAAAGCTGAAACAGACAGGTGCATATCATAGTCATACATTACATTTGTGTTTTATGGTCTGTCCCCACAGACTGATGATCAATTCATACTTAGGTGAGTAGTTGCAGACGAGGAAGGTGGCCTCTCTCCAAAGAACTCCCCACACAAACATGTTGTAGCAGGTCTGCACTGCACAGCCCACTCTGTTGGTGGTTGCCCACACCATCTGAAACACACAGCAACCATAGAAGCACTCACAGAAATAGCTTCAGACTGACATTCATCATATCATCAGATAGCAGACAAAAGATGTCCATAAAGATGTCAAAGCTGTCCAAGCTAATGCAGGAAAAAAATAACTAAATTTTATTCAGCATGTGTTGCCATACAGGTGACATGATGGTGCATGGCACGACAGTTCTGGGTTTGAGTGCAAACTCTTTTCTGTTCTCATCGTCGTTGGCTGTCACTAATTAACATTAATTCCGTGAGTAACTCATGCTCTCTGCAAGCCTGTATTAAGTTAGATAATTTATTAGAGGTAATATTACGTGAATGCGTCAGATACATATTTATGTTTGTATGTTTGTTGTATGTTTTTACAATTACTCTTATACACATGTACAAATCTACCTAATAGACCAATGATGATGACCTTTCTTACCTGTGTGTAGTGTGTACACATGGGCCCATAGCAGAGCAGGGGGCAGCTGGGATTACAGAAGCGAGGGTAGGGGAACACGTAGTCATTGACTTCATCGTACCAAGGTTTGACCAGCTGCAGGATAGACTGATATCTGTGGTGGATAGGGTGTACTGAGTTGGTTCTGAGGGAGAAAGATGAATCGCAGTGCATAGTGTAATGGACTACACTTCTTTACCCAAGTATATATATGGCATAAGTATATGCATAATGATAGGTGCATTCGGAAGTGTGCTCCGTTGCACCTGTAACCACAAACCAACAGTGACATCACAAAATCGTGGAGCACACCAGCAGTGCTTTCCATTCCAATAATGATGTTTCTTCCTGTCCTCTGTCAGCCAGACAGCAACACCCCTTCAATCTGGAATCTGTGTATTGATTGGTCAGGTGATCTGATGGGACAGCAAAGTGGCTGTTTTTAATACTGTGGATTAGGCAAGCTATTTGTGGGAACAGGAATAACAGCACCAACTGCAGCTCTAAAATATATATATAAAGTAAAAATATTGCATGTGTGTAGAATCCTAATCATGAATGAAGTATTAAACATTTGCAACTTTGTCTAGCTTTGTGGTCCTGTACAACTGCACAGTCATGGTTACTATTATTAGTCCCATAATATCCCTGAAAAGAGTATCATTTACTTACTGTATAAGTGGCCTTTCACAAACTGATTAGCCACTTGATTTTATTCAGAACCATCTACAGTTGTTAATTGCTCACGTCCCCTCTGCTGTTTCAGTAATAAACACATTTTAATTGTCTAAATGGTAAATGGACTGCATTTATATAGTGCTTTTCTAGTCATGTTGATCACTCAAAGCACTTTATACTGCACAATCACCCACACACACCCATTCACACACCAATGATACATCGGGGGCAGTTTTAGGGTTGAGTATCTTGCCCAAGGACACTTAGGCATGCAGACTGGAGGAGTGGGGGATCGAACCATTGACCTTCCGATTAGAAGACAACCCAATCTACCTCCTGAGCCACAGCCGGTGCCTGACTCCTGATTGCAATAAATCTATAGTCAGTATTGGAGCAGCATTCATGGGTGGCAGGTGCTTTTTCTTTGAATGTTAGTGAGTTACAGTATTTCTACAGATTTTACAGTTGAGATGCTGTGTGTCATCAGTGAGCGAGAATGTCCTTTTCGAAAAATAAAATCCCTGCACCCTTGTGTCTTCTCCTTGCATCTCTCTTATGTGTCCACACTGGGAGGAGGTCAGAAGTTAAACCACTGGAAGTCAGCAAAGACAAGATTTTCCTGGGCTATAAAGTCACATGCTGTGTCTCAGAATGGATACTTCAGTTAGTACACCTACACCCTGTACACAGTAATCTCATTGATATAGTGCGTGAATCTCAAATCAAACACAGCCATGGCCTATCTGGCGCATGCTCTGCTGCAACAACACACACTGTACCCCGTTTCTGTGCACCACGACTCGTTTGAGTGCACTAAGTCCGTGTACAAATCGTGTACATAGTGTACAAATCCATATACTTTCTTTTACAGTCAATTACCCTAGACGGATCAAAATTGTTCATTCCTTACAAAGTGATTACCGTTGTACTCACAACGCTATGGCGGATTAGCAGTGGCCTCGCACTATAGCCTGATACCAGTGACAGATTACTCACCTACAGCCATGAGGATCAACTATCATCCCGGGCCTCACTGCTATGCAGCACCAAGCCTGCTGTGGTCGTACCACCAGAGCTTTGGCTGAGGAAAACAAGGAGGAGTCTGTAGCAGAATAAAGAAGCAACCATTAAATCCACCTCTCCCCTCCATCATCCTGTCAAATGTTTACTCGTTCCAGAATTGAATGGGCTTGCTACATGCCTTGTGTCATCTGATGTGTCAAGACATCATCAATACTGAGGTTGGCCTGGATAGCTTCACCATTCTTGGGTCACACAGAACGGGACAAAGGACAAAATGCAGGGTGGTGGGGTATGCCTCTACATCAATAATAGGTGGTTTAACAACATCAAGGTGTACCACAAGCTATGCAAGAGATGCTGTCTGTGTCTCTGCGTCCCTACTATCTTTCGTCTACAACACCCCCACCCCCCCCAAGGATGCTAGCGCTATGTTGGCTACCTTGGAGCTCCAGTGTTTATTTTGTTGAAGACTGGACAACATTCTGCCATTTTTTCAACAGTATGTGGACACCTGTACCTGTGTTATGGTAACAGCACTGATTGTATTTTGTGTCCATTTATACCCACCACTTGGACTTGCAAATGACAACATTGTGTTTACTTCCGCTATACAAACAAGAACTCAAACATCACCAACCACAATCATACAGCGCCCCACAAACCGCAACATCAAAAACAAGGTTTTAAAAGCTAAACTAAAATACAAGGACAAACTGGAGTATGAATTTGGCAATGTGAGTGCTGAACCAGATGGTGAAAACTTTAATTCAATGTGAACCCAGACACAGCTCAACCACATCAACAGACACAGAACCTTTCACCAGTAAACTGAACACACTCTGCACTCACTTCACACCTTTTCAGAGAAGGAGGTACACCATCAGCTTAGCTGGTGTAAGCCAGGCAAGGCTGGGAACTCTCTCCAATCCTTCACTCACTCTTCTGTGTATTCTGTGAAACTGACAAGATGTTGGCTGAATACCCTAACACTGGAATAGAAGAGACTTTGACCAGAACCTCCCACATTGGAACAGGTGAGACATCAGCTGGGGTAATTGACACAAGAACAGTCGAGACTTCGACCCAGGAACTGATCCAGGAAACTGACACAGGAAGAGACAGGACATCACGTAGGACCCTTAACACAGGAACAGGAGAGACGTCGGCTGTGGCAGTCAACTCAGGAATAGGTGAGACACTGAGCAGACCCTCCCAACGGCAGCTGGGGTTTGGGGTTGCTGGGCAGCAGCGGTTCACGGTCAATGAGCAGCTGGGGTGCTGAATCACTGGGCAGTTCGGGGTCGCAGGATAGCTGGGGTCCATAGATAGAAGTCTGGGGCAAAAACTTTGGCCTGGTAACTGGAAACCTGGAGCTGAGGCTGGGACTGTTAGATATCAGAAGGCTGGGAGACAGGCTGGGAGTCATGTAAATCAACAAAGTTCTGGAGCCAGTCAGGTAACAAACCTCTCAGTGATGGCTTTTTTGACACTTTCCAGTTAGCCCTTTGTAATGCGGGACAAATGCCTCTTAACTACTTGCAAAAAGGTAACATGAGTGTGTATAAAAAATTATGAGGTTCTTTTCTGATTGAGGTGTCTGCTAGGTCCATGGTGGACAGGTTGATCTGTTATGGTTCTGTTTTAGTTTAGTTTCTACCCAAAAACAGCTGAGAAGACAGGGAAAAGGTTATGGCTTGTTTGTGTTGAACAATGAGAAGAGGGACAATGAAGACAGTGAAGCAGGCAGACAGGTGAGGGGGAAGTAGCAGAAACTGCAGGAGGCCAACGGGTGAGTAGCAGCAAGGCAGCAACTCTGGGACAGGAGACACACTGGCACTAAGAAAACAAGAGATGGCAAACAGGTAAGTTGCAGTGAGGTGGCAGCTCTGACACAGGGGTTACACTGGAGCACAGTGAAGCAGAACAATCTGGCAATAAGTGGAGCCAGGCTTCTTATACCACAGGAGGTTCCATAAAGAGAACAGGTATGCAGATGATAATGTAAAACAGGTGACTTGGTGAGCCAGGAGCAGCACCACGCCTCCACACATATACACATCCACAGAGAGACAAAGAAACAAACAAAAAAAAACCACAAACACACTGGGAAAACCTGGTATTGTGGCTCCAGCCATGACAAAAATAAAGGAAATAGTAATAGGAGCCCCATCATTATCTTCATTGACACCGAAACAGTTAGAATGGTTGACAGCAACTGATATCTCAGACAATAAATGCAGCTTTGACCAACACACAAAGGACATTTAAAAAGGTGTCATCAAAGATTATCAGTAATTCAGAAACTAAAAGGACTCTATCTCCCATCTCCTCCAACTGTTGTACTGTTGTTGTATTGTTCAATTGATTCTGCTCTACTGTTCCACCTGTGTCTTTTACATGCTCTGTCACAAACCAGACCAAACTCGTGCTTTTCCAACACTGCTGCCAAGATAATAGTTCTCCCCACACCCAACCTCCAAGAGCTCAGTTGTAAAGCTATCACACACATTGTTGACACAATAACACAGGACATCACACAGCCACTCAACCTCACTGTTCTACCTTCTGGATGCAGGTACAGGTCCAGGTGCAGAAGGGCCTGCTTAGCAAAAGCCTGGTACCTGCAGCTTTAGCAGCCCTAAACAGGGTGACTCACTAAACATCTTGCTGTTTTGCCAAACACTGTCATGGGCTGAGCTGTGTTTGTACTTATTTTCCTTTCCTGTTATGTTACCTGGTGTTACATACTGGTGTGTCGCATCTCTGCTTGTCATGGTTGTGTGATGATTTGTGTACAATGCTGGGAAAAAATCATTTATCTAGGGAGACAATGAAGTCTAACTAACCATTACTGTAGCTAAAGTGGCAACCGTTGAGGGTGAGAAGTGTCCATCGTTCCACACTCAACTTTTGAGTGCACCATCTTGGTAATTATAGTGCACTGCATGTTCCCATACTACATACTAAGTGTGAGTATGAAAGTTCACAAATGTAATGATTCCTTTCATTTTTCTTTGTTTTATTGTTCCTATATTCATTTTATTGTACAATAATCAGTCTAAATACTGTTCAACTCTGACAAAAAACAAACAAATAAAAATAGTTGAAACTTTATCTGCAAGGTAAAACTGCTAGACTTTGAAGTAAATGTTGCTATCGTTCCTTTGTACATGTGTGCTGTACCTACCCCCCTGTCCTGACAGACAAGTTCTGTCCATAGAACTGCAGCAGGTAAGCTGGTCCGTGTGCCCACATACACATAGCAGCCCAAGCTTCAGCCATCCTGGCCAAATCATTGTCCCATACCTGTTGGAGAGAGAGTTTCCCATTTGAGAAGAGATAGTCCTACCCGGTGTAGAAAAACAAGCTAGACACATTTCAGGAGACAAGCCATAATTAATAGTACAGAGGCAATATTTACCATGTCTACTCAAAATATGTTTCAGCGCTTGAAAAACAAAACAAGAATAAAGTCTAGATGCCACTATTTTGCTATGTGCTGAGTGGTAATCAGCCCCTTACATTTTACATATCTTATGTAAAATGGGAAATTGTATGTGTGTATATATATATATATAAATATACACATATACACACACATAAAATAAACAAATCAGATCATGTGTGATCAATATTCTTTTGGTATTTGGTAGAGAACCCTATGTATTTTGAATGTCTCTTTGTCAAAATTATTTTTCTTTTTAACAAACAATTGACTGTAGGAATATTTACGGCGATGCATGAACATCTGAAACAAGCACCCTGTAGCCGTGATGTCTAACATTACTATAGATGGGTACATTTAAGCTTTGTGTTGATACCTTCTAGATTCTTTAAAGCATGAGTGCTTTGTGCTTTAGACGACTGGCTATAATGTTAGCATCGTAATGTTTGTTAGATTACCTGAGTAGCCTACCAAAGAGTCTCGTCTTTTCTATTTTTTGCTTGCAATAATACTGACGTTCATTTATTCAGGTGTGCAGACTTGAACAGGTGAGGTAAAAATGCACTAGAGCCCGGAATAGGTGCCACACCCACAGGAAGCAGAGATGGAGGGTGTGACAGAAATAATTGTTGACTAATTGTTGACTAATCGACAAACAAAATCGAAAAAATAAACAACAGATTAGTCGACTACCAAAATAATCTTTAGTTGCAGCCCTACTAATGATCCTATCATGTTTATACATGTTTATATTAGGAAAGTCTCTCTCTGAGAAAAGTGAGAGTAAAAATAAGACTATATAAACCAAGCTAGTGAAGCAGCTTGTGTTACCACCACTTTTTTGGCAGAACCATGGTAATCAAGGATGTGTCATGAACAGAGAGTGTTGCATAATGCACAATACTACATGCAAAACAAATGGTACATAAAATTATATGCTTTTATTTGCAGACCTATATAAGTGTATAAGAAACTCTATATAGAGTCAGTAAATATGTTTTTAAGGAGTATGTGTGTGTGTATGTGAAAATAGAATGTAATGTAAATGTAATGTTTAAATTAAATTTAACTTCACAGGCGGAGAACCCTAATGCAGACTTGAGGGCAGGCAAACTCAGTTTTAATTAAGCCAAAACAGGCTCATAGGCAGATGAGGTGAAGAAGATGGCAGGCAGAAACAAACAGTAGCACTGCGTTCTCTTGCCTTCTCTGCAGTAACTTTACATCGGTCATACTGCTGCTTGTGGTGATTTTTCAAATGCTGATACACTGAGGGGGAATGACAGGAGACTGACAGGCACACAGAGAGCCGGTAGAGACAGACACAGCTGATTAAAACTCTACAGGATTTGTCCTGGTAGAAAATACAAAATACAAATACAAACCTAATGTTAGCTGGTTCATTCTACCATTTTCTCTCTTTTTCTCTCCTTCTCAGCTCTACCACAATATGTATAGCGGAAACACTGCAGACAAAGTTGGCGTCTTGCTCACAGCTCAGTTATTTCCATTGCCGGCCTGTTGACACTGTCAGCCGCTTTTAACTCGTGATATCTGTCACTCTGCTCTCTGTTTTCATCAAGTATCTAACTCCACAGTTATTTTCGCTGTTTGGTCATTTTAAGACCAGATGTGGTTGTAAAGTTTACAGCCTGTCGCTCTGTTGCTCCTGCAGTGTTCTGTGAACTGTGAGGCAGCTAAAAAAAAGTGTAACGATGCGTCCACTGACTCTCTGTTGTAAAAATAATTGCAGTCTTTGCGGTTTGCAAATCACATTAGTTCAAATCGCAATTGCAGTTCAATTTCGATAAAACGTTAAGTCCTAGTTCGTGGCTTCAACAAGCTCAAGCAGCAACAAGCAATGTTTGGGTGCTGTGGGAGTCCTTTAATTACAACTACTGTTTGTGTACACCAGTAAATAGATGTTTGCCATCACCTTGTGGAGACTGGTCATCCACAGTGGATACAAGAGTGTAAGTGACCTATGTGGCTTTGGTATTGTGGCTGTTTACAGTTGTGTGTTGGACTTCTGCAATGCTTTTGCAGAAGTGCTGCTTCCTGAACACATCAAAACCCCTGATGCTAGGAACTTGAATTTGGAGATGGAAGCTTTTTTAAAAAAACAACAGATGGAGGGCACCTCAGTGTGTTGGAGCAAGACAGCAGCCACATTCCCATAATAGCATCAGAACTGTACCAACATGGCTATAACATTAGAGGATGGATGAAAGATGGCATTCCATTGTACGACAGGGTGTTGCTGATGGAAAAGATCTGTTCTGGGATGTGTGTGTTGGCTATGTGGAAGAGTGCCACATGCATGAGTGGTGAGCAAGGGACAGTTTTTTAGCCAAAACACTGTCGATACCAATATCTCAGTCAAAATGTTGTCTCTCTGGCCATGACGTAGGACACTAATTAATTGGAGACCCTGCGTATCCATTGTAAACTTGGAAAATGAATCCTTTTTCTGATACAGGTAGACTGACCCCACAATATCAGCAGTACAACGTCAGATTAAGCAGTGCGAGGGCAATTGTGGAGACGACCTTTTGGAGATTAAAAGGTAGATGGAGGTGTCTCCTAAAGAGAAATGACTTCCAATTGGATGTTTACTGAATATGCATCCACTGCATTCTGTATATATTAGTACACTGTTTTTTATGTAGCACAGCTGAGAAAGTAGTGGCATTTCACTGTGCACCATGCTGTAGCATCTTCACCATCAAGCACCACTTTCTGACAACTTTTTAGTTGAGTCTCAGTAGTCCTTCTGAAGTTATTTTTTGGTTTGGTTTTGTTTTCAGGTTATTATTTGTCCTTGCGTTCAAGTGAAGCCAGCCTTTGCTAATCATAACTTTCTGAATTCAGGAGATGAGTGATGTCACAAACTGTTACCCATTACAGATGGTGGAAAATGAGTAATATTGAGAAATGTGAGTATGTGATTAATATCTTGAAATAAGTGACATCACAACAAAACACTTTTTTCAAATTAGCAGAATTATCTGTCCACAATATTTACAGTGTCTGGGCAAGTCTGCTATTGCAGACATGTGGCTTTGTGTGTTGAGAATACACTTGTACTGTTTGTTCCATTATTTCTTAAAACCAAATATATATGGGTGTAATAAAGAAGAAGAAATGCTACATGAGACACAGGAGAAAAGGTTTTACAGAGGTTTCAGAGCTCCTTGTAATTTAGTTATTGTAAATCTACAAAGTTTCACTGCAGTTATTCAGACGTGCCTTTATCCAAATGTTTCAATTAGTACAGCTGTAAAATGTGAAGGGTGAGTGTGTTGGACAAAGAAGGAGATAAAACAGAAAAGTAAACATCTTTAAACTTAAAAAAAAAAGATATGAATCTGCTAAAAATGTCCTCCAACAGGAAGTGGACCAAAATATCCTCTTTAAACTTTGATGATAGGTGATTTGTTTGTTGGGGCTCAGAGTTACTACCTGTGCTACAAATTCTGTTTCTATACAACTTAACTCCTGCTGAGGCAAATATGTAGGAACTGGCTGACCATCCTTATTATTATCATAAACAAACAGGATGGTTGTGGTTTCTTAATATTTTTTAAAATTCAACAACTTAATTAATTGTTTTTATATGTTTTTTAAACTATTCATGCTTACTAACAGGTGTAATAGTTATTTATATATCCAATACTGAACACCTTGAGGTTCCGACTGAACTCATATCTGCAGGGGAATCAATGCCAAGCACATCATAAGAGTGGCTATGTACAAGAATATGCCATAAATAATGTAGGAAAAGAAACCAGTCACTGATGAGATGCTGTATATCGACTAGTGCTTTTTTGTTCTTTTGATATATATATTTTTTTTAAATCTGTCTCTCTTCTTCTTAAATGCTACAAATTCTGTTTCTATACAGCTTAACTGCTGAGGCAAATATGTTTTGTAGGAAACCACATCCATCCTTATTATTATCATAAAATAAACAGGATGGTTGTGGTTTCTTAATATTTTTTAAACAATTCAACAACTTAATTAATTGCTTCTTTTATATGTTTTTTTAAACTTTTATTCATGTGCTTACTTAACAGGTATTAGTTAGTTATATATCCAATACTGAACACCTTGAGGTTCCACTGAACTCATCTGCAGGGAACTGCACGCCAAGCACATCATAAGAGTGGCTATGTACAGAGTCATGCCATAAATAATGTAGGAAAAGAAACTCCAGTCACTGATGAGATGCTGTATATCGACTAGTGCTTTTTGTTCTTTTGATATATATATTTTTTTAAATCTGTCTCTCTCTTCTTAAATGCCGCAGAATATATAATCGTTTACCATATATTCCATGTTTGCAGCAGGTGGGAAGACGTTGGCTCTGACTTGGTTGTGATAATCCAGGATGGCCACCATGTCGCTCTGACTAATAAACCGTTTCCGCCGCACTCTGTGGACACTGGACGACGAGTTGGGTTTTATTACATCAGATAAACCAAAGTCGGATTGTTGCTGCAGCTGTGGAGACCCCGCGGTGTTAATAACTCGCCCGCTAATTCCGCACAGCAGGACTGTGCAGGACAGAAAATAAACAAATCTCATATTATCGCCTTTGAAATATCCGTGAAACATAGAGATAAAACTATCAGAAGCTAAAACTTTCGTTGTCCTTTTGTCTCCTTGAAGGTCCAGAAGTAACAGTCAGGCGGTGTAGATGTTCTTTTTTCTGGTGAGTATTTGAAAGGTGACGGGGTTCGGCCTGCCCCTAGTGTCTTTCAAAATAAAACACACTGTACAGAGGTTGATGTAGGCTATTTTAGGAGTAGGCTAAATAAAAAATCTAATGATGTATTATGACACATTGTTTCATACATCTACTTTGATGTAGCTGTGTGGGCAGAGATGAAGAATATGTGTATACATAACACTTACATAGCAACTTGGAAGGATCACAGTTATTTTTTTGAAATTAATTTAAAATTGTTGCAAAATCGTGTTTCACAATAAAAGACTAACAAAAAGCACATGGTAAAAAAAAAACAAAAACCAATAAAATAAAGATAAAGGAGAATTAGAGTCAGTCTCTTTCTTTGGTTCTTTATTTTGAATTTGTCACTATTTTTATTCAAACTAATCCTGAGAGGTCATTGTATAAGCCTTTAGCTCTCTACCACCCCCTTACAAGTTTTTGTTTAGTTTAAATTGACACCGTGTGTACGAGTAAATCCTATTTAAAATAATTATTTTACACGGCGCGGCAACACAGACCGCAACAAATGTAATTGGTCTGCTTAGGCTCTATTTATATCACAACAGTTTTGCTAAATAAGAAAACGCTTTAAAAAAGGTCCATGTTCACACGACAACGTCGTGAAAACGATCTTCATGTACACTGAAATCTGAAAAAATGACTGAAAACGCATCATCACTGTTGTTCAGTCTTCTCCTGATGATGGACTCATGAACATTAACATTAGCACAGTCCCGGCCCTAACCAGGCAAGATTTTAGGTGGTGCCCCCCTTGCATCGCAGTAAATTCTACTGCCAATTTACATACACTCACACAAGAAACTGAATAGCTTTGTCTTTGACATTTTATTTTATTTTAAGAAAACAAGTTAACAAAAAGTAGAATAAATTAAAAATAAATAAATACAAATTTTTAGAAATACAATATAAATAGCCTACACAAAATATACAATTTAACTACTCACAAAATAAAAACTGTAAACAAATGACATAAAATAAAAAAAGGGATTTAACAGAGATTATTGTTGTCATTATTATTGTCATTACAGTAAAATGCTGATTAGCAGAATGCAAAGAAGCAGTAAACTGCAGTATAATATAGAATATGGGAATGCTAAGTTATGGAGTATTAACATTAATGGTGTGCACTTTAACACTGATGTAAAGTTTAACACTATAAACACACTTTAGACAACATTAACTGTAACAACAAATGCCTAGACTAACAACTATGATATATAAAGGGGTGGAAAAGGAATAGCATTTTGATTGACTATTACAAGCAGGGCAAACGTTAGGTAACACCTGCTGAATAGCTCTAATCTTTACAAATTTCCCTGAGGAATGTAAGGTGGGAGAAGTAACCTACATTACTATTTTCCATAACGCTCAGCTACAGTAACATTAACTGATGTTAAAACTAGCTATTTATTGACTAGCAAACCATGTTAGGCTAAAGGCTGCTATCATTCAAAAGCAAGTTAGCAAGTTAACACTACACTGCTAGATAACTAATGCAATGCAACAGACAAATAATTTCATCACATTATCTTTACTGTACCTCTGTCTCTGTCACGTTTTTCATCCTCTTCTTTTCTTTTCTTCCTTCCCTGGGCACAGAGTTTGGGTCGTTTTGACATTGTTGATAACACTTTCTGGGGTCACGTCAGAAAACTCGACCATCCCCCAGAGAACAGGTACAGTCTAAGGGGGGGGGGGGGGGGGGGGGTGCTTAGGAAAGTACTATTATTATTATTATTTAATAGGCTCTATGCAGTTAAATTAATGTGGACTTATTTTTTAATAGGTAATAGTACTAACTAGTTTTAGTATAAGAATAGTGAAAGTTACACTTTTTTTTCTTCCCCTTAGCATTTGCCTACACTACCTATGCCATCTGCATTAGCCAATGTGAGAGAGGCCTTTAGTTGTTAAGAAATGACCCTAGGTTCCTTTGTGACCTCATCAACTATTAAAAACATTGCTCTTGTCATGATCTTTGTTGGTCGACCACTCCTGGGGAGGGTAACAGTGGTCTTGAACTTCCTCCATTTGTCCAATCTGTCTGACTGTGGATTGGTGGAGTCCAAACTCTTTAGAGATGGTTTTGTAACCTTTTCCAGCCTGATGAGTGTCAACTCTTTTTCTGAGGTCCTCAGAAATCCCCTTTGTTCATGTCATGATACACCTCCTTAAACATGTGTTGTGAAGATCAGAGTTTGCTACATCCCTGTGTTTTTCTTTTTGTTTTGTTTTTAAATAAAACAGGGCATCCAGTCACGACTGATTGTTAGCCAACTGATTGAAAACACCAGACTCTATTTGCACCTTCAAATTAACTGCTAATCCTAGAGGTTCACATACATGCCACTCACAGATATGTAATAGTGGATCATTTTTCTCAATAAATAAATGATCATGATCAAGCATAATATTTTCTCATTTGTTTAACTGGATTCTCTAAATCTACTTTAAGAACTTGCGTGAAGATCTGATGATGTTTTAGTTCATATATATATATGAACTAAAACATCATCTATAGAAGAAATAGAGAAAATTCTAAAGGGTTCGCAAACTTTCAAGCACCATTTTAATGCTGACAACGGTGTAGACCACTTGTGTTGGCCCTGCGTTGATCCTATTAATTATTATTTCCTATTCCGAAATATTACCAAGTTTTAGTCTGATCTTCATTATGTCAGAACACAGTGTTATAGAAGCAACAACATCAGAGAAATAATTTATTCAAAGCTGAACACAGCTGAACATATAAAATAATAATAATACTACATTAATAAAACAATGAACTTGGAACTTTTAACAGCATTTGGTTGCAAGACCTGAGAGGCCTTGGTGCAGAATAAGGTGTTAAAAAAATCATAATCAATCCATGGAGCTCTTTAAATGTATCTTAAAGAATCTATGCAATGGATAGAGAGATACAGTCTGTGTTTAGTGTTTTTCAGATGGCTCACTGAGGGTATTAAGGCAGTAAGAACCTATAGTAGGATGTTAAATAGGCTGATAGGAAACACAAGATAGGATAAACTGTTATTTCTCTAACTAAACAAATAGAAATAAATTCATAAGTGACTTCTTCTGGTTGTGCAGAAACAGACTGTTTCTTCTCAGAAGCAACGGTGGAAATGTGCAAAAACCTCTAAGACTGGACTCACATCATATAGTGATTTAAGAGCTATTGCACATTTGGTGAACAAAACTGCTTTCTTCACACCCCATTACATTACAAGATGTAATGTCTGTTCGTCTGTTCGTGGGTTGACATCTAGTCAAAAATCATGCATGTTTTTCTTCTGCAGTATTCATGAACTGCTGAATGTTTTTTTTTAATTCTGCTGTTTATCAAATATATTGTCTAAATACATTGTTTGTCCAGGCCCTCCAGAATATACATACATGCAAGCATTTTCTGATCTGGCTGCCAATATGCAGGTAACCCTGTATCTCAGAAATTACGTTTCTATACTACTAGTTTACAACAACAAATGGCCTGCATTTGCAGGAAACATAGTTGCTGGGTTAAGATCAGAGTCAACATATTTTTTAAAGCAATAAAGCCATCATTTGTTAACGGCAGCTACTCACCAGGTTATGGCTGGGGTGGACGAAAGGTGTACAAACTGCATGACTGTCATACCAGAGACTGAGGTTTGAATCCGCAGTCCTGTCTTAACCCTAACCAAAAGCACTTTGGTTCAGGTTAGAGAAAGACGAAAATACAACATCAACATACAACAAACAACATCAACATCAGACACAACATTTCAAGTTAATTACGTGCTGTGAGTCGTCCCGCAAATACATCTTCCCTGGATGAAAGAGTTGGCAGAACAGCTCAGTCAATGCCTTATTTAAATTTTCAAAGGTATTAAGAGGAGATAGGGTAATTGAGTGAAGAGCCACACTGATGGAGAGCTGAGGAACACCACCAACAGCCGTCTCTGCAGTGACTGTTTCACTCCGGTTAGTTTACAAACTTTCATAGGAGACAACGGGAACTCACAGATAATCTGCTGTCACTTTTGAATGAGACTGAACCAGTGGGCAAGGCAGAAACACACTTGTTGCCATAGTAACACACTAATTATCACAAAGTCAGTTTAGTATCAGTGTAACATCTTTATACTTTGGGAGCTAGCAGGGTGCTAACAGGATGCTGACTGTCACTGTGCTGCACCGAGTGAGTGTGGTTTCAGCGCCTGCAGCAGACACGCCCCAGTGTCTCAGAGCAGAGAGGGCTCTTTATTTTGTCATGATTTTGAAACCTAATTTTATATATTTGCTGATATTTGCTGATTTTTTTTAACCGATTTTTAAAAATATTTTGGAGGAAAACAAATACACTGTCTGTGAACATTTTACTGATATGATCATATCATAACATAACATATTTCCTAATTGCCAAATGTGTACATTTATAACATAGGTGTCAAACATATTTATATATACAGTATAACAATATAATACATTTGGTGTTTTTCTTAACAGTGGATTTAATAAATCTAATTACAACAGAATTTCTATTTGCTTACCCCTCTTTCCCTTTATTAGTTTTGGAGTGACATACTAAGGGCCTTAAACATGACATCCAGAATCATCGAGAAAGTCAGAGCAGAAATAAATATTCAGAGCTGTAGAGTCTATACTCCCCAACTACTGCTGTCATCCAGGGGAGTGGAACTGGTGTATCTTCCAAATAGTTTTTTTCATATTGTGGTTTTCTAGATAATAAAGGCGTGCAGTAGAGAATACAATAGAAAACAATGATTCAGTTGTCTTTTCATTTGTGACAATAGTTTACTAAAGTAATAATGAAATTAGAAATTAGCCAACAGATCAATTTACATCAACCCACTGGAGCTCAGTTACACCCTTTGGATCCAAACACTGAGTCTGACTTTAGCTCTGTCTGTCTTTCATATCACCTCACACTTTTGGCATAAGACACCCACTTTCAGGTTGTGTTTCATGCTCATATGCCACCCAAACAAATGCCATGTCAAAGATGAGGAAGCCACTAAGCCATTAAATAACATCAAACCACCTTTCCTTTATAGAAAATTAAATGCTCAAGTCATCACAAAATAGTGAACTCATTTGGAATAAAGCAGCTGTCCTCTGGCTAATTCTGAATATCAATCAGAGCAACAGAGGCAAGATCTCTCTTCCAGGATGAGCTATGCTACATGTCATGTTTACAGAATAGAGCAACAAAGTAGATTTACAGTATCAGGATGACATCATTATGGATTGTAAACATTAATGAAGAATATGATCTGGAAGGGTGACACAACCTGAGCCACAAAACCTCCTCTCCCTTATGAAGACCTGTAAAGAGACTACATAAACACACAAGAGGCAAAACCAAGCACAGCATTCACACTTCTAGGATAAGGAAACAAACACAAAGAGGGAGAGGATCCAGATTAAAAACATCTGGAATGAGGCAATGACAGCCAGGAGAAGAAAAAAGGTCCCAGAACAGCCAGTGGTCCAGCACAGAGAGCCTGGGTGAAAAGAGAGGACAGCAGAGAGAGAGCGAGAGAGAGAGATCACACAGTCTGGACACTCATGTGCTTGAGGGAATAAATTAAACAGGGGGTTAGAGAGATGCAGTGGTTTTCAGAGTTTACAGTAATCTCATCAGCTGCACCACAGAACTATACTGTACATACTAGGTTTAATGGATTAACTGAAACTGAGACACTAAGTGAAAGTTCAGGCATAAAGATGAGTTTTAGGTTTGGAATTAAATCCCTCAAAAGTATTGGACAGTCTGATGTCAGCAGGGAAGCTGTTTCAGTGGAAGGGGACATGACAGGAACAGGCGCTGCAGCCAGCTGAGTTCTTTTTAAAGGATGATTACAGTACATTTCAACCTGTTGTATTTTCCATAAATGTGGCTATTGTGGCTCTATGAGTTGTTATGACTTTGGAGTCGTCACCTCCGTTGTAGAGAGAACTTGAGCAATTGTCACAATCATCCTACAGTTTTCCAAATGAATGTGATTTCTACAAACACATGTTTCTGAGTGTGACTGAAAGTAAAGGCAGATTGTAGCTGCTAGGAACAAAAATTGAAAGAATAAGCTGAGAATAAGAACACAGTGAACACAGTTCTCCCAGACTTTAACCAAGTGAGGGCCAGGTCAGAGACGCCAAATTGATTCTCCCATTGGTCTAGGAGTACACAATAACCCATGGTGTCAAAAGCCCCACTGAGATCATGTAAGAGAAGCATAAAGGTGCTCCATTGTAAGCCAAAGCTCATTTACCACTTTGTGCAAGTTCAGTGGAGCAACAGGTCCTGAAAGCAGACTTGAAAAAGTTGCTGAGACACAACTCAGGACTCAGGACTCAGGTCTTCGTAGATATTATTTAAGGTGTCTTATATGAGGTTGAGTAAAGTGGGGAGGAATTATGGGAATATTTCCTCTAATAGTCATTCTTTTGTTGTGAAAAAATGTTGCAAAATCCTCAAAACTGAATTTCAGTTTTACTGATACCACTGTTGCACAGGCTAAATGCACTGCGGACCTAAACCTGGTTATGAACTAAGTGAATGACTGGTGAAGGGTGACACAGACACAGCTGATAAAAACATTCTGGGATTTATTTATAAATCTACCTGTTTCTCTCTCCTGTCTCTGCAGGTGCCACCACTGTCTCCACTTCCTGTAACCACTGTATTAAAGTAAAAGCCCTCTGTAGAGTTGTATAATTACAACAACTTCAAACATTTCCTGCTGCCACAAAATGTATAGAGGAAACACTGCAGTCATAAAGTTAGCATCTTGGTCACAGCTCAGTTATGAAATCTTATCACACCATAGTGTGTCTCTCCTGCCAGGCTACTGACAATGTTGTCAGCTGGTTTTAACTCACCATAACACCGGTAGTTTCCACTTTAGCTGTGCGTGTTTCTGTAAAGGGGATGCAGCTCTCAGCAGGTAGAATTCATCGGAGTTGAGAGGACCTGAGCAGCCAACAGAAACAAGTTGTGTCACTCTGCCCTTCATTTCAATCAAGTCTCTAATTCCATCACAGTTAGTTTTGTGGTTGCATCACTTTAAGACAATACTCTAATAGACTCTAATAGACACTAATAGACTAGTGAAATTTTTCCGGTCAACTTCCTTTCAATTTAAGCCTAGCCTTCCTTTTTTGTACAGCAAAAGTATGGTAACAAATGCATTCTGTCCTCTCACTCAACAAAGTGTTACTTATAACTCAGTTGGGACACTACAGTGTCACTTTTTGAATGGACTCATCCAAATATTTTCCAATTATACTGGAACAGGACAATAGCAAGGGTGGCAATTTTTAATAACTTTTGTGATGCATGTATTGAGCACAGAGTTGAGGGAGGGTCAAAAGGCTCAGGAGCATTTCCAACTGTGTCTGGAATCTTGCCATATCCACATGAAAACCTGAAAGTGGGGGAATAAAAAGTCAATCTATGGCTTATGGCTCTGGTTTAACCTCCTGACCCATGCACCCACAAGTCAAAACAGGAAAATAGTGGAGGGCTGGAGAAGCAGTGAACCACACAACCAGCAGACTAAGACACTAAGAGATTGTCCATTGGACCCAGTCAAGCAGGACTGACCTTGAATGGAATCCAGCAGGAAAACTGTGGTGCTGTGGCCACCAGAAAGCAAAAGAGAGAGTTGGTGAAGTGAACAAGACTGAGGAGAAGTAGTAAAAAGCCAAGGCAGTTAGGCAGCAGCAGGACATCCCAGGAGAGGACTACAGACAGTCGGAAACTGGGTGACAATATTGCACTTATTTACTGTACTTGGTTGTGTCTCCATATACAGTATGGCAGTAATGCTCAGCAGTTGTACATCTGCCTGTTGATCTATCTAGAGTTTGAAATGCAACAAGTGAGGAAATCATGCTGCTCAGTAGAACTGCCCTAAAAGCTGATGACTCAAATCATCAACAGACCCAGAGTCAACTCACATTTTGTCAGTCAAATCATTGTACTTTTTCTTTTCATGTGAAAAATGTTGCTGGATAACAGCATTGCAGGCTATAAACCAGGTCTTTTCTCAAAACTACCTGTGGTTGGGAGGAGAGACAGGTGATGGCAGCATGACACTGCACAGCACAAGGCAGGATAGCATTAATCATCTCTGTTCTATACTTTGAGTTTCAGTGCTGACTTTCAATAAAGTCAGCAAAACAACTTCAGAACCAGATGCAGATAAAACCTTCTCCATTGCCATCCAGTGTGACTGACTATTCGGCTGACAGTGACAGCTTTGAGCAGCAGAGACGCTCTGCGCTGCACTAGGATTTTATAATTGAGCTTTGACCAGGATGCTGTTGTTTGGCATTCATCAGTTACTGCTGAGCCTCAGAAGGAAGTGAGGCAGCCAACATCTCATTTCCTATGTAGTACACTGCTCAAAAAAATAAAGGGAACACTTAAACAACACAATGTAACTCCAAGTCAATCGCACTTCTGTGAAATCAACCTGTCCAGTTAGGAAGCAACACTGATTGTGAATCAATTTCACCTGCTGTTGTGCAAATGGAACAGACAACAGGTGGAAATGAGAGGCAATTAGCAAGACAACCCCTATAAAGGAGTGGTTCTGCAGGTGGTGACCACAGACTATTTCTCTGTTCTCATCCTTTCTGGCTGATGTTTTGGTCACTTTTGCATTTTGTCAGTGCTCTCAACCCTAGAGGTAGCGTGAGGCGGTGTCTACAACCCACAGAAGTTGCTCAGGTAGTGCAGCTCATCCAGGATGGCACATCAATGCGAGCTGTGGCAAGAAGGTTTGCTGTGTCTGTCAGCACAGTGTCCAGAGCATGGAGGAGATACCAGGAGACAGGCCAGCAGGAGACGTGGAGGGGGCTGTAGGAGGGCAACAACCCAGCAGCAGGACCGCTACTTCCTCCTTTGTACAAGGAGGAACAGGAGGAGCACTGCCAGAGCCCTGCAAAATGACCTCCAGCAGGCCACTAATATGCATGTTTCTGCTCAAACTGTCAGAAACAGATGCCATGAGGGTGGTATGAGTGCCTGACGTCCACAAGGGGGGCTTGTGCTTACAGCCCAACACCATGCAGGGCGTTTGGCATTTGCCAGAGAACATCAAGATTGGCAGATTCGCCATTGGCGCCCTGTGCTCTTCACGGATGAGAGCAGGTTCACACAGAGCACATGTGACAGACGTGACAGAGTCTGGAGATGCTGTGGAGAACGTTCTGCTGCCTGCAACATCCTCCAGCATGACCGGTTTGGCAGTGGGTCAGTAATGGTGTGGGGAGGCATTTCTTTGGAGGGCCGCACAGCTCTCCATGTGCTAGCCAGAGGTACCCTGACTGCAATTAGGTACCAGGATGAGATCCTCAGACCCATTGTGAGACCATATGCTGGTGCAGTTGGCCCTGGGTTCCTTCTGATGCATGACAATGCTAGGCCTCATGTGGCTGCAGTGTGTCAGCAGTTCCTGCATGATGAAGGCATTCATGCTATGGACTGGCCTGCTATGGACTGGCCTGCCCGTTCCCCAGACCTGAATCCAATCGAGCACATCTGGGACATCATGTCTCATTCCATCCACCAACGCCACGTTGCACCACAGACTGTCCAGGAGTTGACTGATGCTTTAATCCAGGTCTGGGAGGAGATCCCTCAGGAGAACATCCGCCGCCTCATCAAGAGCATGCCCAGGCGTTGTAGGGAGGTCATACAGGCACGTGGAGGCCACACACACTACTGAGCCTCATTTTGACTTGTCTTGAGGAATTTCCACTAAAGTTGGATCAGCCTGTAATGTGATTTTCCACTTTTATTTTGAGTTTGATTCCAAATCCAGACCTCCATGGAATAATAATTTTGATTTACATTGATCATTTCTATGTTATTTTGTTCTCAACACATTCCACTATGTAATGAAGAAAGATTTTCAACTAGCATATTACATTCATTGAGATCTAGGATGTGTTATTTTAGTGTTCCCTTTATTTTTTTGAGCAGTGTATATTACCATGGAGTATGTCTGAAAAAGTCATTAACAGAAACTGAAATATGGCTAGCTAAAGTTTCTGTATATATTCTGTGATTACATGATCATACACTGACAGCTGAAGTGCTATCAAACCAAATGCTTCATTTTGGTAAGAAGTTGGTTTGTAGTCATTACTGGTTGATATCATGTGAGTGATATTACTTTCAGTTTATTGGAAATTACAGCATTCGGTTTGTGTGTGTGTGTGTGTGTGTGTGTGTATGGAAGAAGGAGAGAGCCTTTACTACCATATAAAGACAAGCTCACATTTGCTCAGGAGGCAGGTCTCTCACATACATCTGTGTTTCAAATGTGTTTTATGTCCAACAAAATGTTTCAACAATCTGTTCCTAGAAAACTAAATCCTAGCAACTGTAATGCAAACACATCACTCTGCCAAATTTGACTTTGGCAAGATGCACAAGAAAAATGTAGAGAAAACCTGTTCAGATTTCTTTCATCAGTATATCTGCTGGTAACTTTATAATTGCTGTGAAAACACTAATCCATAAGATACAGTTTACAAGTTAGTTTCCTCATTCTAAATATGAGGCAGTTGTGCAGTAAGATAATATTTTTGATCATCTTAAATAGATGGAGGTTGATTGAAATCAGAATCCTGATGACAGATTGCTATATTCACCCATTTCCAGTTACACAAGATCACCGTAAAAGCTTCAGTAGCAGCAGAGAGTGACCTTGAGGGTATTGTGTGGCCCTTGGGCCCACAGTGTCACACAGGTACATTGTATATTTACAATCCAGATCATAAGTATGTGGACAGTTAGACATTTTATTTGTTCTCTGGGCTCTGTGATTCAGCACATTCAGTTTGAAATAAAATACTGGACCCTACTTTAAAGTGACAAGTCTCAATTTTAACTTGAATAGGTTTATATCAATATAGAAAGAACTGTGTGGGAGATACAGCCCTTTTAAATATACTGTGTCCGAATTGCAAGGGTTCAAAACACACTCAGCTACTTAATTTTTTCTTGGGCAGCTGTGTTTCCCTTCAGCACGAGTTCATGCCCCAAAAAGCTCACACGTGGCTCAGAGTTGACTGAGAGTTGAAAGTTGCCATTTATGTAAGTGGAACTGTCAATATGAGGAGTAAAGAGTTGACAATGAAAAAGACAGTGATGACGCTCAAAATGAGCAAAAATCTATCAGAGAGAACATAAATATAAACATAACTGGTACGCCAAAATCAACAGCTAGGTTCTTTCTAGAAACAAACAAAAAAACACAGAACCAAAGACAAAGACAGCAGGATTCTTTTAATTGTCATATTCAGATCACATTGTATTAATATTCTCATTTATGTCATGTTCTAGTCCTTGATTTGGAGTTATTCTAGAACCAATTTATTAAATATCAGAATGTGCAGAAGACATTTCTTAAATGGGAACTAAATGACTAAACAAATAATAGCAAATAATAATAATGAAACAATAATAATAGTGTTGCCCTTGCAAAAAAGGCAAATTACTGTGATACAGCATTTCAAAAGAAAGCGTAAAACCTACACCCCGATTATGAAAAACTAGCTGCCTTTTCAAAACCAAACATACAACTGAAGTAACCTTCTCATTTTGGACTATATTATGGTACATGAATATACCTGAATGATTGTGAGAGTGTGTATTCTGTGGATTATTCAAAGTAACCCTGACGCTATTTCTAGAGAGAAATGTTTCTGCTGAGTTATTTAAATGTCATTTTTCACTGCAGACCACAGTTAATGTATTTGTAACACACATTTCTTTCTGATTTTGAAACCTAAAATAGGAAGCCTTAATGGTGTGTGTTCAGCTTTAACAATAACAGGCTACAACATGACAGCATGTAACATTACAGTAAAGAGCCTGTACCCAATGCACCCACCCACCCACTGCTGAAATCATTGTTTCTATAATAGCACAATGACACAGCTCTCCTGTGTTTTCACTGGCTGATACACTGGGGCTGATAAAACACAGAGGGAGAGAGAGTGGAAGTGCGACATTGAGAATGAATAGGGCTGTACAGGTCTCTTTCTCACAGCTCGACTCCCATATAAACTCCAGTGATGGATGATTAAGAACTTGCAGCCAAGTTGGCACCTGCAGCTGTATTTTTCTTTTGTCCCAACATTGTCCAGTATTTTCCTACTGTTATTAATGGGAAGGGAAGCAAGTGCTTTCTACCTTCCACAGTCAGGACACAATCAAAGTTTGAACCTTACTCTGATTAAATATCTTCATGTATAAGCACCATACTGAAGTAGAGCCTTTGGTTATGATCTTTTATACACTCCCTGGTTTAGCTAGCTGCTGCCTGGCCGGGGCCTGTGTGCCTGTTCTCCCCTTGCCTGCATGAGATTTCTTCAGTTTCCCCCTACAGACAAGAGACAACAGATTAGGTAAACTGGCAACTATAAACTGCCTGTAGGTATGAGAGTGAATGTGTTCAGTCTGTGTGACAGACTGTTCAGGCATACAAAACTGCATTTGAAATGTACTTTATGAATTTTTAACCATTAGTGGAGCTATGGAAAGAAGTGGATGCTCAATAGACGGCACACATGAGCCACTCTATTCCTCTCAGAAATATAGTATTAAATTAGGTCTAATATTTGTGTTATAAATATTGAGGGGATACATTAACGTAGTCTGAGCTCTGAATTTATTCAGCATCTAGCCACAGTACAGTAGCTTCATAGGACACACTATGGTCCAGTCCAACAGATGGCGAAAAAAGGAACAGTCAGTAGTAAGGGGCTAAAGTGTCAGCTGTTGCCACTTTTTATATGCACTATTATATATTTGCATTTCTGTAACTATCACAGAAGCAGTGGGCTTTTAAGTATTAAGCAGAAATGCATAATATGATAATGATAATTCAAGACAATATTTTATGGTGGTTAATGAAGGTACATTCAGCTTTTATGTTTAAATGTATAAATTTAGCCCAAGGTTTGTTTAGTTTCTTGAGGATCTGTCTGCTCCGTGAGAAAAGAGACGGCTGGATGAAGTCAGTAGTAAAACTGAGCCACTGGATGAGGTATGTTTGCTTCTCTGATTCAGTTTCTGAGTAAATGAAAATGTCCTCTATGGTTGAAGTCAAAGTTAAGTGTACTAAATTAGACAGACTTTGCAATTGGTTTGAAGAAGAAAACATGTTCATTATACCTAAATGATACACACAGTGTGATTTGGTGAGAAACACTGAATGTAAACTTAACTTTGTTTAGTTTCACCTTTATTTGACCAAATGCCTCAAATTATGATCATACAAAGGGTAGTCCTGGAATGTTCATGATGCTCAGGTTTTCACTCTATTCCACGAATTGACAGTTGGCAGTGGTAAATTGCTGTGGATGCTGCTGACAGTAATTTAATTCATTCAAATCTTGTTCTATGATTTATGTTTAGTAACATTAGGTTATTTTGCCAAGTGTATAGATTCTATGAGTAAATCTTGATTGTTTACTATCTAAACAGTCACATTGCCTTCTCATAAAAGTGAAGTCTGATGGCTTCATCTCCCAAATGAGTAATTTCACTTGTTAAAAGCAAAAGAAAAAAAACACCTCGTATGACATCATTCCTGACTATGTAATGAGGACAAAATGTCGGCAATTCAAACTTAAACAGAGTAAACAGAAGCAGTTTTTAAAATCTTATTCATAGAACTGAAAAAAGGAGGTTGGCTTCAGAAAAAAACTTAGCAGCGCCCTGAGTTGTGACAACTAGCTTGTTCAGAAGATGGCAGTGTTTGACACTGCATGGAGACGGCAGTCCTTTGTGATGTCCTTGTACCAGGAACAGCTGACATTGGGTAGACTGTTGCTGCCTTCATGGGCTCACTTCATTGAGTTTATAATTCATGAACATGACTTACAGTCTTTTCTTCAGAAATAACCTGTAACAACAATCATGATATCCAGGTCATGGTTATCCAAGGAGGGTTGAATCATGGGCAGCTGGACTTGAAGATGTTTCACCTCTCATCCAAGAGGATTCCTCAGTTCAGAATTGTAAATCCGTTTGCACAAAGAATGACAGGGATAAAATGTAATATTCATTTGTTAAAAAACACAATTGTATTAAAAATGTGTTTCATGTTTAAGAAAGAATGGAAACAGAATTTAACATCAGTAATCAATACTTATACTGAATTCAAAATTGTAACATGCAATAATTCTTATTACTAATACTGATTACATCCCCTTTAACATCAGTGAGTAGGATGCATTCACTGATTTGCATCTTGTAATGCCATGAAGGTGGTCACAGATAGTTGCAAAAATACAAGTTGAGTGGTGTTTCTGCTTTCAAAATAAAAGCACATTTCTTGGTGCTTTTGGGGAAAGTAATGTTGCCATATGTACCTTAAAGTAACAGTATTAGTGAAGCAACTTAGAAAGCATGGCTTTGCAAGCTACCAATTACTTCACACTGGAAGAAGTTGAACTTCATCAAAGCTACCCTAGGGACATAGATTTTATGCCTTGGGAGCAATCTAATTTGGTTGGGGTTAGATAACTTTAACTAGCAAGCAACAACCTCTCTAAACATTTGTTAATAAATAACAATAATCAATACTTGACCAACTGATACCTAATATATTCTAGTTTAGTTTTATAAATTAAAAAATATAGCCAAATATTTTTTTTTACAGGTAAGCCGACAATCCTCTGTGCCAAGCCCACCTTTGCATATGCACTACACAAAGGCTATGTGTGTGGTAGTTGCTGCCTTGCCTGAGCTGGTCAAAGGTGGTTCAGGGCTCAGTTACAGTAAACGGACAGTGGTAAGATAAAATTTAAAAAAACAAACAAACAAAACAAAACAAAACAAAAACTGTCCTTTCATTTTATGGCCCAAAATTGTAGTTTTAACTACACAAAAACTTGATTTAGTATTACTTACATACTTGAATCACTGTGCAAGGTAGTAGTGGAGGTACCAGTAAGCTACTGCAAAACATACATAGTAGTAAGTACTAGTTTAATTACAAGTAGTTCATCATTACTCCCCAACACTGACTGCTAATAGGGCAGTTCAGATAAATCAACAACAACCTCATTTACAACAACTACTTTTTTGAGTATATTGGTTATTCCCACTGCAGTTCTTTGGTGGTCATGTGACGTGCAGTTGTAGCAACAGTGAGAACAGCTGGTGTCATCTCTAAATTTAGAAATCGGCCATCTTAGCAACTTTGAATAGAGGTTTTTTTTCTTTCTTTCTTCTTATCCTGCCCAACTGGTTGCAGAGAGCATTTAACATATTTTAGTCCAGACAAGGTTCTTTCACTAACAATGTTTTAGAAAATTAAGGTAACTCCTTAAAAAGAAAAGAAAGAAAGAAAAAAACCTTTAAGAGGCTGCTCTCTTGTGAGGCTGTACATTTTAATTTATGAATAATATGTAAATAGTAATTATGGTTATTACTGGAACAGGAGGGTAATGTCATTATTATCTTTAGCCAGATAAACATATTTCCCAATACAAGATCCAGGAACATAACTTTGAAATAACATATTAATCAAATCAAGCACTCTAAACAGAAACACAGAGAGAATTTCTTACACAGTAACAGAGAAACAAGGCTGGATTACCAACAAGGCAAAGTGGCCTCCAGTGCTGCAGACTAGGGGCTCCATAAACCCCGTTACTGACACTGGCCTCCAGGGCATCTGGCCCGGCATATAAAGTATAAATTAATTATAAATTATTAGAATTTATTTGAATGCCATGAAAACCTTCTCTTGACAGGAATTTTGTTTTTCTGTTTTCTCCTCGTATATTGAATTTGCCAAAAAGTCGAAGCTTTTATTTTGAAATGGCAAACAGGACGCACTATATTGTCTCATCTGATAGCTTAGCAGTCTTCACTTAAGTGTGCTTCAGTGCGCTACACTTTAGTAAGAGGAGCGGGTGAGTTCACCGGCACTCACCAGTGGAGCCACTCTGGCAGCCGCGGCGGCCGCCTCTCGCCCTCCCACGTCCTGCTTTCAGTAAGCGACACTGCACTGCCGATACGCCAAGCCACCATCACAAGCCGTACCCTCACACCTTTGCCGAGAGCTCTTCTTCTCACCGGGGCTTCCCTGTCAACCTCACTTCGCTTCTGAAAACAATTCACACACTCTGGACTTCACAATAAGGAACCAAGAAGTACTTTTACCCTCCGTTTCTGAATGACGGGCGGTCGGTTCGACTTTGACGATGGTGGCACCTACTGCGGAGGCTGGGAGGACGGTAAAGCCCACGGCCACGGTGTGTGCACGGGACCCAAGGGCCAGGGCGAGTACGCGGGCTCCTGGTCCAGCGGTTTCGAGGTGGTTGGTGTCTATACCTGGCCGAGCGGGAACGTGTACCAGGGCTACTGGGCTCAAGGGAAACGCCACGGACTCGGCGTAGAAACCAAGGGGAGGTGGATTTACCGGGGAGAGTGGACTCACGGGTTCAAGGGCCGGTACGGAGTCCGTCAGAGCCTGAACACACCGGCCAGGTACGAGGGCACCTGGAGTAACGGATTGCAGGATGGCTATGGCGTGGAGACGTACGGTGATGGAGGTGAGAGGGAGCATCACGGGGACGGGGATGCTGATGCGAGTACATGTTCTTCAGTGTTGGAACATGTTAATGTGGCTATATTTAGAAACTACAGTGTAGCAAAAACATTGTGCACGTGCCCAGAGACCACACATCAACTCAAATGCATCACTAACACACACCCTCTCACATGTGGAACACGGGCTTTGTGAATCTATGTTCTAATATTCTGTTTCATTAAGAAGCTAGTATGTTTGCTGTCGAGCAAAGTATTTTGGAAAATTGTAATGTTGCCCGGGTACGCAGTTATATTGTTATTTTAGTTTGTTTGTTGAACACTATGGAGCAAATACTTGCAAAATGCAAAATGCAAACTTGTGTAACAAAGTTACTCTCCCTTTCCTTTCAGCCTTCCTTCAGGTGGCTGGATAAAACACACAATGTCTGCACACTGCATGTTATATCAGTTTTAATGACATTTTTGTAATAAAGTTTTTATCTTTTCCACATTATTGTGGAACAGTCTCGGATCCTTTTTAACATCCCCTTTAATGTGTTGCTACATATAAACAGAGCCCCTTGGAAACACCTGTTGTGGAACCTAACTTTGACTAAAATTAAATTTAGATCACATTCTGACCTGATGGAACACACAGCAACACTACTGACCTGCCCAAAAAACTGTGGCACAAACAATTCTTCTTTATAAAGTTCTAAATTAGGAGTTCTAGGCATTATCCAGTGTCATTTACTTAGTCACCTCTCACCATATGTGAGTTCTGTGAGTAGGTGTTGTCAGTTGGCAAAATAGCCAAACGTTTTGCAACACTACTTGGGTCATTCCTTACATCTGGCATGCAGTGTGCAGAGAATACACAATGCCAGGTACTTCTCAGTTAGCCCCAGGTTATGCCTCTCATGTTAATATACATTTAAGTCACAGAGGTAACTATCAGATAATTTATGTTTCAGTCAATGTTTGTAAAACTCACGTCATTTTAAAACATTTACTTCTGTCCTGATGATATTTTCAGGATCCACAAAGACTTTTCTAACCATCTGAAAAAATATTCTGTCCAATGAAAAACTGTTTCACAAGTTGTTTATGTTTTTTATTCAGGTAGCTGGCAAACTGCTATCTTGGTTTAGATTCATAAACAGAAGTGCAACTTGAGAGACGGGTCAAAAATCTTGTTTATCATTCAGTGAACAAAATATTTTTCATCCAGCTGGATGAAAAAACAGAAGAGTCTTATTAGATTACCTTTAGAATGACGCTAAGTGCTTTTATATGATCCTCTGTGGGTATTAGGGTGCAGTAATTCTAAAAATAGCAAACACACGATATAGTGGAATATATAGTGAATAATGAATGTTTTTGGACCCAGTGTAAGTTTGGACAGTTAGCCTGACAAGACAGAATGTCTGTATACTGGTTTTCTGCCAGTGAGCAGAGTTAGTGTGATGATCTGTGAATGATTGTAGTGGAAACACTGCCATGCAGTGTCATTCCTCTTATCCACCACACTTATTTGATTGTTGTTCAGCAGTCAGTTATTACCACATTATTTTATGGTCAACCCACTGTGTCAGTTTGTAGCAGAATGGCAAAATATGAGCCTGTATCTGCTGTAGAGCAAATCAAACTGATCAGTTTACCAACATTATGAATTACTTTTAACTCCCTATATTACCATGTATTGCAATATTTTTGCAATGCAAATAATATTAATTAGCTGAATTCCATATAATCAAATTGAGAATAGGCAACAACCAATGACATTTATCCAAGAGGTTCAGCCAATTGATCTGGCCACAGTAACCTCCAGAAACAACAATTAACCAGGGCTAACATGTTAGAAATGAATCACATTCAATGAAATATATTGCACAAAATGGACATTGTTACTTTTATGTAATGACTCCAGATAGTTTCATGTGATGGTTAAACTGGACAAACTGAGTGACACCAACAGGTGGTCAGCTATGTTCTGGAAGGGGGCAAACCCCTCTCTTGCAGGGTTCAGTTTACCCATTTAGTCATGCTTTGTCATCATATTTATTTAGGATTTATTAGATTTGTGGTAGTATCACAGATTAGAAATGTGCTTCCTTCACACAGCAGACATTCATGTTTCTGGATTTAGCTTTATTTTTTTATCCTGGGTAACTGGTCTGACACAGATCATTCAAAGTGGAAGTTTTATTATCTTTTTTTTTGTCATTTTGTCTTTTCTTCTGCTGCTTGATGCTGTTGTTGTTTCTCCTTGTGTCTCCAGTCTTCCTTGTACACTTGTACTAGTAATAGGAGTCAGTAGCTGCACCAGTTCAAGCAGTGGTAGTCACAGTGATATTCAGACTTATGTAAGAAAATAGAAAGCACTCAATTAAAAAGCAAGTGTTAAATTAAAATGAATAATTACCTCCCATTGAAAACTTGGCTTAAGTAAAAACTCAGTACTCAGGCTCAGTAAGTTTTCAGTAGCACATCCTATGTATATATTCAGTGTCGTGGTCTTGTAATTCTTGGAACCAGTGCATTATCAAGTGTATTAACCTCCTTGAGGCTCAATCAGCTGTCAGTAGTATATTTGTACACACCATAATACTACTCAGTATTAGGTTAGCTCAGTTGTCATGGAGATAGCTTAGTTATCAATCCATAACAGATAAATTGTCTAATTGATTTCACATAAGATTTGGGGGCAGCTGGCACCAGCACTGACAAATATGCAGCACAGTTAATTTTGTGCATTTAAAAAGGCACTTAGCTGATTTCAGACCTAGACCAGTTTATTAGCCATGTTGAGGACTGCTCAGCCTGTGAAAAAAGTTGTGTAGTGTCCTCTGTGGCTCTTGAAGAGTTTTTAAAGTCTGAGAAAATAAGTCCAGGCTGAGATAACCCTGATGACATGGACTTGACGACTACACCTTTTTAACAGAAAGCCTGTGTTACAAATTGGAAGCATGGAGTTTAAAAGACATGGGTGTTTACAGGGCAGGTGGGGTCTAACAAAAGATACTATCCAGTTACAACATGGGAAGTGTCAGGTCCAGCGTTTTTGGAACTTGAGCCTTACAGTACTAAGGACTAAACAGCGAGATATCTTATACCTCTGCTGCTGTGATTTAGGCCATTCTAAAGTCCCCCAACTTTATGGAAGTGCAGTAGCAAATTGCTAGAAGTACCCTTTAAACAGCCTTACTAAAAAGCTAACTAGACTCGGTTTTTGCATTAAACACCATAATACCAGAGTGTTAACTAGAATAAGAACAAATGTTTACCTCAGCTTCCCAGTCTGTATTTTACATCACATTAGTGTATTCTTCAGTCTGTAGCAGTAAAGGGTTTGTAGAACTACTTTTACCCACTACTGGTTATCTGAAACCATTTCTTCTTCCAAGCCAAGGGGCCTCTCTCTCCCACTCTGTCTATCTTTAGCTCTACCCTGCACCTTAATGTGGCAGGAATTAATCCGTCTTCCTTTGTCAAATTGGCTCTTAACCAGTGATTTAGGATTTTGCCTATAGGACCTATACTGATTATTAGTTCAACTAGTCATTTAAAAGAAGTGCTAGTGTGACATTAGCCTGTTGGCTTACATTGTGCAATTGCCAGGCAATGTGTTTAGTACAGTACAGTACAGTTACATCAGCTTCAATGACCCATTTTAGTTTTTTATCAGGGGTTTATGGGGAATATGTCAACCTATGTATAGAGTCATGGGGATTTCATTGAAACTGAATTAAAGTTCTAACTTCTAGAGATCCATATGAGTCTCTTTTCCCACACTGTCAGTGGTAATTTTCCTTTTAGGAAGTACGGAAGCCCATTTTCACAAGAGGGTGGGGGGAGAAGAACTGAACCAAATTGCTTGGACTATAATAGCTCATAGGGTTAATTCAGAATCATTTGTATTTCATTATTTGTGTCATGTCTTACTCACCACTCTGCTGCTCTGACTTTAACAGTAAAAATGTTGTGTTAGATTTCTGTTAAATATATCTATTACGCCTCCTTAACCTGCTGGAAGCATTTTATTGTGAAACAGATGGAGGAAGTGCTGAGTTTATAATAATATTATTACAGTATGTTCTACATGATTATACAGAGAATTCTGGTTTCTCTGATTCTGATTAGATTGTCTGATATTTAAGGTATTGTAAAACACTGTTTGTGGGATATTCTTGTCAGTCACAAACTGTTAAGTCACTAAAGTCCGTTCACTTTCACAGAATTTTAGTGCTGGTGCAGCACACAACAAAACAGGCTTTGAGTCTGACTCTGTTTAATACACAAATAGCAACATGTCCTATTTCTTCCACAACAGTCACAAACTGGCTGAATAGACTGAACAGCCAGAAATAAGAACTGTTTCACAGTTAATATGCAAGCTGCCAGTGTATCATACTGCAACAGAAGAGATATAGCATAGTAGCGTGATATAGAGTACAGATTGTAGTCATAGGTCATATTTCCTTATATGACATTGGCACCATGTATGATTTAGGAAATCACGTCCTGTGCCTTCCACATCCACAAAGGTGAAACATTCTGCATTTTACTTAGACTTACTTAACGGAAGAGAGGCTGAAAAATAATGTCTTTCAGTTGCTAGATGAGCTACAGTAGATGCGTGGTTCAAGGGGTCACAAGTTAAATCTGAGGCCTAGAAAAACCAAGGAACTGTTGCAAATTAACAATAAATCAGATTTGCACAGGAATAACAAAACAACAATGACAAATCCTGTCTTCATTTCAAATCACTTACACCACCACATATTACTAATTTCGTCCAAACTGGGCTTTAGTGCATCTGGACCTTCTACCGGTACTGGCTAATGGGGTGGAAGATTCATGGAAAGTAAATATGCCAGTAGACACTGTGTTACTATATTTACCAAGGACTCCACTAAATGAATGAATTGCAATCCAAAATGCTGATTTTCACTGTGTGTAAAATGAATTTCCCAGATGTGCTCTGTTTTAATATAATATAACCATAAATCAGAAACTTTTAGAATACAGGAAAACAGAGCATTTTTTTCTTCTTTAATTTTTTCCAGAGGCTAGTCCAGGGTCTTCAGTCTGCCACTGTGGAGAGGGCTTATTCCACATAGCAAGATAGCTGCTTGGAGTTAAGTTTGGTCACCCAGCAGACTTCCCAGTGTCTCAAGTTACCTCCATCTTTTAAAATAGCACATTCTCACATTCTCTAGCTGAAGCCATCAGGGCAAGAGCCTGAACTCTCCTAACCGGGCCATGAAGCTGTTTTATCACCTATGCTCGCTGGTGGTGGTTTTAGAATCACAACATGTCAAAGCTGAGTAGCAGTCTCAGACACACTCAGACAAACTTACGGGTGTTAGGCTCCAGATATGCTCTCTTGTTAGTAATTTAGTTACAAGGCCAGCTGTAGAGATTGTAGGATTTCATAGGAGTATACAGTGGACAGACGTTTGTATGATTGGACAGTAATAGCCTAAGTATATGATGTTTTACAGTTTCACAGTTTTTTTTTACAGAAGTTTTACCGTTTTTGTAATTAAGTAAAATAATTAATACATGGCCCCATGATATAAATTTTGGACATAGAGTCTGAACTGTTTGATGATTAGAATCACAGAGATTATGTGCAGTGACCTACAGTCAAGACTGTGATGTCTTTTTTGCCACTGTATCATACACAATAGGAAATATGAATATTAATATTTGACTGTCTTCACCAACCTCTGAGGAGCATATCTGGCTCTTTAGCATCTAAATGCTCCACTTGTCTGTCTGCTGATTGGTGCTGAGCAGCTTGTGTACAGTGGCTTAAGCAGAGATTTTCCACTGAAAAAAAGCTGCCTGCTAAAAACAAGGTTGATGAGAACAGTGAGACTGTACCAAAACGGTAAACTTCAGGCTGTAAAACTAGATCAATGAGATGAAAGTCACTTGGAAGCTCATTTGAGTTGAGGTTGACTGATGAGCTAGAAATATGTCTCTGGGTTTTTTACTACTAACACCTTTCACATAGAAAACTACTCAGTCACATCTGAACACCAAGACGTGAAACTTCCATGCCAACATCATCCTTCCTCCTTACATCCCTCAGAGCATTATGGGTAGTTCACTGTCAGACTCACTGTAATTAGCTACAAGCTTATTTTGACTGAAAAAGTATATAGACCTGGCCGAATAATAAAGCTTTAATCCATAGTTGTATTTACTTTGTTCCAGACCAGTGGTTCCCAAACTTTGTTTTTTGAGGCTTGCTAAGATCAATCTTAGTAGTCTTTCTACCATCAGACTACATGCTGTTCAAGTTCATCTCAGGTGTTTCCCATCCCAGGGCCCGGGCTTCACACTTGCATGGCTTACTGAGACACTTACATGGAGTGAAGCCATCATTAATGGTTTTACATATGCCTGTGCTTATACTGCTATGACAAAAGTCAGAATTCAGCCATGAAGAGAGTCTTCTTAATATAAGACTGTGTATCTTTAATATAATGTGTGTACTTGGTACATCGCTGCCCTGGTATTCTAAATAAAGAAGCTGAAGAGACAGTCAGACTCAGCAGCAACTGATTGGCACGCTGATTAGTGATTTGCTCCTCTATGGCTAGAAGAAAAGGTTTGATGTGAGTGATTGAATGTTGAAGGGAATTTACCTTCTTGATTGGATGTGATTGGATAATAGCAGGAAGAAAGTGGCATGAAGTCAAGAGTTATAGCCTTAGTCAATAGAAGCAGTAGGGATTCAAGTGACATCACAGAATGACATTTAAGTCTCTGAGGCTATCTCATAAAGCTGCTCTAAAATTGTTGTCAAGTAATAGTGCCTAATTAAGATGCTTAAGATCTGACCAAATTTCTGTAGGCACACCAACAATTTACATAGACTCACAATATAAACACCCATGTAACGTAGTTCTGGTGGTGGTCATTTCATATAGATGTGGTGTCCACACAAATTGACATGGCACATGCGCATAATGTGCACTGCACCTGATTTAGTGCAACATATGCCACACTTGGCTGTACATGTACTCTCATATATGTGTATACCACATCAACACAACTGATCTAACACCTAAGTACCTAAGTAATGACGTGTACCCCAAGCACACGTCATTACTTAGGTGTTTTGGTGTGCAGGCGTTTGCTGCAGCGCACAAAATATGACATGCACTCCACTTACAACACATACTATACACACACCTAGATATCTATCTGTAAGATGTAGTGTGTTGATGTGGTGTTTGCTACAACTCACCAAAGTACACATTTATGCGCACTTTAGCCATAGCAGATATGCAGTGACGGTGCTGTGTGTTACTACCCAATTATTCGACCTTTTGTAGAAATGTTGCTTGATTCAAGGGCCTATTGTGTTGTAGATGCAATTAAGTAATATATAAGATTCTTTTAGTGACTCATGAATCTATTATTGATTCATTTTTATCCACCATTTTGTTCTATTGGATTTTTTTTTTCTGAATTTTACAAATATTGTGTGTCTTTCTTCTCCCTCCCTCTGTTCTTCTAGGTACATATCAAGGTCAGTGGACTGGCGGGATGCGTCATGGCTATGGTGTACGTCAAAGTGTCCCATACGGTATGGCCTCTGTCATCCGCTCACCTCTACGGACTTCGCTGGCTTCCCTCCGCAGTGAGCAGAGTAATGGTACAGTACTGCGCGAGAGCCTGTCTGACAGTCCTGCTGGGACACGTGGTGGTTTTGTGCTCAACTTCCACTCTGATGGAGAGGGTTCAGAGAAGAAGAAGAGTCTTTTCCGGCGCGGCTCCCTCTTCGGCAGCCTTCAGCGACTGCGCAAATCAGACTCACGCTCATCGATTTCCAGTAAGCGCAGCTCTGCACATAGTGACACCACCATGAGCCGCATCAGTTCAAGCGACGCCAACTCCACCATTAGCTTTGGAGACGGAGACCCGGGTGATGATTACCTGACTCAAGAGGACAATGTGGATGCCACCACCACCGAGTCCTACATGGGAGAGTGGAAGAATGACAAGCGCAGTGGCTTTGGTGTTTCTGAGCGCTCCAACGGCATGAAGTATGAGGGTGAGTGGTTGAACAATAAGCGCCATGGCTATGGCTGCACCATCTTTCCTGATGGCACCAAAGAAGAAGGGAAGTACAAGAACAACGTGCTGGCCCGGGGCATCAGGAAGCAGCTGATCCCGCTGAAGAACACCAAGACCAAACAGAAGGTGGATCGAGCCATCGAGGGAGCAGTAAGAGCAGCAGCCATCGCCAGAACAAAAGTGGAGATTGCCATTTCCAGGTAAATTGTCCTGTGTAAGATAATCTCAGAAAATCCCCATTTTTTCTGTTGCATTCAACAAAGTATTTTTGGACCAGTTCTAGGGCTGCACGATATTAGGAAAACATGCAATATGCGATATCACTGTTGAATATTGCGATAGCTATATGACTTGCGATAAATTAACAAATACTTAAGTATACAGTGTGTCTTTCTGCTTTGAATTGAACAGTGAGTAGGCTTTGCTGACACTGAAAAAATAAAATGCATTACAGGGGATGACTTTAAGTTATATCCTTTCAAGATCACTGGCCCCACCATTGTAACCACTGGCCCGGGAACATTACTTTTAATTTGGCAAACAACAGTAAAAAATGTACAAGAAAATTGTTATTTTCCTGCTCTCTGTTCACTGTTCATGGAGGTCAAAGCCTGTGCAACACTCTGCTATCTGACCCTTGAAGAGTGGAGAATCCCAACAATAAACAAATGCTTATGAGAATAATTACTATGCCTTTTCTGCTTGCCTACCATTGTCAGCAGACAGTATGTTTAGCCAGCCCAGCATTGTGATTATGCTGCCATAGCTACAACTACAGATCTCCTGATTGATGTACACATCAGAAAAGATAACATGCCATTCCTACACTGTGTGAGCATTTTGCTGTGACACCTCGCTAGCAAAACAACACCTTAGCCGGCATATGCATTTTTGACGGCAAGTGAAAGCATCACCGGTCAAAATGTCCGGTGGAAAATCTGTCAAATTAATAGTCTATTGTGTGATGTATAAAATATGTTGACAACTGATAGGACAACTTTTATTTGGATTTACTTTGATGCGGACAAGTGCACCATTTGTTTACGCTGCAGCAGCTATTGACAGTGTCCGGGTTCACTGTTGATCAATACTGTACCGATTCCAAAGATGTTTGTCCCTATCAGTTGTTTACACCCAAAAACATTAACCAACTTCAAAAATAATGGAGCTATCTTTTTTTACTTGCGATATGCATATTGCACACGTTGATATCGCGATAACGATAAATTTTGATGTATCCTGCAAAAGTTTGGTTTTACCTCCACTGTTTCACTCAGTGTTTGATCATGTGACTGTTTTGTGTTTGATCGGCTCGACTTGCATATTCCAACATGTCTAAGCAGACATCCCTGTGGGAGTTCAGTCGTGCTGACTATTTTAAATAAATTACATTTGTTGGATCATAACATTTGTGCTTTATTGTTGTCTAAATGTAGGCTGTTATATGGCTGTTAAACACATACACCGATCAGCCCTAACATTATGACCACTGACAGATGAAGTGAATTGATCATTGATCATCTCATCTCTCGTTACAATATAATGTTCTGCTGGGAAACTTTGGGCCCAGACATTCATCTGGATGTTAGTTTGACACGTACCACCCACTTAAACATTGTTGCAGACCAAGCACACACCCCCATGGCAACTACATTCCCCAATGGCAGGGGCCTCCCCGAGCAGGACAATGCTCCCACCTCACCACAAAAACTGCTCAGAAATGTCTTGAGGAACACGACAAAGAGCCCCGGGTGTTGACCTGGCCTCCAAGCTCCCCACATCCCAATCTGATCCCGCATCCAGCTACCGGTTAACCGGTCAAAACTGATCAGCCATAACATTATGACCACTGACAGATGAAATGAATTACATTGATCATCTCGTTACAATACAATGTTCTGCTGGGAAACCTTGGGTCCTGACATTCATCTGGATGTTAGTTTGACACGTACCACCCACCTAAACATTGTTGCAGACCAAGCACACACCCCCCATATGGCCGGAATTCCTCAGTATGAACTAGGGATGCACCGATACCCATACCAGCATCGGGTATTGGTCCGATACCCTGTTCCTGTACTTGTATTTGTAAAAGTGTCCCAATACCACAGCACCCAATACCACTTTACGGCAGCGTGACGTTCAGTTGGGCGGTCAGGTGCTAATTGAGAGCAAGGAGGAGCAATGTCGGCGGTGTGGAGGTATTTCAAAGTGGATGATGGTGACAAAAGTAAAGCGGACTGCAAATTATGCTCTGCAAAGTTGTCAAGAGGAGGGACGAAAGTGAGTACTTTCAACACAAGCAATCTGATAAAACGTCTAAAAAACCAACACGCTGAGTTCACTAATAGTGGCAAACAGCAACAACCGACTTTGCAGCAAACTCTGGAGAAGAGGGAGAAGATGTCAAGAGACAACCTGCGTGCAGTGAAAATAACAGAGGCTCTTAATCAAGTACATTGCTCTTGATGACCAGTCATTGTCGGTTGTTGATAATATGGGATTTAGACGTCTTCTCAGTGCACTGGAGCCGAGGTATGAGATCCCTAGCCGACACCACATCACTGACACAGTGTTGCCAAAGCTACACGACTTTGTGAAGAGGCACATCCGCAGCCTGTTGCAAGACATTTCGGCCCTCAGCTTCACCACTGATATTTGGATGAGCAGCATTAGCTCATCAGTTTAACTGCACAGCAGATTGATGAGGATTTTACTCTGCGAAGAGTCGTCCTGCATGCAAAACAATTTAGGGGTTCGCACACCAGCCAAGCCATCACAGGTGTGTTTGATGACATGCTTCAGACATGGGGGGTCCCTAAAAGTGTTGTGCTACGTGATAATGCGAAAAACATGATCAAAGCCGTGAGTGACGCTGGACCCCCGAACCTGCCGTGTGTCGCACACACCCTCCAGCTGGCTGTTAATGAGGGGGAGCACTAGATGTTTTTGTCTGTCATTATGAATGAGGCTGAAGTGGTTATTGTGTTTTGATGGACTACATACTACCATCAGTGGTTGCAAAAGCCTGTGTGCCTGCAGCAGACCAGAATATCTGTCTGCAGTGTCCATCTGCTTTCCCACAGATCTGTTGCTAATAGGGTACATGATATGCCATATCATATTGTTCATAATAATGGTATAAATCTTAATGTGATGAAAAAAATTTAATATCACGATATTCATTATGGTGATGTGTTGAAATATCCATGGCTACATATAGCAGCGAAAAATTTTGGTGAATGTGAGTGTTACATTGCCATTCGCTCTGCTGTGGCAGAGTTAGTTTCAAAAATGGAATAGTTTCAGTTGTGTGGAAGTGGTTTGTTAACATTTATTAACCTTGTGAGGAAAATAGCTTATGACGTCATCTGGTTAACTGCAAAATGAGTTATGCCATGATCGGATTCATCCTGAGCAAGACTAATGGATCATGACATTTCACTTTTGCCTTTTGGTAATTAATCAGAGAAACATGTGTCTACATCATGAAAAAAAACACCCTGAGTTTTTACAGGCTGGTAAGGTCGGTGGTTCAATTCCCGGCTCCTCCAGTCCGCATGCCAAAGTATCCTTGGGCAAGATACTGAACCCCAAATTGCCTCTGATGTGTGTCATCGGTGTGCGTGTCTGTATTAGAAAGCACTTACATTGTGTGTGAATGTGATCTGTAGTGTGAGTCACTTTGAGTGGTCGAAAAGACTAGAAAAGCGCTATATACAGTCCATTTACCATTTACCATTATCTTGTCAACGATCCGATTTGATATTGCGATGCATCACGATGCATGACAATGCGTTGCATCCCCAATTTTCTACATAACTGCATATGGCTACTTTGTCATAAGTGAATAAAAGCAGTCCGATAAATCTGAACTTTAGAAATCAATGGGCTTCAGAAATCAGTGTCTACATAAATGTCTTTACATTATAAACCAAAATAAATAAATTATATACGTCTAGCCTTCCTATATTTGTGTGTGAAAGTGTTCCATCCTCAAAAACAAAACTAATACTTATGCATTCTAGCGTCAGCTTTCAGCAATAGTCTTCTGCTCTAAGATAGTACACTTCCTGAATGTGGAGAACATCACAAACATGTCATACATGCGACAGTAGCCCTGCCAGATGAGCACCCGTATGAGATTCAAACAGCTCTCATTTGCAGTACATGTGAAATAATCTGCCAGTCCTCTCTAATGTGATGTACCATTATTGTTACAGAAGACTCTGCTGTGACTGAAGTCCAGGAATAAAATGCTATCACTAACATGTCACAACAGTGTAACATCAATTCTTGGCTGGGCTGGGCTGGGTCCACTATTTCCTTTACAGTGGCAGGCGTTAACTTCTCAAGGTGAAAACAGCTAACACAGCTACATTTCATGCGTCGCTAGTGGGAGGTAACTTAGAACTTTAGAACTTTATTATTCCAGCCGAGGCCGAAAAATCAACAAGCAACGTCAACACCCCTTATAGCAATCATCTTAGTGTTAATGTATAGCATACAAAAAAATCAAAAATCTAAATGATATGTTTGATAATAGTATTTCGTATCAATAATACTCAACTGTAAAGCTTGAACCTCATAGCTGATTAATCAGTTATTCAATTGACAAATATTAATCTGCGGCTATTTTGATAAATTGTCTCTTTGTGAAGAATCATTACAAAAGCTAAACCCTTTTTTCAGTGTTCATATGGGCATCAGGTTTTTTATTTTAAGACTGACTTGAAAAATTGTGACGTTAAACTTTAAACTTGAAGGTTCATGGAGAAAGAGCAGTGGCAATATATCAGGTATGTAGTACCTGTATATCATAATCACTTATGTATCATTTAATGGGGCAACTATTAAAACCAGGGGCAGTGCCCTCAAATCTACCCCACCCCCATCCCCACACCAATACTTAACACTGTTGCTACCTGTTTGAGTACAAATACACTATTCTTTTCCCGTCAGTATGGCGTGATGATGGGTTGAAGGTTGTTGTTTGACTGACTGTTGATGATCAGCCTGGTCCTTGTATCTGGTCTATATGACCACATTTGGAGGTTCACCGAACAACAAACTGTCATTGTTCCATCTGTGAATGGCAAAAGCCATGCTTTCAGATTAGGGCTGAACAATTTATTGAAACAGAACCACAGTCTAATTGAACGATTGCGATTTGCAAATTTTTTAGCCACTTCACAGTTCACACATAGCACTGCAGGAGCAACATTGTGACAGGCTGTTAACTTTACAACCAAACTAACTGTGGAGTTAGATACTTGATGAAAACAGAGCAGAGTGACAACGCGACGCAGGCAGTGTGAGTCGTTGAGTGTTTTAATCAGCTGTGTCTGTCTCTACCGGCTCTCTGTGTGCCTGTCAGTCTCTTGTCATTCCCCCTCAGTGTATCAGCATCTGAAAAATCACCACAAGCAGCAGAAGGCAAGAGAGCATAGTGCTACTGTTTGCTTTGTGAGAATTGTTCTATGGTTCATTATGTGTATGTTCTATACCATTTATTGTTTGAATAAATACATTTTGGATTCATAGATTTTCACTCTCATCCTGGGATTAGTACACAGACCAGTTAATATTTCGATCTCTTAAATGGTAATGCTCCATCACATGTTTAATATGTACATAGTGAATCCTGGACTGAAGCTTGACTTTCAAAATTATATCGCAAATCAAATCTGTCAGGAAAATCGCAATTAGATATTTTCCCAAAAGCCCTGTCAGCCCTATTTCAGATACATGTGGCCTACATTTTAAAATATAGATAGTAGTTATTGTTTTAGTGTTTTTTAAAAACAGCTTCAATTCAAATTATCAGCTTTGTAGATGGGACTCTGCAGGTTAGTTTTCTGTCCACCTTTTTTGTGCCTATCAAGTGTAGTGTGCTTGCTGTGGGTTTGTGCAATGATAATCACTGTTACCTCATGTATTGCTGAATTAACAGAGACCTGAACCCATTAGTTTCAGTGGAGGGTGAATGACATATAGTAACAGACTAGTGCACCATTGCACCTTCTGGACTTAATCATAAGAACCAAATAAATCAAGCTCTGCATTTTGATCATGACAGCTGTCTGCTGTTGGGTCACAAAGGCAGGAATACTTGGATATAGAGGAAAGGACTGGGCTGTCCTCCATGTTGGTTTGGCAGTTTCATCAAGTAAAGGGGGTGGGGCTGCGTCAACTAAAGCTCTCCACCAAAATAGTGGAACAAATTTGGTGGACACACAGTGTAGGGATGAGAATACAGCAGAATGGCTTCTGTCAGTCCCCATGAGTCTTCCAAGGAGATGGTGTGCAGATGTGTGGATAAAGATGGTCTAGATGCTTGTCTAAATGTCTGTATGATGTTTACACACTTTCTTTTATGAACTTCTAACAGTGGTTTCTTTGATTATTATGTGTGACTGGGCAGACCTACTCACACTATGAGTGAGCACTGGAGACAAAGAACATATATACTGTATATAGGCATAGGTGTATGCATCTGAGTACATACAGACATGAGTACATACTCAGACAGTCCAGAGCAGTGAGAGCTAGTGGTACAATGTAGGAAATAGGAGATGCAGTCTTTGAAGGTTGCAGTGCAGCCATATCAGATGAATGCTGGTCAGTGCTCAGGAACGTGTGGAGGGGTTTCAGCTTGCATCACTTTCCTCATCATCTGGGCAAACAGGGAGGGAGGGAAGGAAAGAGAGAGAGTGGGAACAAAGTGGGAAAACAGAGAGGTCAAGAGAGTAGGTGAGTGGGCAGGAGAGAGAGAGAGAAGCAAGTAGGCACATTCTTGACCAGATTGCCAGTTTGTGTGTTTGTGTTTGTGCGTATGGGTTTGCTTTTGCGTGTGTGTGTGTGTGTGTGTGTGTGTGGTTGTGTGTGTGTGTGTGTGTGTGTGTGTGTGTGTGTGTGTGTGTGTTTGTTTTTCTATTCCAGTATTAATCTTTAATTGTATTGAATAATTTGGCCTTAAATCATCAGGGGAACCCATTTAATCCCTGTAACTTTCTTTCAAAGGAGTCTTATTCTTTGGAAAAAACGAATGATAAAAAATTTGATTGCCATAAGTATATAGAAATATGCATTAATGTCTGTAAATACAATCAGTCATTAACATTTTTTTAATGTCTATTTTATATTTTATCTCAGGAACACTGTGGGGGAAAATTCTGCACATTTGTGCTATAACTGATATGCTAATTATCACACAAATGTCTAACAGGATGAAATTATTAACTGAAGTGAAAAGGTCAAAGGTTAGTCCCATTCATGTGAATGTGATCTGTCTTCAAGGAAATCTCCTCTTGGACTCAAAGGTGACCTGGTTAGATTTTGATAGTCAAAGGTCAAAGTCAATGTGACCTCACAAAACACGTTTTTGGCCAGTGATTTGAACGTCTGTAATGAGTCCAAGTTCCTGATGTGTAGTGGAAGGGAATTTCAGGGGGTAGGGGCAGTGGCAGTGAAGGCTCGGCCCCCCAAGGTCTGGTGCTTGGTTCTGGTGGGTCAGGAGGTTTGAATCAGCAGATTGGAGACGGTGGGAGGGGGAATGGTGGTAGAGGAGGTCAGTGAGATAAGAGGGGGGAAGGTTATTGAGGGATTTGTAGGTGATGAGGAGGAGTTTGTACTGGATGCGGTATTGTACAGGGAGCCAGTGGAGCTGTTGGAGGACAGGGGAAATGTGGTCTCTGGAGTGAGTGCAGGTGAGTAACCAGGCTATTGCAGTAGTCAAATCTGGTGGTTATGAAGGTGTGAATGAGTATTTCTGCAGTGGAGTGGGAGAGGGAGGAGCAGAGACGGGTGCTATTCCAGAGGCGGAAGGATGATGTCCTGATGATGTTGCTGATGTGGGATTTGAAGGAGAGAGTTGCACACTGAGGGGGAGGGAGTGACAGTATGACCATCAATGAGGATGGAGAAGTCCTGGGCTGAGGGCATAGACTGAATGAATGGATGAATGCATGAATGAATGAACAAATAAATAAATAATGGAGGTCAAATGCAGTGTAGCACTGAAATGTTCATTTTTATGAAATAACCTAGATAAGAGTGATGGCTGCAGGGATTAAATGAGGGACATGACTAGTGTCACTCTGTATTTGTGCAGTTCATGCGGCCATGTTACTAGATTTGCTGGAAATTAGCATTAAAGCAGGTAGGTCGGGGCCCGCGACGGCCATTGTGTTGTGGGTAGACGTGGTGCGTTCCATGTCGCTTTGGGTTATCCGCCGTAGATGGACTACATTCCATTTAAAATTGCCCCCGTCTGCCGTAGTCCGGCCGTTTTACAGGCCGTGACTGCAACATGGGAAGTGGCTGATGGAAATTTATATTTTCAGCAGTTTTGTAGCATAGGCCTAATTAATATAAAATCATCGAATTGGTTTAACAGCAGAATATGTCCATACCTGGTTAACTAGACCCGTTTTATTTGAATAATATCACCACTTAAAATTCCACTGACTCGGTGACAAAACAATTATATTTCCTGTACGTTTCTTCAAAGTAAAAGCATCGGCCTTGTTCGTCAGTGGAACACTTTTAATGTGTTTATTAGCAACAACTTAACCTCACTACTTCTGAAAGTAAACAAACGGTAAAAGAAAGACGATACGCTGCACACCTTTCCAGACTCCAGCGGTCCCCATGATTACCATCCCCATCCCCCCACTCTGTGACGTCGTTCAATTAGCCGCGTTGCCTCGCGGTCTTTAGCAAGAGGACAGAGGAGAAGACACCGGAGCTGGATGAGTGAGCGTGACCTTCGGAGGAGAAAGTGATGGAAACTAAGTAAGTACATAAAACGAACACGAACTGTTTTTAATTAATAACAATGTTAGCCACCGTGTGTCGTTTTTTCATGATTCGACATGACATGGTTATTAGCCCTGCGTGGTTCGCTATTGCTAACGTTACCTAGCTTGTCACTGTAGAGTGACAACAATATTGTTAGCAAACTGATTTTTAGATGCCATTACAGCATTTTTAGGCAGGGGACTGCCTTTTTGACACATACATTTGCTTGATTTATCTGCCACTCACATGTATTGGGCTGGACTCGGGCAGAAGGCTGAAAGCTATGCTAATGTTCAGGGTTGTGAAAGGAGTGCCAGCATCAGGAGGGTGTTTTAACCTGCTACAGCTCTCTCTGCATTAGGTTTCTTTAATGTTCAGTTACTGTAATAGTTGAAGTGATTGTAAATGTCTTAAGTAAGGATCAATTAATACTCTTCCCAATCTTATTGTTAGGCCTGTTGAGAATTTCCTGAATTTGATTTAAGACAGCTATTCATCATTGTCACAATCTTTTAACAGACAAAAATCTTATTTGCTAGTCTATAACAATGTTAACTGTAGTGTGGCTCTTCATCAAAATTGTGAAAATAATGTATTTGATGGTCAAATGTTACATCAGGTAGATTCACTTTTTTATCTTTGATGTCCTGCAGACAGAGTGGCCGACTCACCAGAATGAGGACACACTTAGTCACCGGAGGGGGCGTTATTTTAATTGCCTGTCCAGGCACACGGAATACAAAAAATACAAAACACAGGTACTAATGCTGGCTCATTATTTGGCCATCTGATTTTCAGTTGTGATACAATAATTGCATTACACTATTCCTGTATAGTACACCATTAGCCTCTTTTACCACCTAAGTAATAGTCAGATAGTATCAGTCAGTCAAATAGTATGGAGAGAATCCATAGATTAGTTCCACAAAAGTAAAGTGCTCAAAACAAACCCCAGACTCAGATGCTGCAAGAGGCTTTTGCCTGCAGCAACAATGATGGAAGAAGATAATGTTGCAACTTACATCAGCAAAGACATGGCTACAATTTACATGTTCAATAGTTACACGTTTTTAGCTAATTTCATATGACAGTAGTTTAATAGAATATTCTATCCTGTTACTGTTACTGGCCAGTTGCAATGCAGGTGTCCTCCCAGGTGATTAGAATTCGCTGCAGCTACAGTGAGATTGCTCCTTCCCCCATGTCTCTCTCTACTGCCTATCTATCTGTCTATCTCTCTTTCTCTCTATGTGTGTGTCTATATATATATATATACACACACACACACACATATACATATACACACACACACACACACACACACATATATATATATATATATATATATATATATATATATATATGTATGTTTATAAGCCTAGATTCTGACAGCAGTGCAGATACATACATCCCTGAAAGCTCAAGTTCTAATGCTGGTGATGACCCAGATGTACCAGCTTGGAGGAGAACTGACAGTATACTTGCAAATATGCATTCTGAAACATAACAAGTTAACATTCATTTAAAATGAATCCAACTGTAAAAAGAACAGTCAGTGGAATTAACCACCACGTCTCTATTATTAACCTTGTAGCTCTTGCAAAACCACACCAACTCTAACCCTGTCTAACACACAGGGTTCATTGTCAGGTTAGGTTGCCAAGGTTCTAAGAGGGTCTCACAGACAACTTAAGATTTTCACACTTGGTTCATGTCTCTTCTTCTTTTAACTATAAGCCTCTTGTATGTTTCATTTTCAGCTTACCAGAAATATTTTGAACGGTATCTGAGGGATCAGAGGCCTGTACAAGCTGCATTGAAAGCACTGGTGATGACTATACTCCATCAGAGGCAGTACATGAAAGCAGTCCTCAAAAACCTGACTGTCCTGTAACCAAAAGTCAAATTGTGAAGCAGAAGACATCACAGAGGACCTATTGAAGAAGGACATGGCCCAGAGTTTCTTCAGAGGAGGACAAGAGGATAGGAGGTTAAAACTCTGATGACACAAACGTTTCTGTTACCTTTTCTACACAGAACACCGGAAGACAACAGGCACTATTAAAACTACCTCTGACTGGCAGCTTTCTCACCACAGCAGAGTACCTCAGGCTGATATGGAAACCCATTTCAGCCAGTATTAAAAAAAAACTGCCTGTGTTAAGTCAAAATCATGAGGTAAAAAGTAAAAATTATGAGATAAAAAGTCATAATTATGAGATAACATCAAAATTCTGAGATAAATCAAAATTACGAGACAGTAAATTGAGATTATGAGATAATATCAAAATTACGAGATAAGTTGAAATTCTGAGATAATGTCGAAATCGGGAGATTAAAAAAATTATGAGATAATGTCGAAATTATGAGAAGTCGAAATTATGAGAAAAAGTCATAATTATGAGATAACATCAAAATTCTGAGATAAATCAAAATTACGAGACAGTAAATTGAGATTATGAGATAATGTCAAAATTACGAGATAAGTTGAAATTCTGTGATAATGTCAAAATCAGGAGATTAAAAAAAATTATAATCATGAGATAATGTCGAAATTATGAGAAGTCGAAATTATGTGATAATGTCGAAATTATGAGATAATAAAATGGAATTATGAGATAAGTCGGAATTATGAGATAATGTTGAAATTATGAGATAAAAAGTCATAATTATGAGATAACATCACAATTCTGAGATAAATCAAAATCACGAGAGTAAATTGAGATTATGAGATAATGTCAAAATTACAAGATAAATTGAAATTATGAGATAATGTCGAAATTGGGAGATTAAAAAATGTTTATAATTATGAGATAATGTCGAAATTGGGAGATAAAAAAAATACAATTATGAGATAATGTCGAAATTATGAGATAATGTCGAAGTTACGAGATAATAAGATGGAATTGTGAAATAAGAAGTCATAATTATGAGATAAATTGAAATTATTAGATGATAAATCGAAATTATGAGATGATAAATCGCAATTTTGAGATAAAAAGCCATAATTATGAGATAATGATGAAATTCTAAGACACACAACACTCAAAGTAGCAGTTCTTTGGTGTGAGTTCTCTTATTCAACTTGACAACGAAATGGATTGTGAGCACATTGAAGACTATTTTAAACAGGGCTTTACAACAGATGAAATACTTAATTTGCTTGCTGATTCACACTGGATTATATGGAGCAAACACACCCTTGAAAAGAGAAGCAGCTCTTGTGTAGACAGAATAAAAATGATGTGGCTGAAGTGGCAATCTTCATTGAACAGCAACTGGAAACATCTGGTCAGTGTCATGGTTACCTTATTTAGGATAACATGTTGGCATGGCAAGGACAGCTAGGTGCGCCACTGGAGTGCATGCAGACTTTTCCAAATTATTATCTCAATTTCAACGTATCATCTTATGATTATGACTTACTATCTCTTTGACTTAATGTGAGCAGTTTTTTTCTTATACCAGTGGAAATGAGCTTCCATAGGCTGAAAACATTTGAATATCTAAAAACAGTATGTTGCTTTTATTTCAAAGTTGCAGACACAAATGGTAAGTATTACTGTAACAGCTGAGAAAAATACTGTCTCTGTGTGTGGCCAAGACAAAGTACAGAATTTTCTAATCACTCTTTAGCTAGTTTAAGAAAAAAACATTGTACACAGTGCTTTCTTTATCTGCACTATCAATTAAGAGGCTGATAGTGTGCTATGTTGCCTACTAACTGACATTATCTTGTATTAATATACTAATAATTCCTTATTTGAACAAGATCCTCAAGATCAAAGAAAATGCTGCAACCTGTTGATCATCTCGTGCTCAGTTCACATTTTAGCAATGTTAAGACAAACTTAGAAACTAAGCAATTAAATGTTTTCTCTCTCAGTACCACCAGTGAAACAAACTGTAATGCAGTGCACTGTTATGATTAGGTAATGTACGGAAGTCTATCTAGATGGCTTACATTCAGACACTGAAGGTGTGTTATCAGTTAGCTATCAGTATCTTGTATCAATATTCTCATAATTCCTTATTATACAGGATCCTCAATATCTAAGAAAAGACAGCAACCTGTTGAGACTGAAAGTGATGACCCAGAAACAGGGATTTCTTAGACTACATGCACTGGAATATGTGCACATTAATTTAACTTTTGTGATAATGGTGTCAGTGTTGAAAACATGTCAATAGTTTACTGTAACTTCATAAATATGTATTTTGGGTGACTATCATTCTCAGTGACAATAAATACACCACCAGTCTTTGTACTTTAACTAATAAATATACAAATAATGGTTACAAAGAAGTTCATAGTTGATAGAATTCATATTAATGGTTATTACATACATCATTTCAGGAACAAGTTAGGAGAGTCACTGCTAATAATGTCACACGTCTTACTGTTTGCATAGCTCTTCATCAATTTATGATTACCTGAATTTGTTTTGAACATCTTTTTGTTACTCATTGTTACTGTATGACACAAATATGATGGACATAGTAATAATGGAACTAGACCACCAGGCAGCAGTCATTTTCTTGTATGGTAATAATAATTATTATGAATCATTATCATTATCATTCATTATTTTAACAGGATCTTCAAGATGTAAGAAGGCAGTGACCCACTGACCATATAACAGGTATTTCAAACACTACATCCATTGCTATTACTAATAGTTTTACTTAGTTAATTTAATCTTTATGAAAAAAATTGCGTTATTGCCATACAGTGCTATGGTTCTGGCTTTATTGGTGTTAAAATGGCCTTGATCGTTGGCTACATTAACCAATGAGAGGTATTATCTTTCAATGAGACTCCAAAAGCCTGATCTTACCTGAAGCTGTTAAAAACATCTGATGTCGCTCCTTTCTCACTCACCATAGATGGTAATAAGTCAAGTCAAGTCAATGCGTTGTTTCCATGTTTATAAATGCTGTCACTTAAAGAGTCCTTTTCTGCCAGAGTTCATGAACAGACTGCTCACCTCTTGAGGTTGACAGATTTTTGCTGAGCTGTTTAATTTCGTATTGTCAGCCCTGTAAATCTCAGGGTCTCACTATGTAATAATATGATATAATGTGATCAGTAAAATCACCAAATAGGTGAATTTCAAATAATCTTAAATACATTTAAAATATGTAAGTGCTATCCTGAGACTGAAAAAGGCAAACCTCATGTTACTATGCATAAGGGGTCACCCACTCCTTCTGTCAAAGGTCCACTTAGCCTATTATTGTTTAATATTTGTATTTTTGTACAGAATTAATGTTTTTTTTATTAGTATTTGCCTATATCAGTGTGAGCAGACTCAAAACACATAGTGAATCCATGATAGCTAGATATTAGACTTAACTAGACTAGATAACTAGATATTAGACTAGACTAAACTAGATGCTCTCAGAGCTCAGTTGAAAATGTCACTGAAGAATGCAGTCCTGATTTTTTGATATTGTTGTTATACATCTGTGGATCTGCACTGATTTTAAAATAACCTATATGTCAGTGCAGATCTGAAACTAGGTATATATGGTATATATATATATATAACAGGCAGCAGAAAAAGCTGCTTACTGACCAACAGCAGGTGATCATCAGGTCTTAAGATTCTCAGAGAGAGATACCACCTCTCTTCTCACAGTGGAGTATGACCTTGTTACTCAAGTACTTTGTAAAAGTAGTCATTGGTTTTGCTTGTGTTATCTATTCTGTTATCAGCCAGTCAGTGCAGACAGCCCAACATTTCATGCATTAACTTGTATTCCTGGAGATTTCCAGTTTATTCTACAGTGTAAATTATATATCAGGTTGGGTACCACGCCAGTCTATACGTACATAAGTAATGCTGTTTAAAAAAGAGGTTATAGGTGCTGTGGTATGTTTTTATGACATTGCTGACCAACATTACATGTGAATAAGTAAGTCTCATTACTGCACAGTTAATTATAGGTAATTGAATTGCTGGTCTCCACCCCTGATTTTCTTTTTTCCCCTTGTCTTTTAGAGACCTCAAAGAGGAGGAGCTGGTCAGGTAGGGAAGTTCATGCTATAGAAAAGACCCTGAAAGCTGTCACTGAACCTGGTAAAGTACCTGGAAAATCTGAGTGTGCTGCCCGCATTAAGGCCTCACCTGAAGCACTGAAACTTAAAGTGCAAGAAGAATTTACTAAACAACACTGCACCTGTTCTTTCCATTTGCACTTGTTGTACTTATTGTGCATGTGTTAAGGATACAAATGTTGATATTATAAGTTCAGTAAACTATACAGCCACCTGTATAAGTGCATACCTGTCATGTATGAGCGAGTGGGAGCTCTTATTGTGAAGTGACTGATATGGTTACTCATGAATAGCATGGTGGATGTTCGTAAAGTAATGCTTGTGTTGTCAAGTAACATATACTAAGATAGAACTTGGAACGCACGCGAAACGCTGTTCTTTGAAGTTCTTTAGAGGAAAACTTTTCTCTTGCCTCTGTCAACCTCTGGGAGGCTCCTCTGTGTAATGTTTGGTCCAGTGTTGGTTGTGTCACCACCAGAAAACCAGTTTGTGAGTCAGCTCACTAATGCACTGTACTGCGGAGGGAACACATGAATGGGCCTGTGAATCCAGTGTTTACAAAGGTTTATATATTAAATAAATGCAACTGACATTTTGAAATACATAAGTTTAACCTGTCTCTACTTTTTACACAGTTGATCTGGGTTCTCCCCAACAACCGCATTTTGGAAACACGGTCTGTTACCTGGAAGAGAACATTGTACTTGATAGTTTACTGTAATTTATTAATTACATTTTTTGTCTCCTCCTCTTTAAAGCAGTTCATATTTTATGTATTTTCCAGGATATCAATTGGCTAACCAGTGTCTAATTTTTAATGATTTCATTTACAACATGCATACAATCATGAACTGATAGAGCAGCAACAAGAACAAGAACATAAAGCAAAAGAAGCAGCAAAAGAAAAAGCTAAAATTCAATTCAGAAATTGGAACGGGAGTGGGGGCTGGGGAGTGCGTTGGTCCCCACAGGGACTAAAATTCAGATTTAAAATTTAGATTTGAGTATTTGATGTTTCATGTGATTTTCGTCTTAGCAAAAATTTATTAGGAATCTAGAAGTTAAAATTATGTCTCTAGACCACTCAGAAAGTGTGGATCCCACCGAGACCCTTCCAGTCAGTCGGTCCCACGGGGTAGTAAAAATGGGTATGTGTGCGTGTGTGTCTGTGTGTGTGTACGTCAGAAGTAGTGCTTGTCTAAATAAGGCCAGAGAGGAGGACGCTTATCAACAGCTGACAGGAATACTGTCTAACACTGCCCCTGTAGCCCCAGCTAAACACACACACACACACACACACACACACACACAGTCAATAAATCAGTAGTGTGCTTTATTGAGTTTTCTCCTTGATCAGTATGGAAGAACAGTCTCAACTCTGTGATGACACAGCTGACCTTTGAAATGTGTTGTGGCTGTCTGTTGATTGTTAATTGATTTTACTAGATAGTACTACCATGCCCAATACTAATAAAGATTGAGTGTAATCAATTGCAGATTGGGAAACATGTATTTGGTGAAATACCCTTTGAGCTGAGTATCTTGTCCAATGAAATTGGTCTGCATAGCTTTGAGTCATGGCTGAAAGAGTTAGTTGAGAAACACAAGTGCTTAAATTGATTTTTAAAAATCCTAGATTCAGATTCTCTACTTTTTGGTAATTATAGAACTGTTACACAGCAGAGGGGTATGGGAACATTAATCACTGGCACCAAGAGCTGAGACGAGAACTGTACAAGTTATAAAAGGTGAAAGGAAAGAAGGAAGAGGCAAAGGAGAGATAAGCAGTGCAAAATGCCAGTAACTGTCCAAGTGTTTGGATCATTTCATTTAGAAAGCATTTGCCCAGCTACAGTAGCACCCTGGGCTATGCTAACAAAGGGCTAAAATCTAACACCACTGTACAGGCTATAAGGATGTCTTTAGCCAGTTATGCCTTGCTAATGTAATGATGGCTGTCCACAGCAATGGTTACTTACCAGTAGTGTATCTATTTAAAAAGTTACATAGTGCAGGGCTCCAGACTAATTTTTTCCACAAGTAGCACTGGTGCACTTTAATATGGGAGAAAATTAAATCATCCCTTCATATTTTTGTGAGCAACCACACTGTGCACCATCTATCCATACCCTTATCTGGCTTGTCTGACTCACACTGTTACTGGTTCTTTCTCATTACTAAAGAACTGGGGTTTTTTGTATTTTTCAATTTGATTTATCTTCACATGGTTCACCGTAGCTGCTCTGTTCAGCTTATCGCTGTGTGTGTGTGTGTGTGGGCACTGAGAATGCCACACTACACACCTGTATCGGTCTATAGGAGGCTCGTGTTTTACATATAAGACCCAAGTTTTAATGCTTTTTTTTATCATCTGAGATTTAAAGTATTTTCACACAATCAGAGAAGGTAAAAGAGCAGCATACAACTGGTCAAAGCTCAGTTATAAAATCCTAGTGTCTCTGCTGGTGGCTGCTGACAGCACTGTCAGCTGAACACACAGTAAAAAGTGAACGGCAGTGGAGGATGTTGTACTGGTGTCTGATTCAGATGTTGTTTTGCCACCTTCATTGATGTACAGTACTGGTGCTGCCCAGCATTGCATGGTCCTCTGTACCATCTGATGATGCCATCTGATGATGGTCATGATCAGATCTACTCAGTACCTTTAATTAAGGAGAATTTGTCTACTGAAATTGATGTGACACGGTCTGCAAGAAAGAGGTCACGTCACTGTGCTGCTGTTGTTGGACCTACTGTTGTACAGTGGTGTTACAGAGTGGAGGTCTTTCACTCACACACAATCTTTGACAGTACAGACATTTGCTACAGAGAGCACTTTAACCAGACAACACACAAGTTCAGTTCTGTCATCAGATTTACCCACAGCATCAACATTAATTAGCAGCTGCTTATGACATGCTGTTGGAGACACTTGTCATTTTATCTAGGGAGAGTTATCTAGGGAAAAGTACAGATCTTGATTGACTTCACTGTAAGCCTTCAGGCCTCCTCTCAGGCTGCACCTCAACAACCTCCACCTTGAAGGTAAGGCAAACAAGTTGTTGCCTGAGAGGAGAAAACCAGAGTAAAACAAAGCCTTATTGCTGTGAGTGAAACCTTATTAGCTTCTCTTAGCTCTCTCTCTCTTTCTCTCTCTCTGATACTGTTTAGGGAGCTCTTCATGAGAAAATCAAACTGAAAATGCAAAGTGGGGAGAGTGCCCCCCATGCCTAGTGGAAATAATACCCTGGTGTCAGGTGTTGTAAGTACCTATGCTCTGCCCAGAGGGAGGAGGAAAAAAGACAGAGTGCAGCCATTGCATTGCATAATCCTTGCAAGTTAACAGTCAGCAGTGAATGAAGTAAAAGTGAAATACAGCCTTGGGTCAGATCTTAAATTTGGCAGTATTAGCTGGGTTCTGTCAGGTCAGGTACTGTGCTTTTTGGTACAGTGCCTTTGTCTCAATTTTAGGCCCCTGTATGGCCCCTGCTGTGAGTGGATAAAAATGCACTGAGCTGAATGTGAAGAAATCCATTCTGATGCACTTCCCAATAAAATTAAAAAATGACCCCCCCTTCTGTTTTAATGATGGTGTGTTGTTTTGTTTGTTTTGCTTTTGCACAGTTAAGGTGAAAATATGATATATTAACTAATTTCTTAAATATTTTTTTAAAAAATACTTTGAAGAATTTTCATTTTGAACATAAATGTAAAAATAGCCTATAGTTGCAGCCCTACTATAAACTGGGCTGGTGGAGAGGGCAGCAGTAACAGGCAGTGAGGGTATCTGCAGAGTGAGAACTGTCAGATTATAACCAGATGTTACCGCCCAGTTGATTGTCAGTCAGCTAATACAGAGTTCTATAAGTAAAGTAAATACCACAGCATTATAGTGAAATCAGTGATATAATCAAATTTCACAAATCTGAGCTCAGTGGTGTCTTGTGGTGAACACTACCAGATTAATTGTATGTTGAAAAATGGGGTCAACTATGCTTTGTGAGTGTGTTAGTTACTTACTTGATGGATGCTAAAGTCACTGAGTCTTTGTGTTGTATTTGTGTATTCTTGCAGGACATCCCATGCTCGGGCCAAAGCAGAGGCTGCAGACCAGGCTGCACAGTCAGCCAGTCAGGATTCAGATATTGCCAGAGCTGTGGCCAGAGAGCTCTCCCCAAGCTTCCATCAGCCAGGTACTGTCCAGCAGCCACAGTACAACAACACACAGCAGGGTAGAATACTGTACACCAGGGTAAGGGTAAGAGTAAAAGTAAGGTGAATCAAACACTTAAAGATACTAGAAATGTATCTGCCCTCATTTTGCTTTATTTCCTCATTGACCTGAAAAAAGAAGGATTTGTAGGTTGTAGATTAAATAGATAGCAATGATTGTCCTGTATTTCCTGGCCACCTGAGCTAATATCAAACACATTTCTTCAACTTCACAGTAGTAAGTAGTGATGTATCTATAAATGTTCCTATGTACTGCTAAATATAGAAGGACTATACCTATCTTTGTTTTGGTGGCTGTAGGCCTGTTAAAGTCTTGCAATACTTTATCTTAACTGGACTCTGTGGGAAGATTTTGATATTGTTTTTGTTGTCTACTGTTATTTTTTACATCTGGCTGCAAACCAGATTTCCCCTGTGAGGACAATAAATAATCAAAGTTGCACTAACTGACCATACAATTAGTGCTGTGTAGGTGATAGGGGTATGCAAATCAGTGTCAGGAGTGATTAACCATGTATTTGGGAATTTTAATTAATATTAATACAATAAATATAAAAAGGAAAATCTAGTGAAAATGATCAGTGTTTGAATTTCTGTGTGTGTGAAAGAGGGAGAGAGAGAGAGGGAAAGGCATGCCCAAGGAGGAGGAGATCATATGTGTGTGAGAGCAAACATGACAATGGATTGTAAGGTGGGAAACCTAACTTTCCAAGCAATCCTCTAAACAAATCTTTCCACGTTTCGTCGAACACTGAGATCCCGATGTTTAAATGTGGATTCATTTGACTTGTTTGTAGCAGAAGAGAGAATGCATGCAAAACCTACCTCAAACACAACAATGAGCAAATAACTTCAGTCGGTCAAAAACCAGACTAAAATACTAAATAAATTCACAATAAAAACCTATTGAGTATACAATGAAATTGTTTAACATCCATTTACACACAATCCTAACTTTGCCCAGATATCAGCCTTTCAAAATGATGGCTCCTGCAAATGATGACTTAATTATCTCAGGATAAGAAGCACTTTCCTGTGGTAATGGGTTAATCATCTTATCTGAGATTGATTATTGATTCACCCAATTATTATTATTATTTTTATTATTAGTAGTAGTAGTAGTTCTAGTAGTAGTAGTATGCTTAAGTGAAATAGAAGAAAAGCAGTACCAATGAAAACTGCATCTTTGGTCTCATAACTAACCGACATGATAGACATAACCAGGAAAATAAGTAAAGTACAGGTTGTAATAAACCAGAATAATCTTTTAATGCTGGGGTATTGACCTGTCAGACATAATTTTCTGTCATTGTTCTTTGTTTTATCCAGGCCCTGACTACGTACGGCAGAAGTATAATGAGCCAGTAGAGGTGAAGGAGGTTCCTGCAGAGGAGAAAAAGGAAAAATCTCCATCGGGGAGTCCTCATTTCTACCGGAAAGGGACAACACCCACCCAATCTCCATCTCAGAGCCCAGGTCCCAGCCCCACTCCTTCACCCACTGTTCTTAAGAAGACCTTTTTTAGCAGTAAAACTCCCACAAAGCCTGCTGGGAAAGAGATCAGAACCCCAACAGCTGAGTCTTTGACAGCAGGTAAGCAGCTTGGGTTACTGTAAGTCTGACCAACATTTATTTCTCATGAAACGTCCTTTATCAGCGATTACCAGTCATCAGTTGATGGTTTCATAGTTAACAGTAACAGCAGACAATTTATGTGAAACAGGTGGCTGTGTGCCACACTGAAGGTGAACTAAAGCAGCTGCTAATAGGCTGCTTTCACTGCACTCCTTGTATAGACACAACGTAACAGCAACACAATCAGCAGCAGCAACACATAGGACCAGTTTTTAGTAACAGTATGGTCAGCAGCAGCAGTTATTCTACCTGCACATTATGCTAAGCAACAGCCATGGTTCCATGTACATTTACATTAAAACTTGGGGTTCAGTGTCTTTCCCAAGCAGTTCGACACACAGAAAAGAGCAGGCAGAGGTTGAACCACCAATCTACAACTCACTCTACTTTCACAACCAAAATGTGTAATGGTTCTTCGGTTAACTGTTTCTCTTATCTTTCCCTTTCCTCTACTTGACAGGCATAACAAAGGCAGCATCAAATCTTTCTCTCAGACAGGAAGTGAGGCAACAGGAGGCTCCTCCAGTTGTCAAACCGGCTGTTACCACGACAATCAGCAGTTACCCCAGCAACGGGCAGATTCACTCCCAGTACCACGGTTATTATGTCAAGGCAGATGTAAAGAGTCCACCACCCGATGAACCAACTGGTGTAGAGGATGATTTTCACCCATCAAGCCTTGCACGGTTGCCGCCACCTGCCAAACAGATTCAGACGCCAGCACTGAAATCCCTGCCAGCCCCTAGTCTTTCACCAGTTCCACCAAAAGAGAGCACCAAAGCACCAGAGCCTCTCAAGCCAAAAAGACAGGAATCAACCAAACCAAAGAGCCTTGCAGAAACCAAGAAAGCTAGTATGGAAATACCACCTGAAATTGTACATGAGGAGTCGGTGAGTTAGACCAAATAACCATACATGTTTGATTTTGATTCTAACATGCAGTTTTGAGTGTATAATTTGCAATTTGCCATGGCCCAGCAGGAATGAAACCAATAATCCAGGTAATGTTGATTATTTTATTTAAACTTCTACACTAGGCAGCAAAAGAAAAGAAAAAAAAAAAAAACGGGGACACACAAAGCTCCCAGGATCAGTCCAAATATGTCAGTCAATAGCAATGTTGGTACAATGGGAGATTGCCCTTTTCATCAAGAAAGCCTGGGGTGCTAACTAGGAGAGAATAAACAGAGACAAACAAACAGACAAACAGAACTAAACTCAGACATATGGGTGAGGGGACTACCAGAATATCAGTCAGTGTACATAGTAGGGCAGAGTTTGCACAAAAGTAAGGTACAGCATGGCAGGTGAGCTCATAAACTGTAGCTAAATTAGGTCTCATCACACAACGCCAAAAATGGCTTCCATACCGTCTGGAAATGATTTTGTGAGTTAAGTTTGCAGATCTGCTCCATCTCGACAGCTAAAAGCATTTCATTGAGCCACCTCTTCAAACAAGGGGGCAATAGGGATTTCCAGTTTAAATTTCTTATCAGAGGAGCCTAATATTGCCATTTTACAGTCTGGCTGAATGTTTATTCCTTACTGTTTACAAAATCAATTGAATATGTCACACCAGGAACTACCCAACAATAGTAATAATAATGCCAGAATTATTGTGATAGTGACCCTGCAGCAATGCCACATCTATCACACATGGAAGAAACTGAATCAAACAATTTGCTAAGTTTAGTTTTGGAGCAGTACAATCTGACTATGATTTTAAATTGGATTAATCTATATCTAGAATTGATACAACAGCTGTGTATAAAGGACAGGCTTTCTTCCCACAATTCATCTGACAAAGGGACACCCAGTTCTTCAGCCCAGGCATCCCGGAGGTGACTGGTGCTTATTGGTGTTGTAAAAGCCGTGACAAAGCGGGAGAGTGTTTAGAATTTGGATGTAAGAAAAGCAGTTCATAAAAAATATGGCTTTGTGGTTTAACTGCAAACTCCTGCCAAGGCCTCCCATATTCACTCTTCTGTAAGTGGACTTTAGAAATGCAAGGGGATTTATTTGCCCACACAAATGAAAGGATAACTGATAAACTGTCAGTTTATTCTTTGGATGGCAGGGAGAGCTCTGTGTTGAGAGCATTAATGTAATGCTCTTCTCTTCTCTGGGTGAAGTTGCACCACTCAATGAAATCACCTGGTGTAACTTCTGAGCGTCCATACTCTGGGCCTCCAGTGGCACATGATTGAAAAGCTTGTCCTGTTCAGTCACACAGGACATAGATTGCCTAACCTTTCAGTGTTGGTGCTTTGTTGTGCATGTTTAACTGTGTAAAGATTGGAAACCACAACTTTGGCTGTGTTCTCGTGGTTTTGAGGAATTTGGATGTGGTACAAATAAGAGAACACTTAAATCATTGTACATAGGGCTGAATGATTTGAGGAAAATATGTAGATGTCAGTTGCAAATATTGTGATTTTAGAGATGATTTTCTACAATTAAATTGCAGATCTTTATTAGTGGCCTACAAAGTATTAAACATCTATTATCCATTATATATACCACGTATCCTTAAGGGGGGCTAAAGCCAATCCCAGCTGACATTGGGCAAGAGGTGGGGTACAATCCTTCACAGGGCCAACACATGTAGACAACCAACCTTTCACACCTACAGGCAATTTAGAGTCACCAATTAACCTGCATGTCTGTGGACTGTGGGAGGAAGCTGGAGTACCTGGGGAGAACCCATACAGACACAAAGAGAACATGCAAACTCCACACAGAAAACCTCCATATTAGACAAGAAAAGTTTATTGAAAGAAAAAATGGTTTGTTGTGTGACCTGACCTTGCCTCAGTTTCATCATCCTGTGTGACCATCTGACTCTCCTCATGGTCGCTCATTTTTCTTTTTCCCTTTTAGCTCTACACAAATCAGCTGTATAACCCTATTGCTATACCCTAACAGTGGTGTGGAGGGTTTACCCAAATGCAGAACAGACACTATTATCAAAACTTGCTCATCAGTTTATCATCACTAAAGTTGTTAAATGTTTAGTTTGTAATAATTTTTTAGATTATTTTGTCACCCAGCCTTAATTCTAACCACAGTTTGTTGTAACAACTATCAAGTTGGCTGTCAACTGAAAATTACGACACGATCAGCAAAATTCTTTAATTAGAGAAAGACACTCTGATGCTCTCTCTGAACAGCAAACAGTACACAGTCCACTTTGCCTTTTCTAATTTTGTTTTTGTGTTAAATACTGTTTGCCTAAGGTATGAGTCATTTCTAGATGCTAGAATATGTTTAGCAGCTATTCAGCAACTTTGTCAAACAGCCAGTTGGTGCTGGGCTGGTAGAATCAGTTTATAAGAGCAAAAAATTGTTGTATGCAAAAGTTCGGCTACCACTGTGAAAAGAAGTAAATCCACCCCCACAACAATTCTTCTTCTATTCATCTTCAAATGTTAGTACACTGACACTTTTTACTTCATGAACTTAAGAAATACAAACTAATTAGACAGTAATTTACGTGCAGAAGTTTGGGCACCCCACTAATTCAGTACTTCGTACAATTCTATGTATGTATTCAGTATATATGCTGTATGCATATACTCTATATGCTGATGCTATGCAACAAGACTTAATTCAGAAAACATAATACAACATAAACTTCTCTTGTGTTTCCACAGGGTCCTAACTCTATCTTGGTGGCTCTTGTGATGCTGTTGAATGTAGGTCTAGCAATCATTTTTGTCCATTTCCTCACCTGACCAAATCTCAACTCAGGTAAGAAGAACTACTTTCCTCCAAAAGGTATCTTGTCTATCACAACTGAAATTGTGCTGGTCCTCAGTTTATCGATTACAAAGAGTTATTATGTAGATAATTGTTGATTAATGTTTGACACTTCTTTTGTCTAATGTTCAGAGCCATAGCCACAGTACTCATACTACCATTGTCTCATTAACATAGTTTTTCTAAGCCAACATTTTCACTTTAACATACCAGTATGGTTCTGGACACACATTAATTCTACATTAGCCATCCATCTTAAGTGGTAAATGCACATCAGCTAAACTGGCTTTGTGACCCTCCTCTGGAAATGGGTTAAACATGAGTTAGGTGCTGATTGATACATAGAAACCTGAGGCCAAAATGGTGGACTAATATACATTGTGGTACAGTGTGTCTGTGCCAGAACCCAGCCTTGTGTCTTCCTCAAATAAATATGCAACTTAAATTTAAATTTGATGGGTTAAGGAAACATTAGTCAAGTGAACTCATGATTTTAAGTTGATGAAGCTGAAGGTGATTATTGAACAATTAAAACTGACAAAGTGATCTAGTTACACCAAGCTAGTAATAAATAATAGTTTATTTAATCTAACAATGATATGAGCTGGTTAGTGTGGGAATAAGTATGGGAATAATGTATGAGCTAACTATTATTTCATCTTAACGTAACCCTGTTCAACTGCACAGTTTACATACTTGTTCATTTTCAAACAGTATGTTTCACTTTTAATGTTACAAGAGAAAAGGCTTTTAGGTATATTAGTTGGGTTCACCAGAGAGAGTGGGAGAGAGACTCTAATGTTAGCATTTAACTCTGATAGCAAGAGATACTACACAGTGGATGTGCTTGTCATAAACTGTGCTTTGAAATGTAACCACACAAACTTCATTAATTATATTTAAGTCTTTGCCTTTGATGTAATGCAGTACTGTAGATGGTAAGCTAGTGAGCCAGAAATGCTGATGTTTGCAGCTTACATCAGAGCACATTAACATGCTAATTAATATGTTAAAACCACGCCTTACACTTTTGCTGTTTTTGGTTTTTGGAAAGGATAGAAAATTGATGCTTTTACTGTAGCCCAGTGCACATCACTTTCTCATGCTGAGAAATCCTGAACTTGACAGGACTTGGACAGTTTGTTTTGAGGAGAGACTCAGTGAACAGTTTACTGACTTTGTAATAGAGGAAATTTGAACTGAAGGTCTGTCTTTAATATAATTCTGTTTCTAAGAAAGATAAAGTATTTGGCCTGTATGTGAAAAAAAAAATCATATCATGTTATTAGTTATTAGTTGCAGTGTTACACCTGTGATCTGTCATTTATATCTGTGCACATCAAACAACTAAATGGTAAAATCTAGGTTTTTTATCTTGAGAGTTGAGTTTCTGTTTTCAAAGTAGGTTTCTTTACATGAATAGTTGTAATATGACAGTGTACACAGTCCCTGAATGACATTCAACATAATACGAACGTTCTATCTCTAACCCACCCACCCCCCACCCCCCCCCTTCTGACCATGCAGTGGACTCATCCAAAATAGTCGCACGAGCTGCTAACCCTCCATCAGCCAAAGGGGCCTTTTTAAAATTGATGCCAGTCAGATCGGCAGACACGGGCAAAACGGAGGACTGAAAATAGACTAGTGAAGGAGGAAGAGGAGGAGAAGAAGTGGAGGACAAAAACACATGGAGGAGAGAGAGAGGGGAAAAAGGCAGAGAGAGAAAGATGAAACCACCACCCCATCCCCCACCCCACCCCACCCTCTCTCTGGATGGACTGAATGACTGTCTTTGGTGCCCGAGTCCAACCTGATTGGACTGGTGATGATTTGTGACTCCACTCAGAGTGCAGTGAAAGCTGAAGCAACCAACTATGGATTCTCTATCAGGGTTAGAAATAACAGGAGGCCTGGAGAGTTGAGTGAATGTGAGTGAGTGTGAGGCCTGGCTTCTATACTGCCTATAAATGCCTGTGATGTGTGTGCTTGTCTGTCTATAGCTCCATTTCCATCCAACTGTTCAGCAAATATGGAAGTTTTGAAATGCTGCAATAAAAGTTTGTGCCTTGTCCAGCTGAGTTGAAGAGAATTTGTTTCCTAAATGATCCACCAGATTAACTGCGAGCACCTTTATACTGTTGATTAGTATTGGAAAAGTAACTATTGCTCTTCAGTTCAAATAATGTTGGTAATTTACCTTGTTTTTATTTAACTACCATTAGACTGGCTGCTCACATTTTGGAGAGACAATATTTAGAACATGCAGGTTTTGGCAGTGAGATGTTACATAAAACATTTCTAAACTGTAGTGCACTTTAATTGAACTGTTCACCAGGTCAGTTGCACCAAGCCATTATTTTTTAGTCAATCAATGCCTTTGCCTGCTGCCATATGCTACATAATTTGTTGTTTAAGAAGTATTTTCTGCTTCAAGTGAGTGTGAAGATGTTTTTGCAATGGCTGAGGATTTTCCGACGAATTTTGCTGCCCCTACTCAACTTTTGTCTTACATAGAAATCCATACAAAATGATTGGGATGGAAACCAGGCTTGTGCATATCTCAGTGTATTTTACATGTGTGTCTGCTTCTGCTGTTTGTGTGTGAGTGCATGTGTGGGTGGGCGGGTGGTGGACTGGATATGTTCGGAGATGCACTTCGAGCTGATGGAAGCCAACAGCTGCCTTACCATTTTACAGAGTGACGTGGTGGTGGGTGAGAAGAGCCCGGGCAGGAATGTGAAGCGCTTGGCTGATTCTCCCTCTGCCAGGTCCTGGGAGAGTGGCTCTATTTCTATCAGTCTGTCTATCGATCTGTTCATATCTGTTTTTATCTGTTTCCGTGGGTCTCAGTACCTGTCGTTTTCTATACTGTTTTCTGTATCAGGTGCACAGTAGACAATCAGAGGGGTTTTATTCCAAAATGACAGGATAAAGTTACATTTGGAAAACTTAACTATAGCCTCATTTTTTAAAGGGTTCATTGCAATTTTGCAAATGGTATTATTCCATAGTGCATTTCCTACTTGCAATCTGTTTTGTAAGAGTAGATGTTAGAGTTGCCATTTTGGAACTAAATTCCTCTTTTAATGAAAGAATGAAAGACATGATCTGTGTTTCTATCTGCCTTCAATGATACTCAGTACTAAACCATGACTTTATGTTTCTATATTTTCATTTATGTTCCCACAGACCTCATTCCTATTGAGCTTAATTTAACGCCAGTTCATGTATCCTGTTTATGATAAGTCTGGAATATGACAGTTGTATATACCACTCTGTGTGTATAGGATTTTTTGAAATTGAAAGTCCAGTTTGATACATTTAGATACACTCCCTGGGTGTATCCCTACACTCCCAGTTTGATGATGAAATTAGTATCGAGGAAGCAAATTTTAATTTAAGTGACTACTGTGAGGGTGTTTCAGTAATAGTGCAGTATACACACAGTCAACCCAACAGTAGTGCAAAAGTTGTTGTTGTCACTTCTGTATTATGAATTAGAATGTCATCACTTGGTAGTCAGGCAAAGACAGAGACACAGTGGAAAGTAAAGAGAAGTAAACAAGTTGATGACAGTTGAACAACTGAACGTTACAAAATGAGTGTTATATGCCTGTATTGGACTGGAAGCTACCATGTCTGACCTGATTCACTTCACTGTGACTATCTGTAGCTTTGGTCGGCGTGCTACCAAATTACAAAAATGTTATCGTCAAATATGTAGTCTGCTTTGGTCTGCATCAGCACAGGTTGATACCTATCAAAATACATTAAATGAGAAGTCAACTATCAGTGATGTGGAGGGGTCTATTTCATTCCTCCTGACCACCACAGACATTAGACAGTTACATGCATAACTCTTGTTTGGAGTTGTAATATGAAATTATGCAGAAAGATGCAGCGTCATAAAGACTTTAACTGGCTAAAACAGAGAGGAATGAAAACTAAATGGGGCTGTGATAAGTCAAGTTTAAAAATATGTGAAGGGGACATATTCAAGCTAAAACATGGTGTTAAGTTACTCTTTAAACACTATGATATGAAGTCTCTTTTTTTCCCACTCCAAAGCTGACAACATTAACTAAAATACCATGGTGACAATATACTGCACAAAGTAAAAAGAATACAAAGACGTGAAATGTATCAGTGTGTAAAAAAACATGAGTCATGTACAACACAGTAATTGCTAGTCACTGATATTCTTTTTTCTTTGAACTATATTTTATATAGCATACTGTGTTTTGTAATATGCAACACACCAAGGTGCATCTTTGTAATTGTTATGACAATTTCAGTCCCAAGAAAATTGTCCAGTTTGTCAGGTTTTTCTCTATTCTGCTCAGAGTGGATGTTTGCGTCTAATTTTGCTGAAGGGCTACTATTATCATAATCATTGGAGTTTTAGGTCAACTCCTTTGTATGACTTTCTCACCATTCTAGGAAAGATGGAGCTATTTAAGACTAGTTTTTTAGTACCATTTTAGTTTAATTAATTTGATCATTGCTAAATTACTAGTAAATTACTCCTCTGTAAGGGAAATGCTATTAATTGATGTTGACCTAATGGTAATGATTGCTCTTATGCTGTCACCATACAGTTTCAGCCTTTGTCACACACAGTGGTTACCACGCAGTAACATGTTCATTACCATCCTAGGAACCTTAATTAAAATTTTTTGCCTTCACAGCATACATGCTACTAAACATAGTGCTGTGATTACGAACATATAAGTATATATATTTTATTTATTTATTTATTTATTCGTATTTTAATGTGAAAATATGCATTTTGCAGGTTTAACCAATATTGTAATTTGTTTGCTGATTAAGCTGAAGAATGATTGACAGTATTAGTCAAAACAGTCTATGTCTGCTATTTGATGTATTAACAATGGATTTTGTCAGAGATGAGACATTTTGATAGTTAGTCAACATGATAGCATGATACCTGTTCTGTGTAACAATGGCATCATGATTCATTTTCCATTATTGTTTAATGATCTGTATGGTAAAACAACAAGACAAAGTTTCTGCATGTGATGTCCAATACAATACATTTAGGTTTTTATTCTGTAGATGAATTAGGTGGTTTATTGTCACATTTAGATATAGATTAAATTTGTGCATCGGTTGGATGATGGTGATCGCTTTGTTCTGTTGTACGTGGTATCCTGTTCAGATTTGTCCAGGCAGAGGGAAGGACAGGTATTTTGATTGGCTGGAGGGCATGCCTTATTTTCAGATAACTGCACAGCTATAACGGCTCTTCATCAGCATTTTAAATTAACAGTTGGAGTACCACTGCATATTGGAATAGCACAGTAGTCATTTGTTCCAGACCATGATAAGTTCAATTTAAATGTTGAATACCCTTAAATGTGATTTGACAGTACTTTTGATTGTTTGATTTTGATCTCTGTCTAGAGGTCATGGTATAATTTTGGTAAACCACTCACCTGTAGAGTTATGAGAAATAATAACACACTGTGTAGAAGAGAGCGTGATTAGCTTTCATTTTGTGTTTGATAACTGCACCTCTCAATAGTTGGGGCTTTAAGGCCAACAGTGTGACTAAGATGATTGATTTATGTTCTGAGAAACATTTTTCAGATGTTTTTAATGTATTGAAAGCTGCTGGTGTGTGAATGTTGGTTTTAAAATAAAGTATCGGCCCTTTGAAATCAACTAATGCTGACAAACATGATGCCATGTTGAATATGTTTATGTATTTGGATGAAAGGTTTAGATAGGATTATTGTAACTCTTGATTAAGTTTACAGTAGGAAACGAAAAAGCATTGTCTTAAATAAGTTTCCACCCTGATGGCTGGATTTACTTATTTTTGTTATGATATGATTGTGGTGCCTAGTTTAGCATGCGGATATTGGCTGGAGTTTTTTGGGGGGTGGGGGTTGGAAGTCAGAGTAAAATACTGTATAAAGTGTGCCGACTCAGTCACATAAGTTGTAAGTAACTGTTGACAGTTTGGATTGGAGAAGTTAAATAAAAAATCAGTGAGTGATTCAGATTGATAACTTAATGAAAAGCTCCATTCCCATTTGCTTAGTATGTTTAGCACAATAATCTAATTACTAGCTAACTGCAAATATAATCTGCAGAGTGTGTTTCCACTGTATCACCAAAAATTAGTGGGAGATATAGGTAATAAGTCATTTAGTATCTATTAATGTGACAGCACTTGAAACAGCCTTTTAATACTTAAATCTTTGTCTGAGCCCGATCCTAAAGTTTTGTTGTTGTTGTTGTTTGTTTGTTTGTTTTTTTCAGCTGCTCTTTTAAGAGTAACTTAGCACAAAATAAACAGTGAAAAATCTGTTATTACATAGCATAATATCTCTGGTGGTCATTCCTGAAAAGAGATGTAGAACATGCATTTTTGTAAATGGGGTGTGTCCAAACTAAAACAGTTCTTTAACACTCTGTAGCCAAGAGTCAAAATCTGCTAAAAGCTTCTCTCATCATATTAAAAAAATGCAATAGAGTGGAGCAGGACAGAGTCGTACCTGGAAATACGTTAGCACTTCCAGTTCCCTCATCCCAAAGTCTCCTTTGAATGTTTTTTTTTTTATGGGTTTTTCGTTAGATGGCTGAAATAAGGTCTGTAGTTAACACAAGCTCAAAACATTTTCACGTTTTATTCTATGGCATAAAATACATCAGAAAATACCCATTTGTGATTTTATAAGCTTTTACATGTCTTAAGAAAGTGGCTAGAAGAGACTACAGAGGTTGTCAACATCTTAACAGCAAACATGAAAACCAATCTACTCACCAGTCCACCTTTACATCCTCATTGTGTTTATTCCCATGCTCTTTCAAATTATTACTAATTTTCTAACTTGTAGAAGAGGCCAGCACACTTAATTAAATTACAAGTTGGAAGCGTAGCGGTGGTGATGTTGAAATCATTGCAACCGTGGTATAGTGCATTTCTAGCCTAACATTAGTTTTTTACTTCTGGCGATTGTATTTAGACTTTAAAAATCATGATGTTCTTCTGTGAAGATTATCTTGCTGAACAAAGCTTTAAAGTATCAGAAACTTTGTTGGTCACAGATCTTATTTTCTGCAGTAATTCAGAACCCAATGAAACAATCCCTTTTCGTCGAAGGAGCCAGGGCAATGCTAACTTTTGAGCTGGCCAGGGGCCACGGAGGGAGACTGACTTACCATCACACTGCATCATACAACAGCATAGAGCTGGCAGCACTACTCAGCTAGTGTGGTGGAGGTTTGACAGTCACTAGAAAAACATTTATCGTCGCTTGAGAGAGTCACTGTGGGTACCTGTGTTGTGGGTTGGCTAGCGGCTACACTACGAGAGAATCTGTGGGGGAGTGTCAGTACATAGCCATGGTTCTACCGTTATATCATGGTTGTGCTCACTGCCACTGCAGAGAATTAAATGTACAATGTTGTTTTTCAATGTTCAGCAGGCTTGCTAATGCTAGCGCTATTAGTTGTGTGAGAGGCACATTGGGACTCCTGTTAGCTGGTGTTCTGCATTATACCAAGAGTAACAACTGCTGCCACAGTTGAGGAGGCCAAAAATACAAAATAGAGTACTGTCGTGTAGTTTGTGAACGATTTGTTCAAAAGAATCTATTGGATGAACAGACTGAACCAAATCACTTCCTGAAACAACTTTTTTATTTCTTTGTCCAGTTGAGCTCTCAGTCAGTTGTGAGTGAACATGCAGAGATAAGTGAGTGTATCGCTGCAGGTAAACATGATTAGTTTGCAGGGATACACTCACTGATTGTGTGATTCGATACAGTCTAATGGAAGCCATTCTTTTCTCCAAGCTAACAACTAATACAGCAGGGAGTTAGCACGAAACAGTCAATGGCCTCGTCAATGGTCTAACTCCTCACATGGTAACACTTACAAAGCTATGTGAACACAAACTCACACCTTCAGCACTTCCCGTTCCGTGAATCACGAGGAATATACACCGTTTGGCCATGTTTCAGTTCAGCACTGAACAATTCACTGAACAGACCTTTTGAACAAATCTTTTTAATGAACAAATTCTAGTGATTTGAGAAAAGAACTGCTTTGCACATCACCACACACAGTCTTCTCTATTTTGTCATGGATAGGGAGGGGTGGGGTACTTCATCTGAACTGAACTTTCAAATCCAAGCAAACAGATACACGCTAATTTTAAGCAGAAAAGGCTGTTTTCCCTTACTTTAAAATTTTGTTGGAAATATTGCCTGTATCACCATCATATGTCAACAACAATCTATGTAATTTTGTGTACTGAACAAAACAATAATTCAGTGTGTAATTCCTCTGTAAGCAGGTTGAACCCTCTAGCTATACAACGATTAGGACACTTTACGTGAGGTCTTAAATATCATGTAACACCTGACAGACAGTTTTTATCTTACTGAAAAAGTGGTATATTGGAGCTTTTTACGAAACTTGGACTTCCATTCGTTATAAATGTAAGTTTGGTAAACATTTAAGAAATTTTCTTTTTGTTGCCTGAGAGTCTGAGAATTTACCAATACAAACACATCTGTGTTTAAGGAAATGTATTACAAAGGAAAACTTTTTATGCATTACTGTACATAGAAGCAACAGAGTTTTGAGAGGAGACGCAGACTTGATGAACAGAGGCAGAGTTTGTGAGCATACCTTGGGTTGATCATGTGTTGGAATAATTTTTACATGAATTTGTTGCCACTGTAGTAAAAGATGAGCAGAGTGAACAGTGATGGTGTAGAGTTGAATGCCTGACTGCTATCAGTGCTCCAGTATCTGCAGCTGTGTGGTTGATAAGGAACATACTGTATGTACAGTAGGGGAAATGACAGCTTGAGTTGAAGTGTGGGCAGTGTTAGTGATGGCAAACATGAATGGTGCTGTGCTATTGTAACTGATAGGAGACTGGTTGGGCTTATTGGTATTGTAGTAGGTAAGTGAGTTAACATTATGGTATTAAAGCTCATAGTTAACAGGAAGACATATAAAATTTTGATCTCAAAGCTGCATTAAACCCACTCTCCAGCAAATGAATTAAGATTTAATACAAAATGTAGAACCTGATCACACCAAAAAAAAAAAAAAAAACTAGACAGGATAACCCTCATGAAGGTAAAATTTATTGCAGGACTGATTGCCTTAATTTTAGGTAGGTATGCAACTGAGTGTGTTGCATACCTGTGTGTGTGTGTGTTGCATACCTGTGTGCGCACACACACATACACACACACACACATATATATATATTATAGCAGTGGCAGCGGCTATAGACACCATCAACAATATACAGAAACACAGTATAACAGAACTTTGCATTACAGACAGACATGTCATGTAGCCAGAATAAATGCCATTACTAAAACAATGCCATAAAAACCCAATGAACACAATTCAATAGGTCTCCAAACACTGCAGCCACAGCTACTCCACACACATCATCTGCAGCAGAAGTATCAATATTAACTAATACAATGACAAAGACAAACAATAAAATATAGGTCAAATGTATTTTACTCACTGAAACTGCTGATTATTTGTAGACACATAAAAAAAACTGCTTCTGTCAAGTGGACATAAGGTGAATTAAAACTATGTGAGAAATATGACTGAGCAGACTCGACTTTCCCCATTAGCCTCCATAGTGATAGAAAAGGACTTATTGTTGGAACTGAGATGCACAGATAACCTCTACAACAGAGTCATTGAACTCTTCCTCCCCCTTCAGCCGTTGTGGGTTGAAAAAACAGCTATTAAATCTATGCTAACATGTTAGCTTGTGCTAGTAGCTATAGATGTGGTTTGCTAGCTCAGACCAGTACGCTCTCTGACCGTCCAATCAAATGACATGGAAATGACGACGTCATGGTAGGCCAGCTAGATGGCCCCTGGTCTCACCAATTCAAAATTTGATTGGTTAAAGGATCCGCGAGGCAACAGTTTCATTGTCATTCATTTTAAATTACAGTGGCCTGCACTGTTGATTCTGAAGGCCTCAAGGCAGATTTCTGATTGGATAAATGCTCTAACAGCAGGTCTTGCTGGCCCTGACAGCCCACCACTGCAGTATACCAGACAGGAGACCATGCCACATCTTTTCAATAAACCATTGTGCCTGACTAGTTCTATCATGTTCCTGGGTAGCTAATCTTTTTCTCTCTTAAGCTGGCTAGTGCAAGTTATTGCACCAGTTTCAACAGTTCGTCAACCGGCCCTGCACATAATCACCAAACTTCTAGAACCACACATTTCAAGAAGCCACGCAGATGAATTTTTGCTGGACCACTTCAGGCTGTGTCCCAAAAGACAAGAGCACCGCATCAAAAAACAAATGCAGCAGTCTGATGGACTTTGAAATTAGCATAGAGTACTGCATTTTCTTACTGTAGCAACATGCCCACACCAAACAGACCCTTGTGCTTTTTTAATGTAGTGCTATTTTCAGCCTGAGTGCTCACTTGTTAGGAAGAAATGTTTGGGCGTATCCTAGGCCTTCATCAGTGTAGCTGATCATATGCAACTTGCCCTGAGGTAGTCCTATGGTGGGCACAAACTCGTTCCTCATGTTTTATTCACTTTCCATTCCTTTGCTGGAGTGTGGGTGTTGTTCAGTTCTAAGCAGAGAAAACACTAACATCATGCTTTACTTTGGTCTGACCTTAGAGTGGAAACAAGGTTGTTACAGAAAGAGATCATTTGAGTAGGAAAAGAAAAAAAGAAAGGAAGAAGGATTCTGACAACTGACATTTCTTTGATGAAATGTTGTTGAAGAGAACAGGGAGGAGAGAGTAAGAGAGTCTGGATGCATCAAGAATGTTTTTGTGAACTAAATTATAATTGGCAGCAAATTTGAAACTGAACCTGGGTCTTCCATTTTATCAGACTAGTTTGCCTGAAGATAGGTTTAACAGGTGTTGACAGTTATTTTTGTGACAAATCAGAGTTGAGCCTTTAATGTTTGAGCTCTGATATTTTTCTTGTCAAAATACTAATTGTACCTAATATTCCATCACTGTTTCTGCCCCAACAGGACATCTATTATGACTAATACCTGAAATGAAATCTGAAATAGTTTTTTCTCTGTATAGGGATTCTACATCACTGTATATTGTCTATGGTTTTTAAGGCAATTTGAGAGCCTTTTTCTGTTAAAGACTGTATATTGAATATTTGGCTTGATTACTAAATGCACCAACTATCATCTTAATTGTTGCTGGTGATACAGTACACATACTGCTATCAGTTATTCTACCTTACAACATTTTTTTTTCTGTTTTGTTTTTGTTTTGTTATCATTGAGATAAATTAAAAAGTGGTTTTACATTTTACGTCATGTGTTTGTGTATCCTTTGCCTTCCAGTTTTAAGACTCTCTTCACAAGCAACAAGACATTTATGATCACTACCACAGCACTAAAACATGTGATCATTGCATTTGATGCTATTATGTAGCTCGTGATCACACTGTTACAGTCTCATTGAGTGTATTCAGACAATGGCTGGGAAGAAAAGAGGGGCATTCCCTGTTGCTTAAGTTGATCTGGCCTCCAGCATGCAGTGTTCTATTCCATCAGAGATGCTCTAACTGTAAAGTGCAAAAGTTGGCTCAGCTCCCCCATGACCAAAATAGTCCTGATGGCTGACAGCTGCTGGTCTGCCTGGAGACTGCTGCACAACACTGAAGGTTTTAAAGAGGTGGAGCTTTGACACAGAAAGTTAACGTGACATTATTTTGATGAAGAACTGTGCAAAGTAGTGAAACTGACCCAATATCTTGTACTGAGACAGCTATGCAGAGTTTATCCAAAAAACTTTGTTTTTTCACTTTGTTTAAAAATTGCATTTCTAATCGAAATACATGAGTTTAAAAGTCATGCTGTCATGAAGAAAACTGAAAATTCATGTCCACTGCCACATTTCATCACTATTTCACAAACTGCCATGAGGGTGTGAGGTGTGTGGTGGGTGGGGTGGTGGGGGTTGTAACAGCAAACACAAATAGCACAGAACAGATTTTTGTTTGCTCAAATGAATTGATTCTTTAAGTGATACAAAATATGCAAGTTTGTCTGGACACATAATGCTGCCAAGAATTTTTATCAACAAATTCTGAACATTAAGATCACTGACAAGCAACTACAGCATTGTTGAACTATTTTTCATGATTCTGTTTAAGCATTTACAGCACTTGGTTACGGTTAGGGAAAGACAAAAAGATTGTAGTCTTTTTCTAAATACAGAAAAACTCAAACAAAACAAAAAAAAAAACGTTAAAACTTTAACTAAAGTCATCCTCTTGCCTTAATATAACCAGACATGACTGTGGTCTCTGGTGTCAGTCTTGAGCTCAGTACACTAACTGCCCTCCAATGACTCACGTGTGGTAGAAAAAATGTAGCACTTTCTTCACTCAATCAATTTGATCCAGGCAGTGATTACAACATGACATGTTATTTTCACGAGACAAGGCAGTATAGGCAAATGCAAAGAACTATACACAATGATCCATATTGATGGTCCACATTCTGTTACAGCTGAAATCCCTTGAAAGAAAAAGATCCCTAATGAAGGTTTTAAATTCTTTCTTCAAGAACAGTCAAGCTTCTTTGCAAAATCCAGCTGATGAGAGCTGTGAGCTCAATTTTAGTCACGCTGGAGTCATTGAAGGTTCAGGCCTGCATTATGTGCTTGTTCTACATAGCCTCTGGTAGCCTTAAGGTATTTTTGAAATTTTGTCAATGCATGGGGTTCCTTGATCACCAGAAACCATAACATCCCCAGCAAAAAAACATTTTAACAATGACTCTACCTTTGCCAGACCTGCTGAAAGCAAAACTGCTCAGCTGGAGTCCCAAGGGGTAAACTGAGGGAAGCCCTTAACCCTAACCCCTCTAGTCTGAACTCCTCTTTCCCCTTTTATTGCTGGACTCTGCTGGTCCGTCTGTCCTGTCAGGAGAGGATTAGGGTGAACTTAGTCCACACTCTATAGTTCGGGGGAGGTATGGTATTTCAGTGTGAGAATTGCCAAGGTCAAACAGCATCAGTTTCAGACTGCCCCCAGTATGTGAACAAGAGACAGTGTCAAACCTCAACCATCTCCTGATGCACACACCCTCTCCTATTTCACAGGTCATCACTTCTCTGAGACCAGAGAGCAAGTCACCCAGTCGGACTGAGGACTCTGGTCAGCTAAGGAAACATCAAGAGCCAAATGTAGGTTCTGCAAATGCTCCACAAACACCTCTCCCTGGAGCACCAAGCTTTATTGGTATTGTTTGACATGGTATAAGACTCAGTGCGCATTTCCATTTGGTTAATCTATTTGAATTTTTATCTGTCTGAGAAATGACACCTAGACGATACTCCTATTATGTATATCTTGACAAAGAGGTGTAGAAGGAAGGGAGCGACAATTATCAACAAATACAATAAAGGTGCCTTGCCTAAAAACAAGCTGTTTAGTGTACTGGAATATCACATATCATTCAATTCAATTCAGTTTTATTTATATAGGGCCATATCACAACAGAAGTTATCTCAAGAAGAAGGGGGTAGAGAACAGGGACAGGAGAACATAGCATAATGCAGATTTCATGTAAAAATATAAATTGGTATCAATAATACCATAGTAGTAATAATAGTAATGACAATTTAAGTAGTAAATGCATAAGTAGCAGTAATACTTGAAGCAGTACTAATAATTTCTAAATATAACAGCAGGTGTTGAGCAGCGTTGTAGGAGCAGCAGGAGGTTTGTCATCGCAGATCAGACTTTACAGCTCTGGAGGCAGAAATACCTGCAGAAAGTGACAGAAGAGGAGAGAGAGACTAAAGGGTTAGCAGTGATAACATCAGTACAGGGTAAACAGGAAGATGACACAATACAGAGCTCAACCAAGGAACTAAAATGCTTTAGAGCCAGTTCACCAGAAATGTAAATAATACCAGATTTTTTGCAGGTTTTGTGCACACACTCCAAGAACACCTCATGGAAGACATGCTGGTAGTTTAACAGCAAGCAAGGTAAATAAAGATCCCTCATGGTTTTGATTTAAGTGTTAATGGCTTCAAATAGAACACAAGTTAGTGTCTCTGACATACAGGACTCTGCAAATAATATGTGTATAACTGTGTATGAATCCCTACATTTCCTATAATGCAACCTGAACTTTTTTAATACCCTCTCTGCACAATAAATGACCACATCTTAAAACTGATTAGATTAGAGAGTTTCTTTTCCATTTGCATAGGTACATTTAAGTACAAGCACACTGGAATTTTTTTGCGTTTGTCAAAGTTGCAAAAAGTTCTCTAAAATACAATATAACAGCACATCTGTCGTTAGTAACAGGTTTTCTCTTGTCAATTTGCACTCCTCATGACCAGGCAAGGTAAACCTGATGACATCGTCAGATTCATTTACACCTTAACAAAGCCTCCCCATGAACTAAACTGACTTATTTACTGTGTATAGGTCAAAGAAGTTTTCCTTTACTGTAGACTCACATCACCTCCTTTCCATGGGTGAAATATGTTAAGTATGTTTATCAAATCATACCCTGGGTTAAAGGCAGGGAACACCAGGGAACATTGAAGGCTAACTGCACCCTCAAGTTTTGCTGGAAGCCTCTCCAGGAGGAGTGAGGAGGCAGCAACTGTAGGAGGCATGGCCTTGTGGCATATAGGCACAAGAGTTTAGGGGCCACAGCAGAGACTGACTGATCTGTGCTCTGTGCAGCGTGGACAACAGCATTTAGCTGGCAATGCTAACCAGCTTCAAGAAGTTACTGTCAGAGAGTCTGGAAGAGGTTTGACAGTGATTAGGGGAACATTTATGGCTGTTTGAGAGAGTCACTGTGTGGGTACCAGCAGCTCTAATGAGCAGATCTCTGAATATAGTGCAGTTATCAGTAAAGTCATGTGTTGTGTTTGCTACCACTGAGGAGAAACAAATCTTGTTCACGTACAGCATCATTTTTGGTGTTTATCAGGCACTACCAAGCCCAAACCACCACCACTACCTACAGTTAGTCAGTGTTATGCTTTCTATACTTCAGCAGCTGCTAGTGCAGTCAGGAAGTCAGTATATGTAACAAACTTTGAATCTTGTTTTGTCACTTTTAGTGAGGGGTGAGAGAATTCAGCAAAAACAAAAGCAGATAGATCTATTTTTATATCATATGCCAACAAAAATCTTTGAGAAAAAATGTGATTGGTTCCTTTTTAAGGGCAATAACTATATTCTGTAAAGGAAAGGGGAGTAGAAAAGTACATTAAATATTGAGAATTGAGAATTGTGTTATCACACCAGTAAATATTATAACGCATTATAACAGCTCCCATCTGTGACTCATCTTGGACCAGAGCACATGTATGAGCAAGTATACTTTTGTCACTAGCTATCCTCAAACTTGATTCCACACATTCAAACACACACACCTCCATGTCTTGTTGATTCTGAGAAGGGCAGTAATCATATCTGCAGCTAAGAAGGCTCCTAATGAATGACAGCAGTGAGCAGCTGATTATGTTCCTCTGCCACCCTGTAGTAACTTTATTAATGAAGCACTTTCCACATGGTCTACAAAAATAGACTAACAACCTCACACCAAGAATATTTTCATTTATTCTATACATCATTTTCTTCCTCTGTCTGTCTTGTCATCAACCATTCAAGCAGTCATCATCATAGACCAGGAAACTCTGGAAGAATGTGTGTATTTATATGTATATGTACTTTTTAAAACAGTACTTACAAAGTGCTTCACAGAGCAATGGAACACTGAAAGATAATGAATTAAAAAAAACATATAAAAACATTAAAAGGTGCTATATGTAAGCTTTTGCTATCACTTCATTCCAACTTTAACAGCTGTTCACTTACCAAAATCTTTAGCCATTGTTGCATTTACAATACAAGAGGTTAGAATACACCCTGGGAGGGCCAAGGCTAGCTGGTTAGCATGCTAACTTCAGTAAAAGAAAAGTGACAAAAAGAGGTGGGTTCAGGAACTTTGGGAGACAGGGCTGCAGGCCTGATTGTCGCTAACTGGTCAAACACAGACAGCTGCTTCAACTTGAGCATTCATTCACAACACATGGAAGTACTGTGAGAACAGTGGTATCCGTATTAGAATGATGGGTGGACATTTCTCATTATTTGTTAATGTTAATAACATTAACATTAACAACACCTAATGTTACATTAGGTTTTGGTGTCGGCTTCCCAATTTGTTTTTAAAAGGAGCGAGAGAAAAGAGAGAGAAATAAGATATATAATCCGACAGAGTGAGAGAAAGCAAAAGAGCAGTGGTGGTCAAACAAGCTAGAGAGTGAATGAAGAGAGGAACAAAACCAGTGAAAGAGAAAAATAAAGCTGTAATTTCTGATTATTTTGTTGTGCTACATTCTAAAGTAGCCATAACCAAACTCTCAGCAGAAGATTTACTGTGAAGATAGGCGCTCTGGGTTTTTAGTTTATTTTTCCTGCCCTGTCTTTCTCCTTTTCATTCATTAATGAGATATAACTCAAACACCTCCATCATAGCAGTAAATGCAAATAGGACAGCTTTGTTGTGCTGTTTCATTGATACTGCATATGTATACATCCCAGCACTACACCAGACCCATTTACTTTTATCAAAGTTTGTCTTATTCCATTCAGCAGCAGGTCTTCTCCCCACAGTGTCACTCAGTGTCTTGACTGCCCACATGCTGCACCTGCCTTCTGATTGGCTAGAACTCTTCTGTATTATTAACTCTTTGTGGCTTGTGCTATGTGTGCACTGAGTTAATTTTGTTTTCACGTTTATTTATCTTAATAGATGGAGACAGAAAGTGTCATAAGTGTAAACAGCCCAGATGGACTGTGTGATTTGTGGGAAGCTGTCGAGGCACCAGCCTGCAGAGACCAATTCCTCACCTGCTTGTGGAGACCACTGACTCCTGTAAAGTGGTGTGTCCTTTAAGTAGCAACAACGGATGTAAAGGTATTATTTCTGACTTTGAGTTGGCCTCTCATTACGGACCTGCAATGAGTGTTCACTTGTCTTTTATTTTCCATAACCTGATCTCGCCTTAAAATTAACCATAGCACAGTTGTCCTGTGCAGATATGGCAGAATGGAAGAATTTGGAAAACACTATCACTGGATGTAATTCAGGGTTTTGGCGAATCTTCCAGTACTGACATTCTTGTCTAATGATATGGTTGCCGTTACAGGTAGCCAGCCTATTATAAGGTTCACTCACATACAGACAGACAACACTTTCACACCTACAGAGTTTACTATTCACCTGACTTGCATATCTGTGGAGTGTAGACACAGCATCTTGAATTTCATCCTAAAATTCACAGGCAGTGAGTTATAATTGTTGTTTCAGCCTGCATCAGTGGATGGAGTTGCTCTGTCATGGTGATGGTCTGAGTTTGGTTGTTGTATTTTGTTTTGTTACTTGCACAAATAAAATTTTAAAAAGAGTAAAAAGTCAAAATAACATAAAACACAGGGTTTTATTCAGGTTATGAAAAAGTGATGTTTACATCTAACATATGCTATCTATTGAAATGAAACTCCACTAGAATCTAAAATAAAGCTCTGAAGACTTGAGCAATGCTTGGCTGTGCAACATGACTCTACACATGGACCCACCTGTGGACACAGAGGAAAAAGTTCAATATACTGATGTGTGGATTCAGGATGGTGATAGGAAGATGTCATGTTGCCCTCTGGTGGTGATGAAAAACAAATCCATACAAGTCAGATTCATTTAGAGCAGGGGTCTGTCAAGAAATGCCTCAGTTACAATCTTTTAGGACAAACCACAGATTCTAAGCATACAGATGAAGAGAAAAGGTGAGGAGACATTTGTTTATAAGTGAGTTGGAGAAAGAGAGAGAGAGAGATAAACATAGAAAGAACGTCACCAAAACTGAAGTAAAACCCAGAGAACAATGGAAACCCATTAATCAAGCACACATATTCAGAAAATAAGATCAACAGGAAATTTGTGTGTCTGCAAAACAACAAAGCTGTGAATTTCTGAACACAAGCCCTTTATGAAAGTTTTCACGGATGGATCTAAGGATCCATTCTCAGGAAAAACACTAATTGGGATACATGTGGCTAACCTTCACATCCAATATGGCATCTGCTTCTCTGATCATTTGTTTGTTTTCACAGCTGAGCTGCTGGGAATTTTACTGTTCACGCGGTGGACTGAGACGGTTAACCCCGTTCAGAAGGTCTGAGGAATAAGATAATCCTTTATTAGTCCCACAACGGGGAAATTGAATGTGACATCGAAGGGAATCCAGAAACATTCTATTTATTTTCTATCATTATTATGACTATTTATATTAATAACATTATTTCAGTACTTTTGTAGCTGATTATCTGCTCTTTAGGGTTTAGCTCCTTTGTGCCTGTTGTTACTTTCATCCAATAGGCCTAAATTTTAGCTTCACCGTTTACGGATCTTTCCAGCGGAAACTGTAATTGGCTGCGCGGTGCTGTTTGAGGCAACAAAAAAAAACTGTATTGGCGTATCAGTTTTAATGAAGACAGAGAATAGGTTAGAAGAGGAAACAGGCACAGTGAGTAACTACACTGCTGAGATAGACTTTATTTTATTCTCACATCAGGGAAACTCGGCGCCTTGGCGTGTTTGAGCTCACTTCGGAGAAGTACAGTGAGTACGTTGATTGAAAAGCGTGAGAGAGGAGCAAGCAGATGAGTGCGCCGTTAAAAAGCGTCCTCAGTGAAGCTGGAGCAGTGAGCCATGGTTCCGCAAAAGAAAAAAGTGTGACCCGAAAGGCCTCGCATACAATACTGGTGCTATGTGGGATGGCAATGTACACTGTATATACAGTTTATGGGTGGCAAGTGGAGCTGCCTGGCTGTAACCACCCAGTGCCACCCCCTGGCTTCACCACTGACAGGTGGTACGATCCTTTGAGTGTCGTCACACGAGTGGTAGCACGGCGTGTACAGCGTTCAGTCAGTGCAAGTAGTAGCACTGGGGCATCCAGTGATTCCATCCTCTTTTAATTAACAAAACTATAAATCAAAGATTAAAGTAGTAGTCTGTCGAGGTGAGCCGGCTCCCATCGTTCACACAAAGGAGCCGTCTATTAGAACCGACTCGCTCGCTACCGACACATCACCAAGAAGAAGCTCAGCAAACCAACACGTTAGCCAACAGTAACAACAGAAAGTCTCTTAGTGTCCAGTTTTCTACTCAGCTCTGCTCTGACCAGTCATCTGTGGAACATGTCGAGACTCCAGGGTTTGAAGGTTTTTATCAACCAGCGGCTAACTGCGGCAGTGGAGGAGGTCATTGGCCGTTTAGAGAAAGTAATATCGGAGTATGAAGAGGAGATGGAGTGCCGCCATCGCAGGCTGCTGAACTCGGCTTCAAAACCTGAGGACGAGCAGCAGAGAGCAGGTTTGTACAATAAGACGTTTATTGCTTCGCTGGTGTTGCATGGAGTCAATGGTAAGCTAACTAAACTATTCATGCACAGCCTGTTTGCTCCAGCTAACTTAACAAATGCTAAGGATGTCACCGGGGCCTAGAAATATAGACCATGCATACGGCATTGTCTACACATTTCTCTGATTATACTCAAAAATTTTACATTTGATTTTATTAAAATCAATTTAAAGTCGCGGTGTAATAATGCAGATATGATAGATGATCGCAAATTAATGGATAAACACCAGTAAGTAATAAACTAGTTTGTTTGAAGCCACTGTGCAGCAAATCGTCTTCAAACCTCACTTTCTGTCAAACCTGTCTTTCTGTCCTCCTGTCAGTCTGCTGGAAACAAGTCAAGAGTTTCTGGCAGCTAATTAACTCACAGCCCTTTGTTTTGCAGTGAGATCAGAGCTCACCTGAGAGCCTGCAGGTCACCGGTCAGTGTCTCTGTGGTCAGGCTGCTGCTGTACACATATCCATTAAATAATGGAGAATTCAATAATAACTGAACCTGATCCTGTAGGTATTTGGTCATGAACCAAAGTACTGTTCAAATTAATGATGGTGTTGTATGAAAAGAGGATCGCCAAAGTTGTTACAGTTCACCCTGGGCTAAACACAAATGTCTTAACTCAATTTCATGGTAATCTATAACAGTTGCTGAGATATGTTATTCTGGACCGAATAGAAGTACTGGACTGACAGACTGACAGTAGTAGTGTGTTACGTATGTGCTCATAACAAGTTGTGTCAATAGATTTTTGGTTAACATTAAAGATATGAAGCCTGGGTTAATTTAAACTTGAATTTGTGTCTGTATTGTGTATCAGTGTTTTCTGCAGATGTCCAGCAGCAGCTGGTGATTAAAGAAGAGGTTCTGTCTGAGCAGCAGGAGTGGAGCCCCAGGCAAGACCACGAGGACCCAGAGCACCCACACATTAAGGAGGAAAAACAGGATTTCTGGACCAGTCAGGAGATCAGGAGTCAGCTGCAAGGACTGCATGATGGCAATATCACAAAGTTCCCATCCACACAAGTCCCTATGAAGAGTGAAGAGGAGGAGAAATCTCAGTCCTTACAGCTTTATCAGAGACTGACTCCAGCCAGCAGCTCTGCCCAACAGGACTGTGAAGGACCAGAACCAGACAGGAGCTCAGCATCTGGTTTTAAACGTCAATCTAAATCTGTTGACAAGACCTCGCACTCTTCAGAAGCTGAGACTGAGAACAGTGACAATGACTGGAAGGAGATCAGAAAACCTCAGACGGATTTAAATACTGTAAAAAAAGTTCCTGTCAATGATATAGGACATAATACCAGCATTAAATCGTTTAGCTGCTCAAAATGCGATAAAAGATTTGGCCAGAAGCACCATCTGCAGACACACATGAGATGTCATACTGGAGAGAAACCCTTCAGTTGCTCTCTTTGTGGTAAAAGATTTACTCAGAAGGGAAATCTGACGCAACACTTGACAGTCCACACACGGGAGAAGCCCTGCAGTTGTCCTGTTTGTGGGGAAAGATTTTCACAAAAAGGAAATCTGACACAACACATGACAGTCCACACAAGGGAAAAACTTTGTTGGTGAGAGACTGGCAGAGAATTCTTAAAGGACAGAAGTACGCAGTGAACAAATGAACTTCTCACTTTGTTACCATCCAATCCAGGGTATTCAAAAAGCAAAGTGCTGTAGTAACAGTTCAGACATGCCACTGCTGTTACTGGTTCATATGTTCCCTGTTTTTGTCTTAAATACCAGCTTATGTCTAGGGATGAGGTCCTTTCAAATCTTACAAAGTTTACATTTCAATATTTGCATACTAACTCCAACTCAAAAACGAATTATATCTCACACATTCAGTAAACAGCTATAAGACAATCAGATTCAAATGTTGATATGATATGAATCAAGGATTCAGTGGGAGATTCTTAAGTTGTTTTCATTTTCAGCTTTGTAAAATTTGTAATGTGAGCCCTCGCGTTGTCCTCTGGGTCAAAGTGACCCGGTGGCCGACAATGTGCCTTCGTGTGTGTGTGTGTGTGTGTGTAGTAGGATTTGTTGTTGTGCATGACATTCGTGATTCTGAAGCGGTTATCTTTTGTTTTTGAATAATAGTAAGAAGAAAAAAGTATACGCAATACGAAGGGCAACGGGAGGGTTAAATGACCAAACAAGAGCATACATCATATAATGTAAACAATTTGTAATGGCTAATTACTTATTTACTTGAGAGCCACAGCTTACAGTGAATATATTGTTTACCAGACTGAAACCCAGCATGCACTGTAAGGCTCAAAGTATGTGGACACCTGAATATTTAACCCATATGAGATAGTTAACCATGTAAATCCAAAACCATGGGCCTGACCACAACTACATAAAGTATATGGACAGGATAGTCTACTCACAATAGAGTGTAAATCATATAATCAAACACCTTTGCAAGTGCTCCATGTGACACTGCTAGTCAGTAGGACAAATGATGACATGGAGGTCCTCACTGGTCTGCAGTTCTCTGACTGTCACCTGAAAAAATACTTACTACGTGGATTAATATACCGCATTGTTTTATAAAGAGCTGGTTGATATTACCAGAGATCCATCCATCCATCCATCCATTATCTCTACCCCTTATCCTTAAGGGTCACAAGGCCTGGAGCCAGTCCCAGTTGACACTGGGTCAAGAGGCAGGGTACACCCTGGACAGATATTACCTGATACCAGTATCATAATTTACTGTCACATTTACCTCAGTAATGAAAGGATATCATTAAATACACATGTGCACCTGAATCTCTCACAGAGGAGCTCTTTTCAATTTTGTGTACTGAAGTAAACACAGACAATCATGGATTATGATTTTGAATAACATTTAGCTTATTTTACACTGGCGCTAAACCAAGAAAATCATAGTAAAAGGGACTTTGTTTCACATCTCCTGGCTGTAAAAATGAGTCATAGTTCGATTTGAATAACACTTACGTTATTCCATCTGCTAGGTGTCTGATAGAATGACAGTATTTGAACTTCATAGTGACATTATTTTGCATGCTTCTGTCAGCCTTCACATTATAGTCAGGAAGCACAGGATAGAGTCCTTCACTGCTGGTGGAAATGTAATCCCCATCACTGTTGTCCATACTGAACATTAGTAACAGTCTCTCTCTCATCACTACACACACACACAAACATCTCACAGAGAGCTACCTAAGGAGCTGCTGTATGTGAAGTAGGTTTACATCAGTGTATCTGTTGGTCTAGAGGGAGGGGTAGGTTCAGGGATTTTTTTTAAATGTATTTTGAAAAACCAATAAAGAGAATGTGAAATATTTGTGAAATTGCTATGCAAATAAACACAGACACAACAAACTTGTATCTGCCATGTGAATAAATTGATCAAATCACTTTATAAAAGGAAAATGTTGAGCATTCCACCGGCAGCAAAGTGTTATTTATTATGCGAAACTATGTAACTTTTGCTGAGCAGTGACAACAGCAGCTGAACACTGGCTTATTTACACTCACTGAAGACTTTTTAGGAACACCATACTAATAATAACTAATAAATAAATATTTATATAGGCCAGTATCAAAAATCACAAATTTGCCTCAAGGTGTTTAACAATCTGCACAGCATATGATACCTCCTGTCCTTAGAACCTTGAATTACACAAAGAAAAACTGAACGTCACTGTCATGTTCATGAAACCAGTTAGAGACAACTGGAAGGAGTCATTATAAGATGGTAAACTGTGACCACAAAGGGATGCACGTTGTCCACAACAAACATAGCATCAGTGCTGGTCCAGTCCAGTCTGCAGTTCAAGAGGAAACCCGAGTACTTTTTAGTGCTCCACAATTCTTACCTCTTCACCCATCTTAATAAAGGGTTTGTTCACAGTTCTTGTCCTCCTGAAGTCAACCACCATCTCTTAGGTCTTGCCCACATTTAGGTCATGCCCACATTCACATGATTGTTGCAGCACCACTCTATAAAGTGAACCACCAGTTCCCTGTATTCAAACTCCTGCCCATCTCTAACACATCATTGCAGAGTCATCAGAGAACTTGCTGGGACTGCAAATGGTATGATTCAGAGTTACACAGAAAATCTGATGTGTACCGTACCTACAATATGAACAGAAGTGGAAACAGGACAGTCACTAACCACCACATCTGAAAGGGAGCTCCTCAGCTGAATAACCTGGGGCCTACCTCACAGATAGAGATTCAGGAGCCAACCCTGAGAAGCTTCTCACACAACAGAAAAGGGTGGATGGTGCTAATATGACCCTGACCAAAATCATTGGAATCTACAGCATCTGTGTGCTAAAATGCTGTTGTGAACAGTTAGCATAGACTGAGTGAGAAGTATCTGCAGAGGTGACGACTACACCTGTGGCAACAGGCATTTAGTGAGTTACCCAACATGCTAATATGTCCCACAAACAATATGAATTATATATCATCTACACCTGGAAAATACAGGCTAATGGCTGCTAGAATTCAACATTGCTCTGATAATCCAAATTACATATTGGCAGCTAATTCTATTAGTGACTGAAGAACTATTGAATGAAAGCAATTGGGATGTGTCTGGCAATAAGTTGGGGTAGCATTAGCAGCAACATTATGACAAAAATAGAACTTCTTCCGGGTAGTCATGGATGATTGATGGGTCTCTGTTGAAAGGCTGCATTAGTGCAGTAAAGGTCTAGTAGTATGGAGTATTATCTTGTGTATCCTTGCTCAAGTCTTCATGATGGAAAATCAGGTGTTAAAATACATCTGCCACTAAGTCATGCATTCAGCAATCAGATAATTGATCAAATGTACCCGTAGACATGGTCTCGCTTGTTGTTGTAGACAATAATACGTTTCCAAATCAGTGTCTGTGGTTTGTGTAATAACACACCACCCTGACAGTAGATAGTATAAATCCTCCACATTATATGTTAGAGGATTGCTATACATATACATGTTCATTTAAAAAGAAATACATGGTAATATCATCAGCAACAGGCATTCTGCAAATACATAATGAAGTGTAATATTACACATGTACACTGAATCAAACTGTCAAAAAACTTTAATAATTTATTTATTTGCTACTGTTGTTTTTATTGACTGTATTTTACTCCATTTTATTTTGTATTACTTTATTTTAAATGTCTAGTTCTTAATGTTAGAATCCTGTTAAAAGCCATGTAAGTGTCAGGGTGTCAGCTTTGAGCCAGGGCTTTTTATTTTGTAGTTCAGTTGTGTTTGTATTATTTCCTGTTTTATTTTGAAATCACTGACCTCCCTCTTGTTTCAGGTGTCTTGTCTTCCCCTTCCTTCTGTGCTCCCTCCTCCTGGTGATTACCTACCCCGCCCTAATGTGATTCACCTGTGTCTCATTGTCTGCCCTGCTCCTGTGTATTTAGTGTCTGTGTCTCCCTGCACTCCCTGCCAGTTCGTCTTGTGCCTTTGCCAGACCTACCAGCCTTCGAGTAAGCAACCTGTTCTCTTGTAGCCATAGTTTGTTGTTTAGTTGACCCTTGCCTGTGTTTTTTGACCTTGCCTCAGCTCAAGTCCTTTTGTACCGTTGCCTTCTCTGACTGCCTACCTGTGTACCAACCCTGCTGGAATAAAGAACCTTGTTTTTTGTAAACTCTGCCTCTGCCTCCTGTCTGCGCCTGTGTCCACACGGCTACGCCTGTCAGTAAGCACTTTGTTTTTGAAAAGTATGATAAAGCAATTATTACTAAACCAAGCCTGATGTACCCCCAGAATTGATTCTAAAGGAGACTGGGCCTCCTGCATTCTCCCCTCAAATGAACTGATGTCATCCACAGTAAGGGATGAAAACCCTTTTCCTTCTAGGTAAGTCTCTCGCTCTCTCTCTCGCTCTCTCTCTCTCTCTCTCTGTGTATGTGTGTGTATATATGTGTGTGTCGAGGCAGATGGCCGCCCACCCTGAGTCCACTTCTGCTCGAGGTTTCTGCCTCTTAAAAGGAAGTTTTTCCTTGCCACTGTCACCTAGTGTTTGCTCATGGTGGGATTTGTTGGGTCTCTCTCTGTAAATACCTATTTTAAAGAGTATGGTCTAGACCTGCTCTATATGAAAAGTGCCTTGAGATGACTTTTGTTGTGATATGCCGCTATATAAATAAAATTTTATTGAATTTAATTTAAGTGGTGCTTCTAAGTTTTTTGCTGCTAAAATTTTCAGTAGGGAGCACCAGTGCTGGTAGTCTGGAGCCTCGATGTTCTTGAATGGTCAAAAATAGATTAATTCAGCCTGAGGTTGTGGCAGGAAATCCTGGTTTCCCAGGAAAGAGAGAGTTGTCATTGGGAAAGTCAGTATAACCTGAAAATGTTTGACAGTCTCTGTGCTTCCTGTACTTGCAGATATGCAACACGCTTTGAGATTCCGGGTTATCATCGATCATGATCTCAAGAAGATAACTTTCCAAAACGGAGTCCTCTCACCTGTGGAGGACTTGATTCAAGTGTTAAAAGAAGCTTTTTCCATCACCACAGACATAGGCCTGCAGTACAAAGATGCTGAATTTGATGACTTCTTCACACTAACCTCCACAAGTGACCTGAGGGATAAAGACACTCTCAAAGTGGTGCATATGCCACCTGGCACAACACAAGAGCACAACCCAGACACCTATGACATGTCTTCAGTAGATGATCTGCTGTCTGTGGATTCACAGGACAATCTGATTCCTAGTCCCCCTGCTCCTGAGAGGCAGAACCTGTGGCCTTCTGTCTTTCCCATTCCTACCTTCTCCTACAACACAGAGATGGCTTTGAGGCAAGGCAATGAGAAGTTTCTAAAAGATGGAACCTCACTGACCTCACCAAGTGTCCAATCAGACATTCTTGAGCGCCTAGCAGAGGCAATTTTTTCCTATACAGCTTATCCCAATGATCCACAGAGGGCCGCAGTTGCACAGGCCCTAATAGAGAAGCATCCCTGCCTGAGGGAGCCTGGCTCCTTTAACGGATGTTATGGGTGGCAGCAAAGCCTAAAACTCTCGGACCAAAAACTATCGGACCAAACTTAAAGCACACGGAAACCCCGAACTGCTGATAAATACACTGAAACACAACCAGGTGGTCTGAGGTTAACTACCTCCCCCCACACCCAGCTGGTGAGACAGATGACAGCCTGGAGAATGTAAGCAAGCAGGACAAAGGAAAATGGACAGATGATCAACGACATGATGTCTAGAACATACAGCTGTAGACGAAAGGAAGTGGTCGGCCAGTCCATGCAAGTGGCAATTCAAAGAGAGATGGCCTGCCCTCTTTGATCCATTACAGGTAAATAAACTGACTGAATGAACCTCTTGTTACATCGTTAAATACATGTATGGCGTCCTAGTGTTGCACAATGGCTCTTAAACTGGAGGTGGCAGCTTTTTGGGGGGGTTGTGAAGGATTCAGTAGAAGTGTGTGGTGTTTTCCATACCTCCTCTTCATTGGTGATGGTCTTTAGACAACCCCTATCCTACGGAGTCAGCCTCTCTGTCGTTATGCCAATATCGATTGGTTCCTCAACCTGTGGGACGGTACTTAGGTAAAAGTAACACCAGTAACACCAAGTTAACCATGAACATAAACTGCTCGGAGCAGTTTAGAGACGCAGCGTAAATTACCATGGCAGCAGACCTCAAGTAAAACCTATCCACCTTTCATAGTACAGGTTAACCGGGAAGTTACACCTGACGTCACCAAGTTGCTCCTGAAGTTACCCTGATAAGCCAGTAACCTTGCTTTGTAGTACAGACCTCTGGAGACACCCAAAGGCTTTGCTGGTGACCTGATGCAGGGCAGTTCCCACCGGAGAGAGGGAACAGCCAGGACTATTAATCCTGGCATCCTTACAGGCCCAGAGAGGTTGGTGCCAGTTGAGCTGTTCATCTGCAGTGTGGGGGAACCCCAGTTTGCCTGAGATGACTGAGAACAGAAAAGGAGAGAAGCTGGAATCCTAAAGACATTTATACGAGTGTGTGTGTGTTGCATGGGCAAAATTAAAACCAGGTACGATGCTTAAACAGTTTATGATGTCAGGTTTGCAAAAAATGATGTTGTGTGATTATTGGCAGAGGAACTCCTTTTATCCAGAGAGATTCTATAAATAAGCTCTCCTGTTGAACAATATTGAGTTTTTTTCTCATTTGCCAACTTAGCTGGATTGTTTTCTTGGCTGTAGTGAGTGTAATGAGGATCATCCTTACAGTGTGAGTGGAGTGGAGTGCTGACAAATCACCTGGACTTCTTGACCTCACGTACAGGAGTTTGCTCATCTCTTGCCAGAAATGCTGCACAGGTGGGCAGAGCCAGGTGGTATGGAGATGATCATCAGGGATGGGGTTAGGGTTAGGTTCTGAGCGGACTATGGACAAATGTCAGTTTCAGACAGACCCTTATGAAGCAGTTTTGAGCACTTGGAGTACTGGGGCAGGTGTTTGTCTATGGACAAATTTTGTCACAGCGACAGTGTCACAACTGTACAAAACACAGTAACAAAACTTCACAGGTGTGGAGCTGAGATCAAAATCGAAAGACGGGTGAGGTCTGAGTAACTGCACCAGATATAGGGAAGGGGCCATTGTGGCCCACACTTTACACCCCTGGCTCACATTCATTTTAAGTCACAGATCACACCAGCTGTTACACCTGTTAGTAATGTAGTAATGACTACTGAATACTCATGGTTCTGAACTTCAACATGTTGATGGTGTGGTGGCCGGGGTGGTCCCATCACAAGATGGTCTCTAGTTGTCTAGTGTTCTCTTCATATTTTGAAATAGGCTTCAGGGGTCAGTTTGGCTTACCACTAACTTGATTGTATTGTAAGTGGGTGGGGCAGGTGGTTTCTGGAAATTTACTGCTGCATTCCATTTCAAATTATTTAATGTTACTTAAAAAAGCCAGGGGACTCTCCTGGATAATGTAACAATGTAACAATCTGGTTTCAATTGTTCCAGCTTTGTCTCTGACAAGTTATGTTTTGTCTTTAGTTTTTGGCAACGAGGACAAGGCTCACTACACTGGCTGTGAACCTCTGTGAAGAACCTAGGCAGCAAATCAGAGCAGTGCAAATTCAAAAAGCTTTGTCACTGAATTGCAAAACAAGACATTCTGTCATGCACTGACAACATGTATAAAAATGAGGCAGAGTGTACAATCCAACCTGCAGCCTCAAAACTTCCATACAGTCAAACTGGTGTCACAGTTGCAACAAAACATGAAACTCAACAAAGTCTGTCCTTACTACAGGATTGATATTGGATTACATCACATGGTCCTGTGCCTGTGTTACTTTATAAACCTTGTGTATTTCTTCAGTATCAGTAATTGACAAAATCTTGTCTTACAGATAAATGAAGTCCACTTTTATGTCTCAGCTGGACAAGTACACTCCGAAGTTCCTGGAGTTATTCAGCTCAAAGGGAGGAGCTGTTGGACAGCGCATGAAGAGTGTATTGCTTGAGCTGATAAAGGTGAGGTCACAGTTGTAAAGAGTAAATAAATGAATTTGGAGCAGTAGGATCTAGATCTGTTTTTTTTTTACTTACAAAATGGCTTGATTAAAAAAACCTGACATACTGCTGGTGTTTGAGAGTGGGATGGAGTTTTATGAGGAGGTTTTATTCATGGTCCAGTGATGAACTGTAGGACCTGCATGCCTCAGTGGTGAAGAAGAGGGACGTGACTCTGAGATGCCTCATCGAGTACATGGGGGAGAGTGTGCAGGACCTCATCTCTGACTACTCTGTAAGTATTATCCTAATTACTGTACCGTAAGATTCATTGTAGTTTGGGGAGCTCTTTCTCACTTTATTTTACAGAACATAAAAATGTTTTATTTATTTGTGGTGCTCTGGTGGTGGCACGCCAACTACATGACTTAACATGAAGGAGAGCAGAATTAATTTTCAGTGTACAGCAGTCGATTGAACGTTATTGCCATTGACTATGGTAATACTGTACTTACATGCACTTAACATTAGACTTAAATACTTTGATTCAATTAGCAGGAGACCTTAATTTAGAGAGGATAAACATTTATTCATTCAATAATTATTTATACTGCTTATCCCTAATATAAGGGGTCACAAAGGGGCTGCAGCCAATTCCAGCCGACATTGGCCGAGTGTGTGTGTGTGCGTGTGTCTGTATCTGTATCTGAGCCCACCCCACAGTGATATGCAGCAGACAGAAGCAGTGTGACCAGAAATATATTCTAGCATTTTTTTGTCTGTTCATTTGGCTTAGGTGCTGCTCCCAAAGTAAAAAACGGTCTGGTACAAAAGACCTGATATTTATTCTGGCATCATGTTGGCTAAAATGTTGGTGACATTCTTATGTAAAAGAACATGCATGTAAACACAACAGGCAATATCCAGGTCAGCAAAAATGATCAAGGTCATATCCATTTAAATCAAAAACAGAATTACTGTGACAGGCCTACAAGGAATATTAACATAAAAGACACCAGTGTCTGAATGATCTACTCTGATTAATTAAGGTCAGTTTTAAGACATTTTTCAGCTTTGACATTTATGAACATTTTTATGTTGATAACCGTCAAAATATTCTTATTGTATTTATTTTGATTCAGTGTTGTACAAAGATAAATTGTTATGTCTAAGGTGGGCATTTAAAAAAAAAAAAAACTTTATTTGTACAACAGATTAGGTCACCAGTACATGTATGTTAAGGGGTTTGTTCCTAATTCTCACACTATGTACTTACCTGCCTGATCTGATTTAGCAGCTTTAAGAACAACACAAACATATAGGAGGAAAAGTTTTTCCTCTGATCAAGGTGAATAAGTTGAGTTACCGCACACAGAAATAAACTGTCAAAGCTTTTACAACTGACTTTGTGGTGACGTTTTGAGAGAATAAGTAGCCAGAGAAGTGACAGAACTGTAAGCAAGACAGTACTATCAGGTTTTGGGCATGGCAGAGGATCTACACAGTCAACAATCAGGTGTTCTAGTGGGCAGTCTGCAACTGGAATGGGGCACAGAGGAACAAAGGTAATTGCCTGATTAAATTTGTGGGTGGGTTTTGTCCAACCTAAACCTATCCTCCATCTGAGACACCGAAGTGACCACCGGTGCAGTACATTACACCACACCTTTTCATCAGCTAGTCATTTTTCAAGATGATGCGAACCCCATTCATGGGCGAGGAGGGAACGAGGTTATAAAAGAACCTTTGAACGCTACAGCTTCCTCAGTTTTGGCCTGGGTTGTGTCTAATGCATCTAATAACCTTGAAGAATGCGTTGACATGGAGCTGCATGACAGCAAAATGTGTAGGGGAAATGACATGGGGATGGCACTAGGAATACAAGTTTGTATACTTAAATACTGAATTATATTAAAGAAGAAAAAAGTTAAAACTATGACCTGACCGGTGGCAGATCCAGGATGTGGCCACTGGTGGCTGCCCCAGCTGATGTCGGTAAGGCACTCATCTAAAAATGAATACAATGGGATTCTTCAGTCTGGTGTTCAATCTGCAGCTGGTGAACAAGTCTCTTATTACACATTGAACTGTATTTTTATGATATATTTTTATTGTATACCAATTTTTAAAACATAGTTACGAGCTTTACAAAGCACAACACAATACTAGATAAACTAAGACAGTAAAATGATTAAAAATCAATTTAGAGCACATTTGTAAAATGAAAGAATGGAATCTCACTAATGAATGGTACACTGACTTGACACTGAGTTGGTTCTTTAAAATGGACCTTCTGTTGTAGTTTAATCAATTAATCATTAGTCATTTCTGTTTTTCGAATGGATTCATTCTTCTTGGCCGTTGGCTAAAAACAAAACATTGTATTAAATGGACAGGATTTGTAATTACTTAACAGTTTGTGATGTTGACCAGTGATGTTCTCATATACCAATGGACACATCACTTTGCACCACATCTGAAAACAGTGTCAATTTATGCTGTGGGAGAGGAGAGAACACAGAGTCCAGACTAATTTTATCAAATGCCCCCCATATTCTCCACCAGTGACACATGACCACCATTAACATGGGAGGCATAATCTGGGTCAATCTCCTATACTTTTTGTTCATTAGTGTATTTAACAACACAGATTTAACAACACAGCCTGACAAAGTATTTTTGAACTTCTCAAGCAGAATGAGTCTTTGCAGATCTTCCAAAGCGATACTATGGTCAGTGACATTCAGTGCTGATCAAACCTCCTTGTCTGTGAGCACACACTAAAGTTAACTTTTCATCCTGGGCTTGCTCAGGTTGAAGCTTCCCCTCAATTGAATCTATGGCGTTCCAACCCATGCTGTTGCATTGCCTGAATGGGAGCCAATTCAGCTTTAAAGCACAAGTTCCTGTTGTTGCTCATAGGTCAAACCTACCTCAAATGCAGAAAAGACAGGAGAGGCCACAGTAATGGCTTTACCTGGCGAGCTTGTGCTAAGTGATGCTACCTCAGGAGTTGCACTTGCAGCTCCTGTACTCTCCACTGAACTTGACTAGAAGTACATCTTTGAATAGCTTGTCATGATGCTCTACGGTGTAATACTCAGCAACGTAAAATAAGTTCAACAACTCCTCCCTCTCAAACCAAACAAATCCTTAAGGGAACAAACTCTTCAACCCTCCTCCAAACACTTGATATCCCAGTTTACAACTAACTACACTCTACAAATGGGCCACAACTACAGTTTAAAAGTTACTCCACTTCTACCTGAACTGAGATGATGGTCTTCTAGATATTACATAATATTGGCTTACTACATTGAATATTGACTCACTGGTCTTAAGCATAGGTAAAAATTTGTAATATAATTGTTGACATCCCTAGAGTTGTATTTTTCTTCTTTACAGAACCACACATACTTGTATACTCCTACAGTTGGTTATACCTACATGCAAATGTGATATGGCAAGAGTGCAATTTAAATGGTTATTAAAGGGCAATACTGTGATCCTGTTTTTATGATTATCTGACTGGTTTCACACACCCATAATCTCCACCTATTCAAACCAGTAACCTAATTCAAGGATTCTCCATCCTTTATTTCAGTAAGTCAGCTGTTCTTGCCAAGTAGTTTTTTGTTTTAATGTACAAGCAATGCTTATTGAGAAAAAAAAGGCGGTCTGTCTGATGAAGATAATATGAGGCTGGAGAACTGCTCTACATGATATATCCTGTAGTGATGATATTTTGATATTTGCGTTCAGGCACCCATGTCTAAACGTGCTGATTATTTTAGTATGTTATTCAGTTCAATGACTCAGCTTTCAAACAGTAATAATCTCTAATAATACAAAGTTCTTACAACTCACATACAAAACCTTAAGGGCATGGTGATGAGTAATTTATATAATTTCATGTTTGAATAAGAACAAGATTTATGGTTATCATAAAATTGAGTGTCCCCACTTAATTTTGGCAAAGTTGCTGTATCTTCTCTGCAAGCTCCAAGCAGTGTAGGATCCTGATTTTATCTCTCTGGAGCTCCTCAGGACTCACTTGGCCCACTAGCTTGGCAGAAAAGTGGATCAGGTCCTGCATGAAAAGGCCAACAGCCCCTCTGGGTGCAGGAGGGATTTGGGTAAGAGTGCAGGACTCAAACTGAAAGTTGATGTTCTTGGCCCTAGGAAGGCCCGGTCCCCGTTCCTCAATCCATGTCAGAGGTCTAGAAGGACACAGATGAAATTAATGTTTAAATGATTTTTAAATCCTGGACAAAATGAAACTCTATTCAAAACATGAGTTGTTGCAGTTAGTCCACAGCAGCATTATTTTGAAACACTATCTACATGAAAACCATATCTGCAGTTTTATACTGTAACATAACTAGAGCACTAAATGTGGGATAATCTGCTGCTGAAGAGAGGCTCCAACAAATGTACTGTTTCCTCCTGTTTGAGTAATATTTCTTAACTACAGTGGCCAGCTATTAGAAAATTATATAGCCTTTTTAAAATTATATAAAGTATGTATACACTATATACTTGTCTTAAAGAGTTACACCTTCAGAAGGACACAGACATGTTAGGAAAGTCAGAAAAAGCTGAGTTTAGTCTCTTCATTTTTTTTATTTTTGAAAGTATTTATTCCATCTCTGTAGTAGACACACATGCAGACTTATAATATTCTGTCTCACCTGTTGTCAGAGGTGAGCAGCTTTGCAGTCATCTTGCTGTAGTTACCAGAGTTTTCCTCCATGCTTGCTGCAGTTACTGACAGCTCACCAAACAACTCAACCAACCAGGTGAGGCGAGCAATGCCACTGAACGCTGGGAAACCAAACCCAGGCTTCAGAGCTCCACCTTTGACAAATTCAAATATACACACATTATTACTTAATTTCCTTATAGACATTTAGCTTTTAAAAGAATCAAATATGGTTCTTTTAGCTGTCTCTAAGAACAACCTTCCACATCTAGCTGTTACTGTACCTTAATACACACATACTAAACCAGAAACATACTTCCAATACTAATTTTAAAACTGAGATGACTCTTTTGGGTAAAATTCACAGAAGTATCAAAATAACCACAGAGACACACACACTCCTGTCTCTTACCTGTAAAATGAAGAGTGCCCTCCTGCAGGATTTTTCCCTGAACCTCTCTTTTCAGTACTTTGTAGTCTTCTGTCAACAGCTCTATGTGTTCCTCATGGAGAATCACTCCTGACACACACACACACAAAGTCATTTAGTTGCTTATGAAGTGCAATCAAGAGCAATGAATCTTTACTCCAGATGTTTTCCTCACAGTGGAAGATGTAGTTCACTACCCTCAAAACATAATAATACAGATGGTGATAATGTATCTGAAATGAATATCTGAAATTAACTTCTGTTTCCAAGGAGAGGTAGGTCTGTATGAAACATTTCTCTGACCTGTCCCTCCTGACCTGCACATGGAACATACATGTTTACACATTATTATCCATTAGTGTTACCTTTTTCCTTTGCAATATCCCACAGCTCTACAGCTGCCTTGTAGCTCACGGTCATGGGATACTCCACACAGACATGTTTCCCTGCCTGCAGAAAAGTTCTGATGAGAAAGGAGGGGTTTTCTTGGTCAAAACAGGGCAACAGGAATTCTGACTAGAAACTGTGTTGTTTTTGATTCAAATTTAGTTTGCAGTGAGAGATGTTCCACACATCTTCCTCCATCCTTTTTTTCTTGACACTTGGGGAAAAAACAAAAAAAAACCTCCATATGCAACACATAACATTATTTTCTCAAGTTAGAGTAAACATTTGCATACAGATCCAGCAGATTCACAGCAACATGAGCATTCAGTAAGCTCAAGATCTCTTCTGCAAGAAAGACGTGAATACAACAGAGAGAAAGAAAAACAAACAACCAAACATAACAAAAGCACATACAGCATCATATACAATCAGACATCATTAGATATATCAAAGATCTCCATTGAAAATCAAGTTTTTCATCTTGTTGATAAGACCACAAGGTGTTTTTTATATGATACAAAACATATCATGAGTGAAATTAGCAGTTAACCTCATGGCTGGGTATTTCCAACTTGGAACTGCACTGTACCAATAACAGTCTCAAAAACATGGATTCAGACAGCCGGGGTTTCATAAGTCACATACCAAAGGACCAAATCTCATCAACTTGCAGGGTGAGGCAACAGAAACCTGTAAGCTCCAGTGCAGAGCAGATGCAGCTGTGTCAGCCACTGCAAGCTAACAAACATAAACAAATAAAAGATGCTAACTACACTTATCATTCTGATACGTCTGCTGGGCGCTGATTTTTGTCCACAACAGACTCCTCAGCTGAGTCTGGGTCTGACTAAGGCTCAAACATGTTTGGATTAATCTCAAAATTTTGTGTAAAGGTTTTTATATGTAAAAAAGTCAAATATAACTTTGAATTCCAAAAATATAATATCAGAAAAACGTACCCCATTTAAACCCCCTATTTACTCCGTTTATAATCTACTTTTACCGTGTGTATGGTAGTATGGTGGCATTTAACTATAGATGGTTATTCTATGGATCATTGTGATGACTTCCAAGCAGGGTGGGTGAGTGTGGCTATGAAAATAATAATTCACTGTATATACTTATTTAGTGCGACACATCAAGTGCAGAGACTTGTAGTTGCTCGTTGCACACATTACCTGACACTGTCCTCATGTGAGATATTCTCAGTGCAGATGAATGCTACATGAATGTCTTCTCTGCTCACAGCCTCTTCCACTGAGATCTGACTCACTCCCTGCTGAGTGTCCAGGCTCCTCCTGTTGACAAAAACATCCTGATAAGAACACTGTTTTGATCAAACACGTGGTCACCTTCTAAGATAATATAGATACAGATATAGATATAGATATAGTGGACAATATCTAACAGTATTTTTAAGGGTGACTATGCATTTTGAAACCGCTGCTCAAATTTCACAAACTTTATGTGCTTTATAGCTCCATTTTGAAAAAGACATTTAGTGGTGTGATGCTGCACTGGAAGCCAGCAACACATCTCAAGCTAAAAAGCCAGAAAATGTCTGGCCATAGGTACTGTCACTGGTTTACACAAAAGAGTCACACTGACAAAATAGGCATCAATAAGAGTAGTGTGTCTAATTTAATGCATTATTTTTAATATATAAACTGTAACTCTAAAAACTCTAAAAATGGAAATGCATACTTACTTTATTAGGTCCACTTAGCTAAAATTAATGCAGTAGGGCTGTACCCAAATCACAAGACTCAAAGTCAGCACTTCAGGTCAAAGCATAAGCTCAGTCTGGGTGGGACTGGGAGGGTATCTGAATGTGTCATGTACTTGTGGTTCATGTTTTCTTATCAACAGATATTTTTCACTTTCATAAATACTCAGGGGTTTTTGTTCAATATACCATGCCTATATATACAGCGCATCCAGAAAGTATTCAGACCTCTTAATTTTTTATAACTTTTTGTTATGTTATAATGACAAACAAAACTGAATTTCAGAAATTTTTGCTGATTTGTTAAAAAATAAAAACTGTAACATCACATTGACATATTGACATATCACATTAAAATATTCAGATCCTTTACTATGACACTTGAAATTTAGCTCAGGGTCCTCCTATTTCTCTTGATCATCTTTGAGATGTCTCTACACCTTGACTTGAGTCCACCTGTGTTACATTCAACTGATTAGACATTATTTGGAGAGACACACACCTGTCAGAGCATATCAGATGCATATCAGAAAAAAGCCATGTGTTGAGGCACAGATCTGGGGAAGGCACTGATAGTTCCCAAGAGCAGTGGCCTCCATTATTGGAGAGGTTTGAAAAAAACAGGACTCTTCATTGAGCTGGCCACTGGACAAAAAAAGGAATTATTTATTTTTTAGGCTGCAACACCCATGTTGAAGGGGTCTGAATACTTTCTGAATGCACTGTATTATTCACTCCTCAATCCAGTTACAGTATACACCAGCTCACCTGCACAGCAGCTGCCCCATCCTAAACTCCTAGAACTGCCTACATGGATCTCATGCTCACAGTTTTTAAGACCTTTGTTCATCATCTGTGACATCAAAACATTGCATTTCTACACAGTGACAGAAATAAAAAGATTGTGTAGTAAGAAGGATATACCAGTGTCTGGCCCAAAATAGTTTTTTTTTCTTTGCTGACATTCAGCACCGGCTCTTAGAATGTTGGAGCAGCCAACAGAAACATGTCACTCTGTGTTTCTATTGCTCCTCTCTGTTTCCATAAAGTTAGATATGTAGTAAGGTCATGTTAATACAAGACTGGGTTTTTTTAAGTTTACAGACTGCCATCCTGTTATCCTGCATTACTCTGTGTACAATGTGAAAGTGCATACAGACAACACTCAAGACAAATCAGGGGCATCTTGACTAATGATTAGAGTCATCTGTACATGCTGGACAGCATCTGTCTGTTACCTTGATATGAATCCTCTGACAGCGAGTTTCTCTGCAGGACTGCCAGACAGTGGAGCTAACATGTCTCTGATCCTCACCCAACCTGCTGTGCCGATGCCCACCACCACCGCTCCAAACATACTGACTGAGAAAGAAAGAGGAAAAAGACGAGGACATTTTAAAAAACCCTTTTATATGTTAAAACCGAGATATAGCCAGATTATTCAAAATACTCCAGTCATAAATCCAAGAAAAAAACTAACTCAGCAGATTACTTTGAAGAAACATGAAATTTCTGTAAAAAATAAATAAATAAATAAAGTAAATAAATAAGTAAATAAATTGAAAGTTTTTAATGTTAAACTTATTCAAACACTCAACTTTTTGATATTTATTCTTAAGTCGATACAAAACATCATCATGGTCTATATTCTTCGACTTTGATTGGCATTAAATTCTGGTCAGATAAACTGATGAACTGTCAGTCATGGCCCATAAAGCGTTACACAGTTTTTTTTTTTTTTTTTTTTTTTTTTATGAAAAGCAATGAGTCAAAAATGGAAGTTAAGTCATGAATGTGAACTGCACAGGCCCAGCTCCTGTGGAAATATAGGTGATGTCTTGAGCTGGCCGACAGTCAATGACGGTAAAAACCCAGCTCCAACAATACAGCTTACACAATGTGTGAGTGAGTGTGACGGAGGCAGAGGGTGAGCTGGCTCATCCATGGTGAAAATTGTGATCAGATGTAAAAATGCTCCCTCACACATGAGAGTCAGAGACTCAGCTCAGACTGACTGAGGGCAAATAAGAAGCGAGTCCGTGTGAGGTGGGTAACCCTGACAGGTCCTCTGATAGTTCTCTGCCCTAACAACACGATGATGTTAATGAAAGACCGACCTCCTTTGTATTCTAACTTAGACCAGACAGTCAAAACTGACAACAGAGTCCTAGCAAAACACGCAGACATCGTCACTGACAAAATGAGGACAGCTGTGAGTGACTTTACAGCTTATAGATGCTATCGGTTTCCCATTCAGCGCCAGTTACTGACAGAAGGTGAAGTACACGCTTCCCCCTTACCTGCTTTGACTTAGCCCGCACGAGGAAATGTAGCTTGTGCCGTTGTGCGCATTAGCTGTTACCTCAGCAGAAGTGACATAAGACAGGGCCAGCACCGCCAAACCACCAGCCTGTGAGTTTACTGTCCGCCTGTGTTTAGCGCCGCCACGCATTACATAAGGTGCGCTTGTTATGCTGTAGGATTGGGACAGGCTTACAAGTGGCAGACAGGCGGAGCTGTTATTATCTCATCCTCACCAATATGCAATATTTCAGTCATTATTCACTTTAAAAATTCTGTGATGGACAAGACTCAAGTATGGAAAGCCCTGTAACTTCTGAATGTATCTTCTCATGTGCAGTATTTCACAAAACATTTCATTTATTTTACCAGAAACAAAATGTTAAGGAAACTGTTTGACTGTAAACTGAATGTGTCAAAACCATTTGTTTAAAACCTATAAACCGATTCAACCATTAAATCCTCTTTGTAAAATAAAATATGTTCCGTACTGGTAGAAAATGCAGAGTGTAATATGCTGTGTCCTCAGTTGATAGGTTTGATAGAAAGCTTCTATAACTGCAGGTATCCAGCAGAAAAGAGGTACTGTACATCATTGCACAAGGAGGTAAAATGTTGGTTAACTGCCCACCTGATATTAACATTTACCTGCACAGTGACAATGCTCAGATTTTTGTGCTGAGGACAAATCTATGAATACAGTGACTCTTCACTAGCTGTGAAAACAATCAAGTGAATTCTTCTTTCACTGTATTAGTCCAATACTAGCAAGATTGTCTACTTCTCCTTGTTTTTCATCATTAAGCTGTTGTTATGTAATTTAAATCTTTATTTAAACTGTGTTTGTATTTATACCAGTATTGAGTAAATGTTACAGATAAGGACGTAATTATTAGCCCCCCATGAAAATGTAATTGTTTTAAAAGTATTTCCCAAGTGCCGTTAAACAGAGCAAAGATTTTTTAACACAGCTTTTTCAAACTTCCTAGTTTTATTTTGGATGCTTACATTATTTTACATCAAGCCTTGGATCACAAGTGACCTGAAGGATCTTCTTAACAGGATGAAGAGAACCTTCAGAGCTGGAGACAACAGGTCAACAGGAGGGCAGCCTGGACAGAGCCAACGAGCTGAATGTGTTTTTCAACAGGTTCAGCTCAGGACCCCCTGCTGGGCCTCCTCACACGGGACCAGTCTTCACACCCCCTCAGACACTGACTCCACCACCACTTCATCACCACCCTCGCTTGCTTGGTACCTCTGACTGCAATCCCCCTTCTTCAACCTCATCTGGACTGACCACACCACCTCACGTGACTGTGACAGTGGACCAGGTTAGGAGACAGCTTGTAAAACTCCACCAGGGCAAGGCTGCGGGACCTGACGGCATCAGCCCCAGGGTCCTGAAGTCCTGTGCTACCCAGCTGTCTACTATCCTGCAACACATCTTCAACCTGAGTCTGCTGCAGGAAAGGGTACCGATGCTATGGAAAACATCCTGTTTAGTACTGGTACCTAAGAAGGCCACACCATCCGTCCTCAATAACTTCAGGCCGATCGGCCTCACTTCGCACGTGATGAAGGTCCTGGAGAGACTGGTTCTGACCCGCCTAGTACCACAGGTGAAACCTGCTCTTGACCCACTCCAGTTTGCTTAGCAGCCTCATGTGGGTGTGGATGATGCTGTCATCTATCTGCTGCAGCATGCCCACTCTTACCTGGATGGTAGTGGAGGCACAGTGAGAGTCATGTTTTTCTCCAGTGCCTTTAATACCATCCAGCCTTTGTTGCTGAGTGAGAAGCTGCTCAGGATGGGTGTCACCATGTCCTGGATTGCTGACTATCTATCAAATAGACCACAGTTTGTGTGGCTGGGGTCCTCCCTGTCTGAAGTGGTGCTCAGTAAAACAGGAGCACCTTAGGGGACTGTCCTGTCTCCATTTCTGTTCACTCTATACACCTCACTTAACCATGCCATCTGCAGAAGTTCTCTGATGACTCTGCAGTGGTGGGGTGTATTAGAAATGGGCAGGAGTCGGAGTACAGGGGATTATAACTTTGTGGTGTGGTGCAACAGGAATCATCTGCTCCTAAATGTCAACAAGACCAAGGAGTTGGTGGTGGACTGGTTGGTGGAGGACTAGGACTGTGACCAGACCCATAACCATCATGGGTGAGGAGGTTGGAATTGTGGAAGACTACAAATATCTGGGTGTCCACTTGAATGACAGACTGGACTGGAGCACCAACACCGATGCTGTGTACAAGAAGGGGATAAGCAGACTCTATTTCCTGTGGAAGCTCAGATCCTTTAATGTGTGCAACAAAATGTTGGAGATCTTCTACCAGTCTGCGGTTGCTAGTGCCATCTACTTTGCTGTAGTCTGCTGGGGGAGCAGCATCAGTGCCAGGGATGCCAACAGACTCAACAAACTAATTCACAAAGCTGGGACTGTCATTGGACACAAGATGGAGACTTTTGAGTCAGTGAGGGACAAGAGATCTCCATCATGGACGACTCATCCCACCCCCTTCATGAAACAATACAGAGACAGCGGAGCTCATTCTCCAACAGACTCATTCTCCGCTGTCACAAGGAACGCTACAGGAAATCATTTCTGCCATTCTCCATAGCTCTGTACAACAACTTACCTGTGTGTGTCAGGTGAACACTGCCACCTGTACACACATTCTGAAAATACTGGGACTAGCTATTCACTTCATTCACTAACAGTAGCACATGTTGTAATATTGTACATGTTTCCTATATACTTCACTGCCAGTTTTTGCACATCCATTCTTAGAAAAAAAAAATAGTGCACTGCAACTTAAATTATTTTCCTGTATATATTCTCCTGTATATATTTTAAAGACTTTCTTAGTATTTATAGTTCTTACTGTCTCTGCTACTGTAACACAGGAATTTGCCTCATGGGATCAATAAAGTACATCTATCTATCTATCTATCTATCTATCTATTTTACTTTGCACACATTAACAAAATTATTCCACAAAAACCAAAAACTACCAGGGTCAAAATTATTAGCCCCGTGATGCTAAAAGTCAGTTGTGTATCCTTTTTGCTGGATAACAGCCTGCAGTCGTTTGTTGTAGTTTTCAACAAGTCTCTGACACATCTCCTGAGGAATCCCCGCCCATTCTTCTTTGGCAAATCTCTCAAGCTCCCCCAGATTTGATGGCCTTCTGGCATGGACCTTCTTCAGTTCACCCCACAGATTTTCAGTGGGATTTAAGTCAGGGCTTTGTGCAGGCCAGTTAGTAACATTGACTTTGGTCTTCTGGAAGTAGCTCTTCACCAGGAGCGACATATGTTTTGGGTCATTGTTGTGTTGGAAGACAAAGCGATGACCCAGACCCAGTTTTGCTGCTGACTACTTAAGGTTTTCTTTCAAAATCTTCACATACCCTTCTTTCTTCATGATTCCTTCCACCTTGGTGAGATTCCTAGTTCCAGGCGCACTAAAGCATCCCCACAGCATAATACCCCCACCACCGTGTTTCACTGTGGGGACGGTGTTCTTTGGGTTATACGCCTCTCCCTTCTTTCTCCAAACATAAACAATGTCTCTATGGCCAAAGAGCTTTAGTTTTGTCTCATCTGACCAAAGGACATGCTTCCAGTATGCATAATCTTTCTTCTGCACAAGTGGAGTTTTTCTTGGTCTTGGTCTGCAACCTTCCCGTCCATCCCTGTGTAGAGCTATAGTAATTGTCTACTTTGAGACTACAATTCCTGACTTGGCTAAGCCATTCACTAGTGTCTTGGCAGTTGTTCTGGGGTCTTTAGACGTCTCTCACTAGTTTTCTTTCCAGGGTCTTTAAAATCTTTCGCTTCCTACCTCTGCCAGGCTTGTTCTGTACTGTGTGGCTCTCTTTGAATTTCTTGATGATACTTCTCACTTCAGTTCTTGACATTTGGAAACGCTGTGATAACTTTGTATATCCTTCTCCTGCTTTGTGAGCATCAACAATTCTTTTTCTCAAGTCTAAACTGATTTCTTCTGACTTTTGTTTTTGGCATGATGCTTTCTCAAGTGACAGCTCAAACTCTTACTGAAGTTTTTATACTATGTGTAAATTGGGAGATAACCCTCAGTTTTAACTTGATTGTACAGGCTTTGAGCGTTACAAAGTTAAAGCACATCATTGCACAACAGTGGTTTGTGCTATGGCTCAATTAAAAGGTCAGTTCTTAAGGGGGCTAATAATATTGACCCAGGTACTTTTTGTCTTTTCTGAAATAGTTTGGTTAGTGTGTGCAAACAGAAATAATATATGCTTTTTAAAGAAAACTAGTATGTTTAGAAATGCTATATGTACAGTGCCTCGAGATAACTTCTGTTGTGAATTGGCGCTATATAAATAAAATTTGACTTGACTTGACTTGACTATGTTGAAAAAGCACTAAATTTCATAGCTAATAATTTTGTTTCTCAACTGTATCTCATAAAGACTTCGTGACATCCACACCCATGGAGTTCTCTGGCCTGTAGTGCAGAGATAAGATAGATTAAAAACTGCCCTCTCTTGTTTTTTCAGAGGACGCTGCAGTTTTTAGAGCTACTAGCTGTGGTTTTTCTGCTTTACTAGAGTCTTTAAAAGAAGTGGCCTGTTATGACATATTTGGTTTATAATTGCAGACTTCCTGGGATATCTCTGAGGTGTCTGAGGTATCTCCGAGGGGTAAAAGGAGGTCAGACACAGCTATAGTAATGTGATCAATGTAATCAGTGTTATCTGACTGTGTGCTAACTCCTGATCAGCAGTACTAACTTGGTTGATATTAAAGGATGGTAATGTGACAATGCTAAGCTGAATATTTTGGTACATTGAAATATACAGATGTGGCTGAAACTGTAGGTTCACTTATACCTCAATGAAACTGTTTTAGCTAAAGCTATATTCCAAAATTGGAAATATAGCTATTTAACTCTAAGGCTAGAAAAAAGTATTGTTCTGGTTCTAGTTGTTGTAGCATTAGTGATGGCTGTACTACTGTGAGGTGACATTTGATCCATTTTGCTGCTCACTGCTGGCTGCCTAGGTGTTTTAGCCTGTTGGTATTTATTGTATGCTTTCTAAAGGATTCTGTGTTTGTAGCCGATCTTCACTGATGAAAAAGTATTGTGTAATGTGTGACCTGGTCAGGTTCAGAGATGAAAGCTTTAGTCAACTGCTCTAAACACAAAGTCAACATTTCTCTGTGGCAGCAGAAGCATTGTGTAGAGTCTGTATCACAGGCTGGGTGTCTTCCAGGTCAGTGGGGAGGCTGTAGGAAGAAGGCAGCTCCTGTGTCACAGCTTATTCTGATTAGAAAACTATTATATGAATAGAACTCCCTGGCTCTTTAATGTGAGTTCAGGTGCAACTTACCACGTCTCATACAAGCAATTAATGACACTGGTAAAATATTCCTGTTTAGCTCTTACATAACTTTCATAATGAATGTTATGAATGTTCTTAAAATCTAGGTGTTGATGCTATTGTGCTCATTGTGATTGTTGTGTTTGATGTAAGAATGTAAAACAAATCGCAGTCACGGTATATGATCTCATTGTGGAGTACAGACGCCGCCTGAGAGGCACACGCCAGAACATTAATGGAGCGCACCCACACCCAATTGGTCACAGTCTGTGTGACGTTTACGGATGCGAATCGAGCAGGGTCGCGCTGCCGGTGCAATACAAGGTGAGATTTGTTTCTGAATTTATTTCAAGTGAGGGACAATGCACAGAGTTGAAAACGCAAAGTTGATCCACCAAAAACTAGACAGTCATACGGCGTTCATGTGTCACTGCCTGTCAGCGTTGCCAGCTGTCAGCATTCTGGATTTAAGCAATATTAACCGAGAGGGTTCAGTTAAGCAATATTAACCGAGAGGGTGTGCTTTAACGTCATTTGAGCACGACAGTGATGCGGTCAGTCCGCAAGCATCTGCGATGCAACTGCGATTATACAACTATTACCAACAAAGTAAAATGTATATTATACAACAAGTAGTTCCGACCGAGCAATCTGATTGGTCCACAAGACATTTAGAATGTGCTCAAATCAGCATGACAGCACACCTTACTCATCACTAAAAATATTACTCCGCCATATACATTTTACTTTGTTGGTCATAGTTGTATAATCGCA
>BRZM01000048.1:2119415-2267234 GCA_033238685.1 Lates japonicus
TGCGATTATACAACTATGACCAACAAAGTAAAATGTATATGGCGGAGTAATATTTTTAGTGATGAGTAAGGTGTGCTGTCATGCTGATTTGAGCACATTCTAAATGTCTTGTGGACCAATCAGATTGCTCGGTCGGAACTACTTGTTGTATAATATACATTTTACTTTGTTGGTAATAGTTGTATAATCGCAGTTGCATCGCAGATGCTTGCGGACTGACCGCATCACTGTCGTGCTCAAATGACGTTAAAGCACACCCTCTCGGTTAATATTGCTTAATTACATTATACAACAAGTAGTTCCGACCAAGCAATCTGACCATATTAGAAACTTGTATTTATATTTTCATTAGCTGATGAAGTTAGAGCCCGTCATTTCACTGTGATACCAGAGTTCCACTTCAGATCTCCTGATCTCTTGTCTAAAGGCGGTTTGTAAAACAGTCTCAACAGAAACCACTGCCCCTCACCTGTAGTGACAGTGGGCTGTCAGTTTTATGTAATGTTGCCAGTACTAACTGCTTCAAACTGCTGTTCATTTTCAGTGTTTAGATGCTGCACTGCCAGAGCTGTTGCTGCTAGCAGGTTGCTAGCCTGTTCAGAACTGTCTCATCCATGGTAAGTAGCAGGTGGGCTAACAGGTTGCCAGATAATCAGGTCAGGGATCCATCATATCTTGCTCCTTCACTCTACATCAAAATAACTAAGACCTATGAGACCGTATATAGACGCACTTTCCAAATGCACTGTAAATACAGCAGCAAGCTTCAGGATGAACTTCCCTCTCTCCTGTAGAAATGGAAACAGTCGTAACTCTTTGTAACCATGATTTAATTTCGGCTTATTGTACCCAGCACTAACAATAGGCAACAAGTAACCGTGTGGGTAGTGAGGTGGCAGACTCATTACTTTACAGTAGGCCTAAGGCTGGGGAGAAAAATGAAACGTACTCCCTTTTTTTTAAAGCATTTTCTTGTTTTAACTCATATTAATATTTATAAGCTGCTTGGTTTTTGCAACAGTCCCTGTAAATATCCAACACTTCCTCTGCTTTAAGTTGTTAACATCCACATAATTAGTTGTCTATCTCAGATTGAGCAGTTTAAATGAGTTGGAAAGTATGACAGCGTGAAGGGTTGCTTGAGTATCTTCACACTTCTCGGTTGTATCATGCGTGATAACCTCACATAATATTCTTGGTTCTGTAGCAAGTGTTCAACAGAGAAAAAATCAGCCTTCTGTAGCTGTGGTGCAGGAGGCTGCACACAAAAAAAGTCAGAATTTTCCTCATCTCTGTTTTGTTCAGCTAAGGCTGAGGGGATCTCTCACCACTTCTGACTCAAAAGCAATCTATATGTGGCATACATTTCAAATTTAAGACATTTCACAGAATCAGAATTCAGAAGCATTTCTTATCATATAAAAAACAGAGCACTGGTCACATAGAACTCTCAGTGTTCAAGCAGCTGTAATCCAAATAAGGTCATCACACAAAAATCCTGTTTTCTTAGAACTTACACAGACACCCATTATTTTTAGAACAGGTCCTGACAAGCGGAAACTGCCAACAGTAGGCGTTAATCTTTACACACAGACAGTATATCATGCAACAATTTCACAATATTCAACAGCTAAACAACAGAATTAACATTAAAATGCTAGCTCTGAAATGTATTTTCAGCTTAAAAGTGAAGCAGTCAGTCTCTCTCTCTTTGTGTCAGAAAACCTCTGGTTTACCACTGTGAGCTCCTCCTCAGACAAACTAAAGACAACTGCACCCCACAACACCTTGTTTTTTTCAGACTGCATTTGAACATTTTGGCAAATTAGTTCCAACAATATGCAGAGGTAGCAGTTCCTGTTTGCTGTTCCCTTTCCTGAAATATACCCATGACTGTCCAGACAGTTATCTCTGGACACTGAAGAAAACTTTAAAACATGATGGTCCTCTTTCCCTCTGTCTCTAACAGACTCCTCTGTCTATCTATGGAGGCATAATAGTGTTGAAAATAAGTTATATTATTATAGATTGAGTTGTAGTAGTTTGAATTGTTACACATTGCTCAGTTTACCACAGTCTCACTTCCTCAGATTTCTTCAGGTCCATACTTTTGTTAAATCTAAATGTTCTTCCTTTCTCCAACTTCCTAATAGCAGTAGTAATAGAACGTTTTTCTGACCAGATCCCTCTACAAGAAGAGCAATATCTTGGAAATATGATGCAATGGAATGTGTTCATACAGCCTCAATTTGTACTAGAAATGGCCTTATGCAGTTTAAGGTGCACTATCAATTGCATTTTAATGTCAAGTTAAACTTGCTAAGGTGTTTCCTAATGTGGATACTACATGTGATTGGTGCAGAACCTTCCCCACCTCTCTCAAAAAATCTCTTAGATACAGCTGTGACCATGTACCCTGTTTGCAGTGTTTGATATTTTAGAGTAGAACAGAACTGGAGTCAAATAATTACTTTATTATTTTTTTTAGCATTGTTTGCACATAGGTTCATTTTACTAAACTGGAAAAGCCCACAGCCCCCCCACTTACACTATGTAGTTGAGGGAAGTTATGCAGTACCTTAAACTGGAGAAGCTTATGTATGTGCTTTATAATTCCTGAGGTATTTATTACTGTTATCACAATATTGTATGTTATATAGCAACTGGATAGTAACTGTTTTTTTTTCTTTTCTGCTTTTTTGTTTGTTTTTGCTAACCTTGTATCTCCTTCTATGTGTGTATTATTTGCTGTTTGTTATTGGATTGTTCAAAACCAATAAATGGAGTGGGAAAAAACATGATAGTTTTCACTTCTGGATAATGGCGACATTAAGGTCCATCTTTTTTGTATAATTTGTATAATAAAAGTGGATTTATTAATGTACTTGATATTCAGATATATTGATATCCTTGGGAAGTGTAAATCACAGTGAATCTTAAAATATGTGTATGATGTCAGCGTGTTAAGATCTGACTAAAATTGTGGCACTAAGGGTTTTAAAGTACCTTAATTGCCTCCATTAGCTTTGTTACAGCCACTGCTGCCGCTCCAGCTGCTGGTTATGTATGTGATAGCAGGCCAAACGATAAGAACTAATTTCCAGTTGCTTTTATAACACTGGCATAAACTTAACTCTTTGATGATGCTCATGCAGCATCTTTGCCTCACAACTCTCCTTCCGTGCTCCCCAAATCCCACCTCTCAAATGCCTCCTCACCCATGGTACACCTCATAATTTGGGAAACTGCATCAGACCAGCTGACTTCAGAGTTTGAAGCTGTAGCTGAGATGTTGTGAGTTTTTTTAATTCTCATTTTTCCCTGACAGTAAATTGACCACATTAGTGTCTATCTGTGCATCTTCACAGGGAAGGAAGCAAAGATGAGGGTTTCCACCAATCATCTGCAGCAGCTCGCAATCTTCACCACTGTACTGACCGGTGGAGGAATTGGCACCATGTACTACCTGATGCAGAGTAAGTACAAATTAGGACATTTTTGTGTTGTGAGGACATTTCAACCACTCCTTACAACTTCAAAGGGCTATTTGAGGTTAAAGGCTTGGCTAAGGTTAAAGTCAGGTTTAGGGTTGGGGTTAGGCATTTAGTTGTGATAGTTAAGGGTATGAAATGCATTATGTCAATGAGTGTCCTTGCAACTCTAGAAAGACGTGTGTGTGAGTGAAGGCATCTCCTCATGTTGTTGCACCACTTGAGACTGGCAGTCTCTGCTGATTCCAACTGAGTAAGCCTAAAACTGGTGGCTGCTACTCTCTGTGTTGTACCAACGTTGCACTGTGAAGCAGAGCGTGAGGCCTTGGTGGGGTTTATGTTGGCTTTGTATTGTCCAAGTGATAAAGCTCCCCTTTTAGCATTTCTGGCATTATCCAATGAAAGGTTTGAACCAATACTGTCAGTACTAAGTCCTCTACAGGAGTTGCCATAATGATGCCAGTTATTAGCATCAGTCTGTCTCACAGACTACCCTCTGGGTTTTCTTTTGGGTCCCGTAGTCTTGCAATGGTTGACAGCATACCAAGGCATGTCCAGGTGCTGTTGGGCATCTTTGCTGCAACATGGGGGTTCCACTGCTGCTTTGAGATCCCCTGCAATTAGGCTTGGATTTAGTGATGTCCAGTTTTGATGTGTTGCAGTAAAGAGGCACTCCAGGAGCTTTCAAAAGTGTTTCATTTATTTCTCCCAGACAATTGGAGGTCTGTGTGAAACCAAAATGAGACTATGGTTTATTTCTCCTGTCTCTCAGTTTTTTCTCCAGAGCAGAGATGCACAACTTCTCAAATTAACCTCCTTTTAAGTTTCAAATGAAATCTCATTGAGCTCTAAAATAATTCTCTGATTTCCACAACTTTTGAGCCTCTTCTTGATCTCAGGTCGAGTTATCAGAGAGCTCTCTCTATGAACTGAATCTATTCTCATCCTAGCTTTCTGTTAAAGTCAATTCATGCATCTCAAGCTGAGCTCAGACAGGTGAAATAAAGAGCTTGTCCTGTTTGTTTCTCATACTTTTCTCCTAAAATTCACTAGGAGAACTAGTTTAGAGAGAACAAATAGCAAGACAGGAGTCATACTTGAGACTTAAGGGAGATACCTTGCTAAGCTCCTTTAGAAACAAACATGATTAATACTAGAACAGGTGACTGAGGCCTCAGAGCTACAGCAGAGCAGATTGACAGCCAGGACAAACCTCCACATGGTCCCTGAAACAACATCAGCCTCATGTTCATTTAGTCCATTAAACCTGGGTAAAGGCTCGGTGCAGGTACAAGATGAAAGACTAAAGACAAAGTTCCTTCAGACTTAAATCTGGCCAAAGAGCAGGTGTTCCTCTCCTCTACTGAACTCCTCTATTTATATTATTAACATCACTGAAGAAGAAAACCAGAATCACACATCTACTCCTCTCTTTGTTTCTCTCTCTCTCTTGCCTCAACTGGGTGTTAAAATAGACATTGACTGTTTCCCTGATAAAAATTTTGTAATTAATTTCCACTGGATAAATATACATATATGTTTGGGCACTCGGTCATGCAGTGATTAGCACTGTTGTCTCACAGCAAGAAGGTTCCAGGTTCGAGCCCCAGTTTGCCCAGGGTAGAGTGGAGTTTGCATGTTCTCCCCGTGTCTGTGTGGGTTCTCTCCAGGTACTCTGGCATCCTCTCACAGTCCAAAGATATGCAGGTTAGGTTAATTGGTGATTCTAAATGTATGTGTGTGTTATGTGTGTAGGCGTAAATATTGCTCCATAGTGGTTCTAGTATTGCTAATTTTTGTTTCCAAAGGACCTTAGCAAGGTATCTCCCTTAAGTCTCAAGTATGACTCCTGTCTTGCTATTTGTCCTGTCTTACCTATTTCTCCTAGTTAAAACACAGCTGATACTGAGAATTTGTATGGCTGCAGAAACTCTAAAACTGATATGGTGGATACAGTAGACTTCTCTGACTGCAGTTGGACTACATCGCATAGTTCACCCTGCAAGTGTTTTGCCATAGAGAGACACTGGGCATGGACTTGTTTTGTGACTTAGGGTACTCGTTTCTGGAAAACACCGTCAATGCCATCCTGATGGTTTTTCTGTTCAATGACCTTGGCTGTCTGACTGTCTTTAACTACCAGCCCCTCCTCAACCCTCAACCCTGCACTGCCTTCCCCTGCCCTGCATCCTGCTGTTGTTTGCAATGCTGTGACTGCTGAGCTGTAGTAGACAGGTATAATCAAGAAGGTGGACACATTTGAATGGATCTCCAAGCTAGCACTGGCAAGGAAAAAGTCAGGTGGCCTGCAAGGCCTGATCCTTGACAAGTAACTACTGCAAACAGCGAAACTGACTCCTCTGTTTGTATTAAACTTGGGTTCCACTGCACCCAAGCAGCCACAACCTCACAGCACATGCCTATTGGTCTCAGCTGCACCCCCAGCTGTTTCCAGAAAATCATGTTCAACATATTTGCGAGCATTTCTGGAGTGGTCATCTACCTGGCTGACCTAGAAGTGCATGGCCTGACACTGGCCATCCATGATGAGTGCCTGATGAGAATGCTTGATGTCCTTGCCAGTCACACAACTTCACACTGAATGGGAACAACTGAATCTCCTTGCTGCACTGCTCAGTTTCTTGGTTCCTGCCATCAAGTTCATGGGCTTCCACCTGATAGATGAAGCCCATGTCATTCTAATGTAAATGCCATGCTGTGCCTCTGCAAGCCAACCAGCTTGCAGTAGTACAGGCACACAGTACTCCACAACCATGTTCTGTTGCATGAGCTAATAAAACAGAGTCGTTCAAAGAGTAACTCACCTTGCCACTGGTGCTTGAACATTTTGACCTGGCAAGCCCTACAATCTTGACTTGTGATGTCCCCAGTAAAGCACTTAGGGTAGCGCTGTCCCAACTTCAGCATAGCTCTGAGTGCCCTGTTGCATTCACCTCTTGATTTCTAACTACAGCTGAACCGTATTATTGTGGAGGCAGAGGCTCTGGCATGTGAGCAGCAACACTTGACACACTTGACAGACCAACTGGCCCCGACAGCCTGGTCAGCCGCAGCTGCTCTTAGTCAGTACACTTAAATACTTAAACTGTTTTCAACATTTTTATTTGCTGTTATTATTATTCTATAACCCTTTTCATTTTCATTCACTCTTCTGTCCGCTGTTCAATTAGAGAAATTTGCTGGGTCAGAATACTACACACTGGCTCTGCAGAAATTGGAAGAATGTCCAGAGGCCATGGAAAGCCTAGGGGTCCCACCTTTAAAAGTCTTCAACATCCATCTGACTGACGGACACAACCGTGTAGATCACAACACTGCACAGGTACCATGTTTTTGTACTGTGCTACACTAATGTCCTTCTTTAAATGTGGTTAGTTTTTGCCTCTACTGTTGTGGCATTCAAATGCATTCATTTCAACTATTACCAATTTCAATTTCTCATAACATAGATAACGCAGTTTGCTGAACAAAAAACACAAATGAATATTCCAGCAGACAGTCTTCTGCTTACAGTACTCTACATGAAGAGAAATGTGTTTCTGTTGACTAAACTCATCAACTGTGTAAAAATAAACAGTAAAAAAAGTCAGAAGTGAAGGGACACACCTTCCCCATCCACTTGCCTCTATAAGACATCTTTCAATCTCTTACAAGCGATCTAGAATGCTGCTGCAAAGCTATTGGTCAGGTCCTTCATGAGGTCTTATTTAACACTGATCTTGAATTTGCATTGTGTTGCAGATCAAGATCCCCGTGACTGGATCAAAAACTGGTGGTTATCTGTATACTTTGTCAATCAGAGACACTAATACCAACAGGTTAGTATTCACTGGAAATAATGGTGACAGTTGTCTCAATTTATGCCCTTCCATACTCACATTTGCTATTTCGATTGCATAAGTGTGATCACCCTGTTTGGAGACATGCAGTGCACTCCAAGTGGCAGGATGGTGCACTCAAAACGGTTGAGTGTGGGATGATGGACACTTCTCACCCTCAATGGTCACCATCTTGGCTACGTAGCAGAAAGGGAGGGACTGCCAGAAGTATTTTCTCTGTGAAAATGATGGCTGAGGAAGGAGAACGTGTCTCTCCATCAGTGGCAGTGTAATTTACATGTTGTTCGAACCAGGGCACAAATAAGAGTAAAACCTTCATTTTTAAGTCAAGTGAACAAAGCAGCCTTATCAAAACACACTATGCCAGTGAGTATACTGTGTACACAGCGTTCTACATGTAAGTGTACTAACTGAAGTATATGATATGAGACACAGCAAATGATTTTCAGAAGTTCAGTTTATTGTGACTGGTCCAAAGTTCCCCCTGAATGTTGTGCAGATCTGGTTCACAGCTACAGAGAGACCTTGTTTGGTTATTGCTACCAAAGGAGTTCTTTAATGCAAGGATTCACTTTTCACCAGCACTATGAATGTTTAATGGAAGTGTTCAGTCTGTGGACATTGGTCTGTGATGTTAGTATAGCTCCTCCCACAGAGCCTGCCTCAGCCAAGGTTAATGATGTTATGTTCATGTTGCTGGATGCATGCTCCCTAAACAGTAAGGCTCTTCTTATCAATGACATCATTACAGACAGAAATATTGATATCCTCTGTATTTCTGAGACATGGCTGAACAAACAAGACTTTATTACATTAAATCAAACCAACCACCCCCTTAGGCTATGCTTATATACAGAAGCCTCGCTCTGAGGACTGTGGTGGTGGGCTGTCAGTTATCCATCGAGCTGACATCCTGATTACAGAGGTTGCAGTACCACCTGCCACCTCATTTGAGTGTACAGTTTTTACTCTGGCTGGGTCCTCCCAGCTTCAGGTGGCCCTCATATTCTGTACACCTAAAGTCTCCAGCTCCATGGACTTCCTGTCTTAGCTGTCTGAGGTACTTACCACTGCCTGCTCTACAACACCATCCACACTCCTGCTCGGGGGCCTTAACATACATGTTGACTCCAACAGCTGCACGTTCGCCACAGAGTTCCTGTTGCTGCTGGACTGCTTTAACTTCACGCAGCATGTACAAGGCCCCACCCACACTAAAGGTCGCACGTTGGGTCTTGTCTGCACCACTGGCACACCACCCAGCAATCTGCAGTGCCTGGACTTGGCTATATCCGACCATCATGCCATCACTTTCACTTTTCCTGTCTCCTGTCTTCCTGCCCAGGCAGTGCCATAAATGTACCATCACTTTTAGGAATACTAAAACAGCTCCCTCAGGCGCCACGGTGGATGACTTGGTGGCCCTTTACATGCTGCCTTATGCAGCCTTGACTGTCTCGCTCCCTTCAAAACCAGGTCTGTCTCCTTCACCCATCCTGCCCCATGGTTCACCCTTGAGTTCCACACCTTGAAGGCTATCGGTCGACGGCTGGAGAGGCTCTATAAAAAAAACTGGCCCCGCTGTCCACGTCTTATTCTACCCTTATTGGGAACCAGGAAAACAACCCCACAATGCAATTTTCCACCATAAACCGTCTACTATGCCTTCTCAGTGTCGTCCACCCTTCTGGTGCCCCAAACCTCTGCTCCAAGTTCTTGGACTTTTTCCAGGCAACAGTGGACTCTATCCATCAGCAGCTCCTGGCACCTGCCACCGGTGCTCCTTGCATCCCCCAGCCTCAGGATGTTGCGGCCCCAGCTGTATGCCTCCCCCAGTGCCACCTCTCTTCCTTCGTGCCTGTGGATGATTCCCTCGTCAGTGAGTTGGCCACCAAGTCCAAAGTTTCCACCTGCTCCCTGGACCCCATACCCACAGTACTAGTGAAGGCCTGCCGTCCTACCCCATGCCCATGATGAATAATAATAATAATGATAAATCTTATTTATAAGCGCCTCTCTAGACACTAAAGGACCCCCTCAATTTCACTTCAGGGCCCATCACAGCACAGAGACTGTCTTAGTGAAGATCACCAATGATCTTCTTATCGCTGCTGATTCCGGCCGCATCAGCATCCTTGTACTTTTGGACCTCTCTGCTGCATTTGACACAGTCTCCCACACCATCCTCCTCAACTGCCTCTCTACCCACCTTGGCCTCACCGGTACAGATATCTCCTTGTTTTAGTCCTACTTATCTAACTGGCAACAGTTTATCACCGTGGATGGATGACCACTAACCTTCTCAAACTGAACAGCAATAAAACAGAGCTCATGGTCATGGCAGCACATAACCCCCAACCTCACTCACCTACACTGGCCTCCGGTTAAGTACCACATCACCTACAAACTCCTCCTGCTTCTCTATAAATCGCTCCACAACCTTGCCCAACAATACCTATCGGACCTCCTCCACCAGCATACCCCATCACGGAACCTGCGGTCCTCTCACTCAGGCCTCCTCTCCATTCCCTGCACCAAAATGCGAACCTTTGGGGATAGTTCCTTCAGTGTGGTGGCCCCCACCTTCTGGATCTCTCTCCCAATGGAGATTCGCCATGTTACATCTTTGGACACTTTTAAGTCTGCTCTGAAAATACACTTATTCACTCAGGCCTTTGGCAGTTAGTCTTTTGTTTGGTTTTGTTTTTGTCTTGACATTTTTTCTGAAAGCGTCCTGCGGTCTCTTGAAAGGTGCTATATAAATTCAAGATATTATTATTATTATTATTATTATTATTATTATTATTATGTAGATGTTGATTAGAAGAGGACTGAAAATAGACCTCTGAAGAGCTCTGTGTGATTTTTGTTCACTCAGGTTCATGATTACCAATTGACACAAGTATTTCCTGTCTTGTACATATGTTTTAAACCACTTTAACACAGTACCACAAAGTCCCACCTATGTTTCCAGCTATTGAGCAGGATCTTATGGTCAACCGCATCAAATGCAACACTGAGGCCTAGTAATACTGAAACTGAAATTTAGATGTGTCACTGCTCAGACAAATGTCATTCAGGATTTTAACAAGTGCAGTCTCACTGCTGTGATGTGGTCGAAATCGACTGAAAAGCATTAAAGAAGTTGTTTTGCACTCAGAAAGAGTTAATTTGCTGAAAAACAACATTTTCAAAGATCTTTCCCTAGAACAGGTAGGTTTGATTTGGACCAGTAGAAATTTATTACTGAGCCATCCAGACTAGATTTTCTTTTAAAACAGGTTCAATAACTGCAGTCTTCAGGCCTTTTGGAAAAAGGGAAATATTATACATCTGATGCCATGCAATTAAAAACATCATTAAAAAAGCTGATGGCAAGGTGTCAAGGCAGCAGGTGGTATTCCTAAGGTATTGAACAATTTCTTTCAAGGCTGCATAATGTAGGGTGTGAAAATATTTGTAATTAACTAAAGGGGTCTTATGCAGAGGCACAGGAAACACAGCCATTTTGCCCAAGATTAGAGTTACGGTTTGTATTATCCTCAGAACTTTGTATGTGAAAAAAGATTCAAGACTCCATTCTGGGACCAGTTTTATTTTTTTTCTTTGTTTACTCCCTTTGAGCCAAATTATTAAACCGTATCATACTTCATTTAATTGCTATACTGATGATACTCAGCTGTAATTGTCCTGCAAACTATCTGAATCGGCTAAGTTCCCTGTATAACTACCTTGCTGCAATTGAGGACTGGATGGCAGCAAATTTTCTTCAGCTTAACTTAACTTAACTTAAAATTTAAATCATTAGTGTAGGCCCTGAGCTCTCTCGTGGCCAAGGTCTGCCTGCTCTTGGACCTCTATCTCAATGTGTGGCACCCTCTGTTAAAAATCATGGAGTTACTTTAGACTTCAGAACCTCATTCTCGAGTCTCATGTTAAAAGACTCAGTCCTGGGCACCCCTCATAGCCAAATGGTTTGGGGCACTGAGCAGCTGGTCCCTGGATCAACTCCCGGTCTGGCCGGACCTTTACTGCATCTCATTCCCCTACACTCTCTCCCTGTTTCCTGTCTCTCTTCACTGTCCTGTCCAAATAAAGGTAATATATATATACATATATTTTTTTTTAAGGCTCTGTCCTGAATTTTCCACCTGAGAAATATATCTAGAATTAGATTCTCTATTTCATATAATGATCTTCAGAGAGCTTTCATTACTTCTCATCTGCATTATTGTAATGTAGTGTTTGTTTACATGCCTTGGTCAAAACATGATTGCATGACTTCAGGGTGTTGAGAATGCAGCTGCCAGACTTTTAACTGAATCACAATGTCATGATGGGGTCTCCTGTATTTTAGCTTCCCTTCACTGACTGCCTGTGCGTTTAGAATTGATCTTAGAATATTACTCTTGACTTTTAAGACTCTGCATGGTATGGCACTGAACTACCTGACTGAAATTCTAAATGATTACTCACCAGCTGGTAGCTTGAGATCTTCCGGTAAGGCCCTGTTAGCTGTTCCCAGGTCAAGGTTGAAGATCAAGTATGACAGGGCTTTTGGTTAGGACCCCAACCCTCTGGAACAGCTTACCTGAGGAACCTAGACCAGAAACCTCACTCTCTGCCTTTAAATCATCTCTCAAAACTTACTGAAAAATTATTTTATCTGGAGTTGTATTTTTATAATATATATTTGTATATTATGTCACAACCTGTATGGTACTACTCAAACTACAATGATGCTTGTGTTTGTCTCTCCCTGCAGGTGGAGTCTGAAGCAGGTGGTGCTGAAGCTCCAAGAAGGACAGACAATCAACCTGCTGACTCCTCCTCAAGCAGCTGCTGCACAAACCCAGGGAACAGAGCACACACAGGAGTTAGACACAGAACACTGGCACTGACATACTCCATGTAATAATGAGCAGATTAGAAGTCTAAATAACCAAAATAAGAGGGAGGTACAGTATATTTACAAAATGGCAAATTCTCAGCTCCAGTATCATTTTGATGAGACAGCTGACTGTCACAGGGCTTCTAACAGACTGCTCTGGATTGTTGTTGGGTTATGTATGTGTTTGGTTTTGAATAAATAATATGATACAGGCATGCTGTTGCACTGTTGTGATGCTCTGTTAAGTATTTTTTTCTTGTTTAATTAATTTCCTCTCAAAAATCATGAAATCATGACATATTTGAAAAGTCTGAAGTTCCACAGGTGCAGACCAAAGTTAATCAGCATGTATCAAGGATATATACATATTTGTCATCTAAGATAAACAGTTATCTTCTGGCTGTAGCTGTCAATCAATGCAATTTTTAAGCAGATTGACAGAGCAAGAGGGAGAAAGAGAAGGGGTGTGTGTGTGTGTGTGTGTGTGTGTGTGTATTTGTATGTCTGTTAAAGTAAGAGCAGGATGAATCATACAGCAGGACATAAACCTGTGGTTTCACTGACTTAATTTACCACAACGTCCTGCTTCCTGTGCAGATGTAGATGAGGGAAGTGCAGTTATTTATTATTTTATTTCACCCACATAGAAACCATATTTGTGACCCTATTTGTATAACATAAACCTACATAGGCTATAATCATTTTTGGCTCTCCTGTGAGTTTCTTGTTTTCAAACAGCAGGGTTACTGTGGTGATGATGGAAGTCTCAAAGTGTTTCTGTTTTTTCCAGTGACTAGTTTGCATACGGTTTGCAAAACACCAAACACATTGTTGAGCATTTAGCTGCAAGAAAGGTATTTTTCTCAGACGTTGGTGTTAACCAAACCAAAGCTTAAAGAAAAGTGAGATTTGGACTTACAGTCATCAGGAGGGATCTGTTTGTTATCACTTTCATCAGAAGGTGAGAATATGTTTGTGCTTCATTTGAATGTACCTTGTACCTCTTCTACCACTTACAGGTACAGGTAGTATTAGAGTAGAATAAAGAATGAACAAGCAAGTCTAAATAGTAGATCTTCCACTGCTTTTGACCACAAATCATAAATTCAAAGAGAGTCAGTCCAAAATGTAGGAGCCATAACCTCAAATAGCTCTAGTGACAAGCCTGCAGTACATCTCTAATGAAGCAGGTGCCTGACCTCATCTGACCACGCAGAGCTCTATTCAAAATAATTTTGAATTAGATTGTAAATTTGATGGGGAGCCAATGGAAATTAAAATCAGTGTTATGTGAAACATCATGGAGGACCTGGCCAACAGCTTTGCAGCAGCATATTGGATCACAGTGGATAAGCTGACTCAACAGAAACACATTTCTCTTCATGGAGAGTATAGTGAGCAGATGACTGTCTGCTGGAATCTGCATTTATGTTTTTTGTTCAACAAACTGCGTCATCTGTGTGAAGAGAACCAAAGACAGAGAAAAGTTTATTGAATGAATTTGTCAATGTTCACTGCACTTGAATGAGATACACTTGTTAGAGTTTGTTTCTTTTCTGTACTTACTTATACATGGAAATTACTTAAAATTAGGTAAGATTTGAAAACTAAATTTTAATCAGTTTAGTTTATTGTTTTATTTAGACAGTGTCACATAAACAGTGAACAATGGTGAACACACATTAAAGTGGTGTATTGTGCTTGTGTGGTTAGATGTGTGAGTTTCAAGGGAAAGAGTTTGAGAGGAAATTAGTTGGTGTTTTTTTCACAGCTGTCAGTTCCAGGAAGGAGATTTTTAAAATCGAATATATGTAAATATTTTTGTCTCCATGAACTTGATTCTTTGTGTGTGTGTCTTGAAACCACTCAGTGTGTTTGTATATCACTTTGATCAGTTTTTTAAAATGAGCTGCCTTATCATTTTCCCTCTTGTCTTATGTCATAATAACCCATAAGATAGTTACTCAACCAATGATCCACGTGTGAAAAATGGGAGGGGGAAGGGATGGCATTAGTTTTCTAAGATTCATAGACAAATCTTAAAACTAAACTGACTCAGACTCAGTCGACTCAGTGTCCAACCAATACATTGACCTGGGGCTACGGGGGTTGAAGGGCCATCATCTTTTGTAAATTAATTTGTCAAGTGCTTGTGGTTTGTTTGTCAATGCTATTTTTTATTTATTTATGCTATTTATCAGCTGCCTCATACCATACTCCTGGACATGACTCTCATATTTTACCTAAAATCTCTCGTTTAAATGTCTTTGTTAATCATCTGGGATGTGACAATGTCAGATATCCACAGAAATAAAAGAAAGGTCTTAAAGGTCAAAGCTCAGTTATGAAATCCTGCCACTCCGCAGAGTCTCTCTCCTTCCAGCCTGCTGACAGTGTCTTCCGCCAAGCCCCAGAGCTGAGCGTCGGGGCGGCAAACAGAAACAAGTCATCCTGTCTCACACTGTCAAGTATTGTGCTATACCTTCCATTATCATCACCCATCTCTACATTCACTCCTCTCAAGGACCCTACTGACACTGCTGTCAGATGAACTACATATTTTAACCAAAACCATTATTTTTCCCCAGACCTAACCATGCTTGATGGAGAAACATCCTGTAGTGGCTACCCAAACTTACCCTCACTCTTCCTAGTTTCAGATGAGCAAGATGGAGAAGTGAAATACCAAGATGTTGATAAAGAGGAAGAATAGAAGAAACTGTAGCAGATAACATCTGCATCATTTTTACCTAGAAGCTTTGCACCTCTTCCACACACAAAAATGTATCAGTGTCTGAACTATGTTAGTGGAAGATTAATATTAAATTCTGTTAGAGCATGGTGTAATATATATACACACAATACATTTACATTGTTGTCGTTTCAGCCTAGTGTTAATTGTCTGACACTGGGTATCATGGCATACCAGAAACCAACCTCTTTTTAAGACTTAAGTGTCAGTCCAGCTGAAATTACAGCATATTAAATCCCATATCCTTTGAAAATGTCAGCATCAATCGGTTTAAATGCTAAATGGTCACTCTGCCAACAAAACAGCATCTCTGCTTGTAGGCTATAGTCACAGCTTGTTTTGTCTCTGACACCTCAGCTGTCAATCAAACATATCCAGTCCAGCACAGCTCATTTATGACCAGGTAGAGGACTACTGTCTAACTAGTACAAAGTTCCTATTTAAAGTGTTAAATAGTCTTAAATCCAGGTTTCTCCTGTATAGATAATATCTGCCTGAAAAGGGTAAAGGACGCCAACAGAGTCAACAAGCTAATCTGCAAGGCCAGCCATGTAGTGGGAGGGGGAGTTGGAATCTCTGACAGCAGTGTCAGAGAGGAGAATGTTGTCCAAGATAAGAACAATATTGAACAACTCCTCACACCCTCTCCATGACATGCTGGTCAGCCACAAAAGCATGTTCAGTCAAAGACTCATTCTCCCACAATCCACCACGGAGCACCACAGGAAATCATTCCCGCCCATGGCCATCAACTTTTTTTAACCCCTCCCTCTGAGAAACAATTGTTATCTTAACAGTTTTTATCCAACCAGGTGCAATAACCCAATATCCTGTACATAATCCATCTGTAATACATTGTAAATGGTATGTAAATATTAACTATGTACATATTGTTTATTACAGATGGGGTATATCTTTATATTTTGAAGATGGGTGTTAGAATTTTTTTTTTCTATTTTTCTATTTGTATATGTGAAATGGAGCACTACAACACAACAATTTCCCACAAGGGATTAATAAAGTATTCTGATTCTGAAATTGGTGTGATACTTGACGAAGAAGTCAAGCAGCTCCTATATAGAGAAATATTTGAGACATTTTGTTGCTGTTATTGCACAGAAGACAGTATTTAAATATATTCTGAAAGGCACATTTCAATTAGTTAAGAAACAAATTCAATCCAAGTCCAAGTTTACAACCAATACAAATAGAGTTACATCTAAAGACTAAATGGCTGCTGATTGGTTAGTAATACTATCTGACTTCCAAGAAACCTCACTCACACTGCAGCACATTAACTGTTTTAGGACATCCCCCTTTTAGCAGATGTTAGCCTCTCTCTCACTAAAACTCTTAAACTCAATCAGCTGCAGTGAGCACTCCAGTCACTCAGTGCCTCTTTGTGTTCCCTGTTGTCCTGCACACCTAGCAAGCTCCACAGGTGAGTTCAGTCAGCCTTTAGGACAGTGACATTAAAAAACTGAATTTGTTTGTTTGCTTAACATTAATCTGTATTTCACACCTTATGCTATGAATGTACATAGTTTGCTGATTAATTTGAGACGTGTATTTATGAAATATGACATGCGTGGTGAAGATAGCGTGTGCTTTCAATGTGAGTTTTAATCAGACCAAACTAACCAGCTGAATTTCCAGCTTCATACTAAATACTAAAATGGCTAACTTTTTTCTGTGTAAAGGTGCATGTCTCACAATTGTTTTGAATTGTTTTAAATTACATGAAAAAGACTTGATCACAGTTTGTTGCAGTGACAAGCAATAACCTGATTCAACCAGAATCTATGGTCTTATCAGCCAATACAAAGCTGCAACACACACTGCATCAATATTGTAAACCCACAGCTTATTAATTACTAAAACAGATGATAAACAGTGATGATGCAGAATGCATCATAGGTCAGGAAATGAGCCACAGTCCTCCTTTAATGAACTTTCACAGTGATACACAGGGCAGATAAATTCAAAACGAGTCTGTGTAAGAACACATAAAATATATAGTAAGGTATGAATAAATCAAACTTTCATCTACTTTACAACTTATAAATCCACACATAACTGTTTCATTAATAGCTATCAATACAAGCTCATCATGTGTCAGTATAAATGATCTCTGCAATAAATACGGTAAATGAATACAGTATACAATGTCAAACAAGAAAATAAACTCACAGCTTTTGTCAAACAAGAAAATAAATTCACAGCTTTCTGGGGGATACACCCGCAGTGAAAGATCGGAACATGGTCTCTACAGCTCTGCTCTAAGCAAACTGCAGAGAGGAAGGTGAAGAACTGCTTCCTGTTTCCTGTAACTATTTGGTACAGACTTTAAAGTGAGGAACTGTGCTGCTCACAACAGGATTTAAAAAGATGTAATATTATGGTGAAATCAATTCATTCCAGTGGAATCACAGTGATACTCACAAAAGTTCCATGCAGAATTCAACTTTTATGAACTGTGATAAGCAAATGTCAGCCAACAGCAAGCTGTCTTGTAAGTGCTGACCTTCTACAAAGAGCTGGGGAGTCCAAAACAGAGGAAGCCACCATCACCTTTTTCTGTGTTGTTCCACTCATTTTTATTTAACCTTCTCTAAGTAAAAACTGTCCTAGAAAGGAGCAATGGTTTACACACAGTTATGAGATTTGATGATACAAATAGGTCTTTTGAATAAACTTTGTCAAGTTATTGTCCCATTAATGACAAAATTAACAAGCTAGCTTAACCTTGTCAGTCAGTTAGCAAACTTGCTAGTTGCTAGTAACTCATTAGAGAAATTTATTTTCCCTCTTCAGTAACCTTTTAATGAAAGAACTGGTATATAATGGTGAACAAAATGCCAGGGGGAACTAAACAGAACAGTTGAGAGTAAAAGAGAAGATGCAGGCTGGATAGCAAGTCAATGGTTAGTATGCCAGCTGCAGCAACTTTACCAATAGTCACCAGGCTTCCAGCCTCACCTATCTTGCATGAATGACTCAGTGTCATTTTGTGGTGTGATCACACTAAACAGTGATGACCCACAAACCCATTCTTTTTGTATGAATCACTTTGCAAGATATTGTGGGATTCCAGCTGATTGACCTGGAAAGTGTTCTCATGGCTATACACTGCAATGCAAAAACAAACAAACAAAACTGACAAAAACAAAAAGCAGTGCATTGGTGGCACATGAAGTTAAGTCTTCATAAGCTGTGTCGACATGTCTGCGAAGGCGAGGATTTTTTAACTCAGCATTCTGAGACAGATTTACTGCAGCTTTTGTGAATGAAGAAATGTGTGATGTATTTATCAACAGGACACAGCAGACTGAAGTCACTAATTTTAGAAAGTGTTTGCAAGGTGTCTCTTCTTACTGCATATGCATTAAAAGGAGAGCCATGCAAATGGAGATTTGCTAATGGAGGTTACCTTATGTATCTACTGGATTTACTGAGGTCACACAATTTGTGACTGTTGGTTTTGCAGGAAAAAATTCTTCACCTCTGAAAAACAGGTGTTAACATAGTTCAAATGGGATTTACAGAAATATGCAATACCTAGAGCCTTGTATAGGCCTGTAACTAATAACCAATTATTAGAAAAAATTGAAAAAAGCAATTATTAGTGAACACAATGAACTCAAACAAAAGTGGAGATGGTTTGTATCCACCAAAGTAGAATCCAAACTTGAAATCATAACAGACTGCAACTAAACTTTTCTTTTTGTCAAGATCTTTTTAGTAGACACTTGGTTTTATTTGCCTCAATAATAATACCATATCAGCGCCATCTCTCTACAACAAACATCAGTGAAAAGTCAAAATGTCATTTTTTTAAACAATATTTCCAAAAACTGCACTGACCTCTGCTGCCAGGGAAGCGGTCTTAATTAATTGGACTTAACACACATCTAGCCAGGAAATACTGGCTATAAACATTGGTTTGAAATTGGGAAAACATTATCATTCAGGGCAGAGAGTGGACATCTGTGTATTTACAAAACTCACATTTATAGAGATTTTCCATTAGTAACAAGTAATGAAAGCTATGTGCTAAGGTCACAAATAGGTCCAGAATATATCCAACCCACAGTAATGTTAGCAGAGGCCTAGCATGTTTTAATAATGATCCACGTCTTGAGATTCCACTTTATAGACACTTTGGCTCCCACAAACTTATTGTAAGACATTCTAATCTTGTACCTGTGGTGATAGAGCAGGACATGACATTAATTACAGGGTTGGTGGTCTGATGCTCTTACAATACTGTAATATCCCTCAGAAATTATATTCTTTAAGTTCAGAGGTAAAAAAAAGGAAAAAAAGAAAAATACAGCTCAACCCTGTTTAGCTGATAATGAGTAACTTCTGGGAAGTGTCACACACCAGTTGAGAGAATCAGGAGTTTTTAAAGAGCTGTACTAAGCAGTTTCTGTTCTCTTCACTTCTTCTGTTTTGAGGACTAACACAAAAAAAAAAAAAAAAAAAAAAAATCAAGACAAGCTGATGGAACATGCCTGAATAACTGACTTAGCAGTTATTTCGTAACACTACTATGTACTTTTATCTTTGAAAGCAGTTATTCTCAGGGAGTTTATGTTTTTTTTTAAACCCACTTAAGTGTTCACCATGTGACAGCTGTTCTTCCTAATTTCTACAGGTGAAATGCAGCATTATGGGTTAGTTTATTAGTTCACTTATTTTACATATTGCCAAGTAATAGCTTAAAAGCCGCTTAGGTTTGGCCACCCTTATTTCTGGATTTTTTGTTTTGTGAGAGGTTTAAGTTGTCCAGGTCACTTTGTGATTAGGAACCAGGTGTGTTTAATGAACAACTTCTTCAGCTACGAGCAAATAGACTAATATGAGTCTTTCCATTTCTGTGCCACAGGACAAACACCAGCCATGGACAATGATGAAAACCCATTTAAGGACTTCTTGGACCTACTTGGTGATGGAGAGAACACAACTGACCCGAGCTATGTAATCAGTGAAACTGTCAAGTTCTGTACAAAGACAACTGTCAATGAGTTTGGTGCAAGATTCATCCCAGTTTTCTACTATGTCAACTTCCTCTTGAGTTACCTTGGCAACGGGCTTGTCCTCTTCATCATCTACAAGTATGAGAAGCTCAACACAGTGACAAACATCTTCCTCCTGAATTTAGTCCTCTCCAACATTCTCTTTGCCACCAGTCTTCCTTTCTGGGCAACCTACCATCTGTCTGAGTGGATTTTTGGCAAGGCTCTGTGTAAGATGGTCAGCAGTGCCTACTTCATTGGTTTCTACAGCTCCATCCTCTTCCTCACACTCATGACATTTGACCGATACCTCGCAGTGGTGCATGCAGTGGCAGCTGCTAAGAGCAGGAAAAAGGTGTATGCAATAATCAGTTCAGTGGTAGTTTGGTGCATCAGTGTTGTGGCAAGTGTGAAAGAGCTGGTTCTCCAAAATGTGTGGGAGAGTCCATATTCTGGACTGATGTGTGAAGAGTCAGGATTCCCTGAGAGCACTATGGAGCGCTGGCGTCTGGTCAGTTATTACCAACAATTCCTGCTCTTCTTCCTCCTTCCTCTGTTCATGGTGATGTACTGCTACATCAGCATCACCGTCCGCATCCTGTCCACCCGCATGAGAGAGAAGTGCCGTGCCATCAAGCTTATATTTGTCATCATCTTCACTTTCTTCGCCTGCTGGACACCCTACAACATTGTCATCCTCCTTCAAGCTATACAGATCTCCAGCACCAGTGAGGACAGGGATGAGTGTTCTGACTCTGAGAGCTTGGACTACGCCCTGTATGTGACCCGGAACATAGCCTATCTGTATTGTTGCATTAGTCCTGTGTTTTATACATTTGTTGGAAAGAAGTTCCAGAGCCACTTCAGAAGGCTGATAGCTAAGAAGATCCCCTGTCTGAAGAGACACATTAGCCTCAGCAGCCAGAGCACCAGAACCACATCACAGAGAACTGCTTATGAGTACTAGACAGAAAGACTCACACACACACACACACACGTACACATACACACACTGCACAATCATCTGCAATGTAAACACTTTTCACACACACTCTTTGGCATGAATTGAGAATACAAGTTGTTAAGATTTAGAAATATATATTATCAACATTACAAGAAAATTGAAGTTGCGACAACAAAAATGTGAGTTCTGATAACACAAAATCTTTTTCTGATTTATCTCATTACAACATCCAGAAAGGTCAGTTTACCTGTGTTCTTTAATTGGGGAATGGTACAAAACCAAATCTCAAAGTTTATCATTAACTTCATTAGATAAACTTGTCAGTTTCGAGACTACTCAACTTAAATCATCTAGTTCTCACATTCAGATGCCAGGTTTTTTCATACTTTTTGTAGCATAGGCTACGCTGTATTTGTGCAAAAATTAACAAGAGATTCTTCTTATTTGAAAGAGGTGACATGATGAGGGTTTTTTGTGTGTCTTTATATTTGTCTTTACCATCAGTTCTACCAGCAATAGCTTCTGTATAAAACTGCAAAGTGATTCTGCTGTTGATCATGTGTAGGTATAATGTGGAAATGGTTTTGTTTAGTAAAGGCTGGCTTACCAGACATGCAAATCAATTAATTCCAGGGCCTCAGTAAAATGGTTTGGGGTAATTTCATTGAAAATTCAAGGCCTTTGAGGCCTGTATAATCTGATATGATAAGGTTCTTAAAGGTTAGGACCAGTCTTTTCTATATTACTCTTACTGTCAATGAATCCCATGATAACCAGTACTCTCTGGCTCAGTACTCTAGCAGCCCTCATGTTATCAGCCCCGGGGGTTTGAATGAATTAGTAGATGTTATCCACTCAGCACAGTAGTTTACTACCGATTTGTCCATGTTAGCAGGAAAGCTAACATCAGAAAACATTAGCTAAAAAAACCCACAGTATCACAATAGATTTCGCAGGCTTTGCAGTGATGTTAGCTCACCTGTCCAATGGTAGAGCCAGCTCGGGGTCAGTTTTGATCCCCAAAGTGGGACAAAGGTCCCTCCATGAATTAAAAACCCTATTTTTCCCCTGACCTGTCGTCATTCATGTATGGCCAACTGGACTTTATGAGATGAAGTTTTCTGTTTTTTGTTTTTGAGTGGAGATTGTGTCTGTGTGAGTATTTCTTGTGCTCGGTGCTGGTTGTTTCGTGACAGTGACGGCTAACGATAGTACACTGTTGGAGCTGTAGCGGCGCAGAAGAGAGGCCTTAATTGTATCAAAGCACATGGAAGCGAGCATCCTGAAAACTTGACCCAAGGTCCTAGTCTACAGGCTGTTATAGGCAGTGGAGAAGGTCAGGGAATGGAAAATCTTTTATGTCCCATTACAATCTTTTCACACATTGGCAATAAAAAAGCTTCAAATTCTCCCATATAGTACCTTTAAGTGTTGTGCTGAAATAACTGGACACTGGTTTTTAGTGAGCATTATTCAAATACATGCCTAGTGGGTTATGTCCGTAAACTTTAAATGACATGATAGTTGAGGCAGACCCCCAGCAGCAAAGTAAAGGACATAGGCAGTTGTCCATGTTTCTGTGTGCTGCTTGATGATTAACACATCTGCTTCAGACCTGCTCTTGGTCTGGTGTTTCAGTCTTGTTGATTTGATGTATAGTGCATGTTTGTAACATTATGTCCAAGTGCTTTAAAATTAAATGTTTTTTAACCTTCCAATAAATATGATAATCAAACTTAGATCTGACATCTGTCCTTTTATGGAAACATATTTTCTACTTCTCTTCTGTTGTGTTTTGTGGGATTGGACAAATTATTACATTGTTTCCCTTTTCTGACAGAACATCTGGAGGAGTTTTCTGTAGCTAAGCACATTTCTTTGGTGAGTAAGTACAGTTAAGCCTGGTGAAACAACATGACGTGCACATTGCGGTAATATTTTGAAATAGCACGATGAAAAAAAAAAGCTTTATGATGCATGCAGGGTGAATCAAATAAACTGGGTCTTTAAACAGCTTAACAACAGCACTGAAAGTATTGTAATAACTTACTTGTGATGTGCACATTTGGTTTGAGGCATTACACTATAACAACACATATTACAAATTTTTGTAGTTTTTGTTACCGTCAAATTTAAAGGGGCAGTCAAACAGTTTAGTATTGTACTTCCATAAAGTTAGGGATTAGAAAAGAATGGTCAAAATCAAAGCAGAATGTGGACATTTTGGATGCTAAGAGACTGAGAAGCTGTCTATTGTACACTGATAGTCTGGATGATAAACTGAGCATGAGAGTATACTGACAGAGCAAGCAGTGTCAATGTGATGCCTGCATCCACAGCTACACAGTGGACATAAAAATGGTAGTATTCATCTAGTTACACTACACTTCATAGAGTTTTTGGCATCAAACATTCTCCCACATCTTTATCACAGTTTCTGTTAGTTTCTTTGCAATCACATAAAACACAACCAAAGTTTGTTTCATTTAGATTTTTGTTTATTATTATAGTTTGACATTGCACTGTATCCTAAATGTAACACTCACATTTGGTTTACATTTTTCTGTCACTATTAGTTTGAATAAGTTGTACTGATTGATTGGTTTTCTCTGTTGTCTTTGAGTTACTATATCTGCTGCATCAGGCCTTCTCGTGGTGTCCTTCCTGGTTTTGGAAAAAGAGGTGGCTGAGGGTGGAGCTCACTTAAATACACTGCTCAAAAAAATAAAGGGAACACTTAAACAACACAATGTAACTCCAAGTCGCACTTCTGTGAAATCAACCTGTCCAGTTAGGAAGTAACACTGATTGTGAATCAATTTCACCTGCTGTTGTGCAAATGGAACAGACAACAGGTGGAAATGAGAGGCAATTAGCAAGACAACCCCTATAAAGGAGTGGTTCTGCAGGTGGTGACCACAGACCATTTCTCTGTTCTCATCCTTTCTGGCTGATTTTGGTCACTTTTGCATTTTGTCAGTGCTCTCAACCCTAGAGGTAGCGTGAGGCGGTGTCTACAACCCACAGAAGTTGCTCAGGTAGTGCAGCTCATCCAGGATGGCACATCAATGCGAGCTGTGGCAAGAAGGTTTGCTATGTCTGTCAGCACAGTGTCCAGAGCATGGAGGAGATACCAGGAGACAGGCCAGCAGGAGACGTGGAGGGGGCCGTAGGAGGGCAACAACCCAGCAGCAGGACCGCTACCTCCTCCTTTGTGCAAGGAGGAACAGGAGGAGCACTGCCAGAGCCCTGCAAAATGACCTCCAGCAGGCCACTAATATGCATGTTTCTGCTCAAACTGTCAGAAACAGACGCCATGAGGGTGGTATGAGTGCCTGACGTCCACAAGTGGGGCTTGTGCTTACAGCCCAACACCATGCAGGGCGTTTGGCATTTGCCAGAGAACATCAAGATTGGCAGATTCGCCATTGGCGCCCTGTGCTCTTCACGGATGAGAGCAGGTTCACACAGAGCACATGTGACAGACGTGACAGAGTCTGGAGATGCTGTGGAGAACGTTCTGCTGCCTGCAACATCCTCCAGCATGACCGGTTTGGCAGTGGGTCAGTAATGGTGTGGGTAGGCATTTCTTTGGAGGGCCGCACAGCTCTCCATGTGCTAGCCAGAGGTACCCTGACTGCAATTAGGTACCAGGATGAGATCCTCAGACCCATTGTGAGACCATATGCTGGTACAGTGGGCCCTGGGTTCCTTCTGATGCATGACAATGCTAGGCCTCATGTGGCTGCAGTGTGTCAGCAGTTCCTGCATGATGAAGGCATTGGTGCTATGGACTGGCCTGCTATGGACTGGCCTGCCCGTTCCCCAGACCTGAATCCAATCGAGCACATCTGGGACATCATGTCTCATTCCATCCACCAACGCCACGTTGCACCACAGACTGTCCAGGAGTTGACTGATGCTTTAATCCAGGTCTGGGAGGAGATCCCTTAGGAGAACATCCACTGCCTCATCAGGAGCATGCCCAGGTGTTATAGGGAGGTCATACAGGCATGTGGAGGCCACACACACTACTGAGCCTCATTTTGACTTGTCTTGAGGAATTTCCACTAAAGTTGGATCAGCCTGTAATGTGATTTTCCACTTTTATTTTGAGTTTGATTCCAAATCCAGACCTCCATGGAATAATAATTTTGATTTACATTGATCATTTCTATGTTATTTTGTTCTCAACACATTCCACTATGTAATGAAGAAAGATTTTCAACTAGCATATTACATTCATTGAGATCTAGGATGTGTTATTTTAGTGTTCCCTTTATTTTTTTGAGCAGTGTACAAAGGCTCAATAAATGGACTACACCATCAGGGGGGAATTTTGTTTCTTTGTATTGGGTTTTAGCATACTGTATATAAAGATGGATGCAGCCTCTGTGACATCACCCATAGGATTCTGAAGAGCGGATTTGAAGCTCAAAGTTGGACGTCGCCATCTTGGCAGTTCCTGACTCCGCCCAACTTCCGGCTAACCAAAAATGGGCGGGCCAAATGAAGCCTGGCTAACCCCACGCCCACCTAACTCGAAATTGTCAAGCTAGCTAAGGCTAAGGAGCTAGGCTACATGCTACTCTGCGGTGCTAGCCGGCTATAGTCTTGCTGCTACCAGTGACGGTACCAGTTGTCCCAGTGTATGTTACTTGGGGTAAGTCAACCCGAAACTAAACAACAAAACGTGATATAATTATTTATTTGTTATTGAGATTATAATACAAAAGTTTAAAAATGTAACTTTTACTTAATGAACAATTTGAAGTGAATTAACTGGAGTTCAGAATTTCACAACTTTAGTTACAAGTTAATTTTATGTCACTTGTACTTTTAATAAGTTAATGATAATAATCAAAGTTACATGTGATGATGACTATTCCATGTTTGACTAATACTGGCTTTTATAGCCATAATTATTATTGCAGATCCTTTTTAGCCTATTAAGGAATTAAACCAAACAAGACATTAGAAAATCTGTGGCTCAACTTTCGGGATGCGTCTGTGCACCTTACGCTATGAGACGTTACCTTAAATATGACTGTTGAGAAAGAAAGGCACTTTCATATTTATTACAGGATGTTTATTTATTTCAGTACATAGGTCCTTGTTGAGGTCATTGCCTGTGATGCCTCCATCACGCCTGCCACACACAGCATAAACTGTAAGAACCAGTCTTGGCTACTTGACTTCAGACAGCTGATATTACATCGTCATGTTGTGTCCTTGCTCCATTTTATGCAACAGATGTGGATTTTCATCTATTTTTGAAATAGTAATGGGGACTTGAAAAAATGACTATTTACATTTATTTTTTGCATTTTCAATAGATTTTCAAATTTGTCAAACTGTAGGAACTGTAGGTTACAACAAACAACAAAACAATCAAATGCCAGAATATTTAAAATAACAATATAACAGATTTCACTATTTTATTTATTTTAGAGGAAGAAAAGATGAAGAAACCCTGCTCTCTCTCTCACACACACACATACACACGGAGACATTATTTTAATAATTTCTCGATATAGCCTAAATAACTGATTATAACACAGGTTAAGAAACATTACACTGAGAACATATAAATTATATCAATTATATACACATACATTGAGACGAACTATAGGCGACCTTCACACACACACACACACACACACACACACACACACACACACACACACACACACACACACACATATTACTCACAGTCAGCACACACACTTTCACTGTGCACTGTTCACATACTGCACGTCAGCACTTTACACATTTTTTGTTGGTTTTTTTTTTTTTTTTTTTTTTTTTTTTTTGCAGCTGTGTTTCACACCGCAAGTGCACCTCCGCCTCTCCTCGGTCTTCAGCATTGCCAGTGTCTGTGCTGGCCTTGAGACGTGCTCATTGCACAACAGCTTGCAGAGCTCCAGGATGAAATCGGGGAATATTTGCGTTCAGTGGGGCTACGTCCAGTATGTTATAAAACACTGCAAGGGGCCATCTCCTGGCTCAGCAGTATTGCCTCAGCATCTCGTCCAGCACGTCAGCTCCTACTTTCGTTCTGCTGTAATAATGGACTGTCTCTGGCGTCTTCCTCGCATTGTCACGGATCTCCATTGATGTGTGCATGCTGCTGAGGATGCATACATTCTTCTCCTTTCCCTGGTAGATCGTGAGCATTGCGCTGTCGCTCTACGTCACTTTGGTGTCGTGCAGTCCAGCTTTCAGGTGCGAAGAGGGAGGCAGTGAACGCTTGTTTTTATTTGTGGTCCCCAGCAGGCTGGTGTTTCTTGCCAGGAGTTTGTTGGCAAGGGGGAGAGAAGTAAAAAAGTTGTCTGTTGTGACATTTCTCCCTTTCCTCATAAAAGGTTCCATCAGTTTCAGAACCACACTCTCCCCTAGGCTCTGTGTTGCTGGGCGACTCGGATCCTTCCCCAACCAAGGATATCCACTCAGCATATATTTTATATATAGCAGCGAGCCAGAATTTATAGGTCGCTTGGCTGTTTTGGACTAGCCTGTTCCACACCTCACTCACCATAGCAAATCTGTCTTGCGACAGTCGAATGCGCCTGGTGTCTTTTTGGTAGCGCATTATTTCCCTGAACCGGTTCTGTGACATGGTGGTGCTGAAGAAAGGGAGCCCCCGTTCTTTTGACCACAAGTCCTCCACATCCACATACATTCCATTATGTACTCCCCTGGCTAAGAGGAGTGCAATGAATGCTTTCAATTCAGCCAGGCTCAATTCCCACGCCGCCTCCCCCCTCTGGCGTGCCTCTGCCACCGAACAGTCACAGATGTGCTGTAGCATCACACGATCCATCAGTCACATGAATGCGCTCACAGGGTCATCAATGTTGCGGCGCGCATATGCAGGACGTTTTGGGACTGGGCTCTCCCAGTCCGCAGTCCCGGCTGTATGGGTCTCCAAACAGTGCCGTCCTTGGCAATCTCACATATAGGCCGAGCTGGTTCTAAATAATACAAATATGTAGGATTAGTTTAGCTAGAGTACCAGAGTGCTACTACGATGCTACGAAACTAGGGTGCTATACACTCTATATGTCTGCACCTGTCACAGTAGGTCCGTGGGCCACTACAGTGGCCTGAGTGTGTCTGGAGGGTGACTCCTCACTTGTCACCAGAAGCAGGGGCCTTTTTGTGATCTGTCATTCTTCATCGACTCCTCATCCTCAGTTGATGACTCGTTGCCCGGTAAAAATGACGGGCCATCGCTCTCTCCCCCCACCGATTCCTCCTCCGCCCTGTCGGATTCCTCCTCACCCACATCCACCGTTACCTCTCCTCCCTCCGACTCTCCCTCACTCACGTCTTGGAACAATAATCAGGCTTCCTTGGCATTCATCCACCTTTTCTTTCGTTCCATGTCTAAAAATTATAACTAGATCAGATTGTTATAATACTGTCACTCTCCCACAGCTGTCAAACTCACGCGCGTTGCTAAGCAACCGGGAGTGGCGCCAGTGGGTGTGCCGTGAAAACAGCTGACTGCTGAATATAGTGCTTTAAATGAGGGAGTAAAAATTACCCCCTTGGCGGTTCTAGTGTTAAAGGAGAACACAGTCGGGCTGTTGTATAGTTGTATGGAAATCTAATTGTGTTGTGTGTGCAGCAGGAAATCAGATCTGGTTACAGATATCACAGTGATAATATATGGGTGACCATGATACAATATTTATTGTGATGTTTTTTTGATTTTGTTTTTTAAAAGGCAAATGAAGACTTAGAAAAAATCTGTTTATTGAACAATGAACAAAGCATTAATTTTAAAGTGCAAAAAACATTCAGTTGTATTCCCCAACATGTAGCTAACCTCAGTCTGGCAGTGTCTGCACACTGTTTTTTATCTGACACCTTTTCCCCTCTCTCATGACACAGGGAGACCGAAATGCTTCCACCGGTCAGATCTAAAAGACACTGGAGCATCCATAATTTCAAAGGACTCCCACACCGGAGTCCGCCAGCTTTGCTGTAGATTTAAAGAGGGAGAGAGTGGAGCACAAAGGATGATTTCCCTTTGCTCTACTCCACCATAGCTGTAACAAAACTAGTTTTGCCCGGAAGACCTATTGTCTGTTACGGTCCAGGTCCACGACACACACTTTTGTTATCACCATATCGTGAAATTGATAGACCGTACAATCCCTACTGGACATGTTTGAATCATCCTTCCACTAAATCCACTGAACTAGATCCATTCATGAAACAGCTGAAAATATCTCCTGCTGCTCCTACAACTCCACTCAACACCTGCTGCTATAATTAGAAATTACTTGTACTGCTGTTAGTTTTATTGCTATGTTAGCAGTTAATACTTTAATTATCACTACTATCATTACTATTAGGTGGTGGGCCAAGGGGAGATTTCATGTATTTAGACAATCCCTGCAGAGGGAGGACCTCGTTTTTTGTTAACAACATCTTCATTTTTCAACAAATGAAACAAAAATTGTTGGCACTCTTACCTCTTGCACATTTTTTGATTATTGGTAACTTTGTCGGAGTTAGAGGCTCCGGCAAACCGAGCGGGCAGCTATGCTCAGGGTCCTACATGCATGACGTAGTTGTAGTTATTGTCCAATGACATGCCTCGAAATGTGCCAGGTTTTAACTCATTATTAACCAGTTAAATATCGCACTACATGCTTACACACGTTAAAATAACAACAGATCTGTGTAGCAATCACTTTTAAAGAGATGACATTAATCAAAACGGTCTCCAAAGTTCGTTATTAAGTTTGATAAGAGGGAGAAAATGTCTGATTTAATGTAGTTCTTACTGTCATCCCTTCCTTTGAAAACGTAATTCTAACATTAATGATGTTCTCAAAATGTCATTGTGGACTTTGCACATAATAAATATTACTGATTTCCCACATTTAAGTTCCCGTGAGTAGTTTTTTTCACCTGTCAATCTTCTGTCAAAATGATGAGTATAATGTCACAACAATGAGCCACACACACACTACACCCCTCTTGCTTAAACTATGTTTGCTAGCAAACACCACAGATATGGAGTGCTGTATGCATGTTTTTGAGAAAGACAGTCCTGTAACCCCTTTTACAGACATAGGATGGAAGAAATTTGTTTCTGTGGAAAGACCTTGGTACCAGAGAGAGTACTGTGGCAGAAGAGGCAGTGCAGAGATTTAATCTAAAGACCAAGGTTTGCTGTTGTCATGCTAGTCGTTGTGTTATGTGGATGGCTTTGACTTGCCAAGAGACTGAATATGGACATTAGATTTGGCTATACGTTCATTAATTGTCCCTTTATAAATAAGTTAACTTTAAACTTCAAACTTCAGGAATTCCCTGCTGCGATTCCAGCCAACAGTGGCTATCAACAGAGACTGCTACAGCCACTTTACCAACATAACTAATATACAAGTATACAACAAGTGAAAAGGCACCTTTATATCAAAAGGAGGTTGAAAAAGAGGGTAGGTGTCATATGAGAAAAGAATGTCAATGTGAATCTTGAAAAAGATTGGAAATTAGCATCAAGGCACAATGACATTATGCACATTACATTTGAGAACCAAACTCTGTCTTTAACTCTTATGGCATAAGCTTATTGTTACATTCTTCTCAGAAATATGTGAAAAAATTAAGATATGATAACAACTTTCTTGCTGAAACTTGCGATCAACAGCTGTTCTTCGCATATCTACGTCTGATTCGCTGAATAACGTCATGTGACTTGTAGCTTTCTGTGTCATTGGTTCAACTGACATAGTAGGCTACGGCGTATTTTAAAGAGTATGGTCTAGACCTGCTCTATATGAAAAGTGCCTTGAGATGACTTTTGTTGTGATTGTGGCGCTATATAAATAAAACTGAACTGAATTGAATTGAACTGAATTCCTGTTCCATTGAAATATTCGGCTTAACAGAATATATGGCACTGTGTATTGAGAGGAAGAGGGTACTTTTATTGTCAAGGAGCCAGAAGATTTTTTCCTTCATGTATGTGACTGGGATCGAAGACGGTGGTGTTTGAGAATAAAGCAGATGCCAAACTACTTTAAAAGTTTGTCTTCTTGTGCAGTAACAGGGCACATCTCCTGAAGGATGAAATCACCAGCCTTATAGCAAAATTGATCCAGGTCCAGGCAGACCTGGACAAGGAAAGGTCTTATTTCCTGGAGTCTCTCAATGTGATCGGGCTCTGCAAGACAAAGACCAAGAGAGAGAAAACTTTTCAGATGAACTAATGGGGAGGCTGACATTCTGTAATGCTTCTCTATATTCACTATGCCCCAACCCTCTGCAAATCACCAGGGTTGACACATGTGTACTGCATACTGCCAGTGATTAGAAGGTGACTGGCTATCTTTGCCTGTCTTCTCATTGTTGAGTCGTGTATGCTCTGATGAAGGTCTGACAGACCGAAAGCTCACAAATAAAGTGAACTCAAAGTGTGCGAAGATCTTTTTTAATCATCAAGGCTGACGCATCTCGAAAATCAGATTCAGATTCAAGTTGTGAAAAAAACAAAAAAGAGATTTCTGGGGAAAAGATTCCTCTGGGTCTTTGGAAGAACTGGGGGGACCCAACCTCAACTAATATCACTCCTAACATCTAACCCTACTCCTAACTCACATGTTCTCCATCCACCTAATCTCTCTCTCTCTTGCTCCTCTCTCCTTAATCCCCAACTCCTCTTATCCCCTGCCCCCAATCCTTTCCCCTAACCGCCCCTCTCCCTTCAGAGCAGAATGGTGGCTCAGTCACAAGGACTGCAGTTTTATCGTAGAAGCCTCCAATTTTGACTCAAACTCAATATGAAGGACTTCGGGTCTGAAAAAAACAAACAAAAACATAAAAAACAGTCAAATGACTGGAAGCAATGGTTGCCAAGAAAAAACCAAAAAATCAAGGTATCATATCCTCATTAAAATAAATGAGATGCAAAAATAATCAATGTACACAAAATTTCATTAAATGTTTTGCAGAGAAACACTTTTTTCACATTTTACATGTTTTACCCAAATTATTACTATCAAACACTTTGCTCATCTGGGACACCTACCTATTACATCACTCTAAAGGTGAGAGTGGTGATAATACTTCATAATTTGAGCCTGTACAAATTGCAGCAGGCCAAGATATCTCATTGATGCCCCTTCTCTTGGTTGCAAAATCTGTAGTTGGTCAATGTTATTGACATCACAATTGTGACTGACTGGTTACATAAACAGGTACATTATCAGTGTCACAGCCAGCAAACCAAACGGCCCCATACTGACAGGCACATTTTGAACAGGCAAAAACATAGGTACTCATTTGTTTAAATAAAGCAAGATTTACTAGATGACACAACTCTAGTGAACATAACAATATGTAACCCATCTTGCCCTTTATACTTTACATAGCTGTTTTATATAGTTTGTAAAAGCTGGACCTGTGCTGTTACAAAATGTGTTGTTCAGCATTGTCAGTGTAGTAGTAGTCAAATGAGTTTCACCACTAAGCATAGGTGAGATTTCTTGTCAATCAATTTCTTGTCAATTAGTCAATCAATCAGCCAGCCAGCCATATGGGTCAGTGGGAGTGATCATAAACTATCAAGGAAAAAAAACTATGGTTTGTTACTTGACTCCAATTTGCCTATTCTGTCATGGCACGTGGTGCCACGGAACACAAATAAAAGCTGCTCTACCTTATGTTACATGATTCAAGTTGTGGGGTTCACAATATGAACTTTTGTTCAATAATAGGAAAAACAGTTTATCATAATTGAAATGATGATGATCTGGTCAAAATCAAAATGTACAAACCATTTGAAGTAGTTTGCCTTATTAAAATTCACAGTCAGCATGACTTATTGTTGCCACATGCTGCTTCATTCACATCAAATACAAATTAACAACAAACCTTAAATGTAAATAACACCTCATCTTAACTGGGACAAAATGTAATATTATTTGGTTACTTAAACCCAACCTAAACTGAATTTTAGCAAAATCCAAGCCATATGGTTGAAGGACCTGCCTGTAGAGCTTAGGGACATGACCTCTTGGCCTGGATTTTGCTCTTAACTGTAAGTTCTTGTATAGGGTGGAGTGTGCCTTTCAGAATCATGTCCAGTCAATTTAATTTACCACAGTCAAGGTGTAGAAATACCTTAAAGATGAAGATCAAGATAATCAGGAGGAACCTGAGCTAATTTTCATGTTTCTTTTCAAGGGGTCCGAATACTGTAGCAGATGTGATATTTTGGTTTTTCTTTTGGTTTTTCCTTTTTGATAAATTAACAAAAAAAAGGTAATTCAATTTTAACTTCGTCATTATGGGGTATTGAGTGTAGATTGATTAGGAAAAAACCTTACTGCAGGTGTAGTAAGCAGAAAAGACAGTGGCAAGCCCAGACAGAAAAATTGACTTGATGCCCTCCCAAATCATTAAGTAGTGAAAACAGCTTCCTGGTGTTTCACCTGAAACTCGACAAAGAAAAACCCATTTCACATTGACATTGCCATTGTCACATTGCAAATGATGCAGTGCCACGGAAAATTAGTCACAGATTATCCCTGTTCTTTTAACATAAGAAAAGTATTTTTAATATTACATTGATGATGGGTTGGTCTGAATGGATGAGTATTTGCTATATACATTATGTGTCTGGTGTAATGCAGAAAAAATACAAAATAACGCAACTTAAATTAGCAAGAAGGATCAATCCATCTAGGGTCTCAAAGAAGTGAGACATCAGAGTGACCCAGTGAGAGGACTTGTCCAGACATCTGCAGTGGCTGGGTTGTTCTTGAAGAACTCCATCATGGCTCCTCCACACTCCTCCATAGCTAGCTCAAGTCCATGCAGCACTTTGTAACTTTAGGTTGGAAATAAAACTGAGCAAATGATTCACATTTGGCACAAAGTTAACATGGTATGCTGGGAACACTGTAGGGTATAGATTTAATCTAAGCTCCATCACTCATTCATGGTGATGTCTGTAAAGATATGATTGCAAACCTTCACCTTTTTGGAAGTTCTTTTGGCACTCAGGGAGGCAACACGCAAAGACTGAGTTTGGAGTGTTTTTGGCCACAATAGTGCTAGATTGATGTCCCCATATGTGACATGGAAACATGCTGACAATTTAAAAATTGAACAATCCTAGGGCATAAAAGAAAACTCAGTTGGAACAGAACATATGAACAGAGGTGGTTTTACCAGAGCAGCTTTACCAGCTTCATCCAGCTCAAACTGCCATTCATTTCGTGCTGAGCTCAATAACACTGGACCACAGGTCAGGTACAGCTGAACAGCAGCATTAATATTTTAATATTATTTTCTGAATATTCTGTCACTAGCCTTGACACAGTTCAGTTTTACAAGCGCCGGGACAGTTGAACTGAAATTAACATTTTAACTGTAGGTTTTGGTAGTTTCGTTGTCTAGCTAGCTAACAGGCTCCCTCTCAGTTCAGGCGCTACTGTCACGGTTAAGTACCACTGTTTACATAAAATGAGCCACAAAGTTTGGAGATGTGCACTTGGTAGATGTCAATGTAGCACAAAGTGAAAAAACATGAAAATATCAGACTCACCCTGTAATGTGGAGGATCAGAGGTCCATCTCCTCTCCGCAGTGTCATACATTCAAACTGACGCTGAAGCGGCGGTTGAAAACTTTTCTGTCACTATTCCACTATCACCAACGGTCTCAGACACAGGAGAATGATTTTTCCCGCTTAGCAACTTTACATATATATACAGATATTTTAAAGTGGCTAACATTAGCTGACAAAGTACTCCCTGAGCTTGTGTAAAGTGTGTGTCCGTCTGTGGTGTTTTGTGTCAGCTCAGACTATAATCTCAAAACTGAATTAAAACTTAAGTCAAATGCGCTTTGCATTCATTTAAAGAAAACAGTGTTAGCTAAAGAAGCTAAACATAAGGTTTGGTTAATGAGTCAGAAAAAGATCTCAGGCTTGTTGGTTGGTGAGATCTTACCATGACACAATACAAGTTGATTGGAGATATGATGTATTTAGCCTATAGATGCTAACGAGCAAAACAAAAAGGCTCTCATCTATTATTCTAAAGGATGAAGATAGGTGAAACAGTCCCAATCCAGTCAAAATGTGAGCTCACATCTTCTTTGTTTTCCCAAAATGCAATTCAAAAAGTATTGTTTGTATTGTTTTCCTTCCTCCAAGTGATGAGTGATGAGTGACACAATGGTCGTATTCGTAACGGCCAATCACTTTTCGTTTTGGAGTGGGAAAACAGAAAACAAATGATGAGCCTTTTCCCGTTTTTGTTTTGGAATAAGAAACTGGAAACAAAAAACAGGCTGTTGTTGGATTTTTGTTTTGGAATAATAAAATTGGAAAACAAAGCACAACTAGTATTTTTAACACATGCAGGATCCCCATAAGCTAACAGTCCTTTTCTGTGCTTCCAGCTAAGGTGAAAGTAGATGACCTTAACTAGCTACTTTCGCTATTTTAGGGCAGCACAGCTAAGGATTGATAACTGAAACACGTAGATATGGTCTCATAGCAGGGTGTTTCTTGTTCATCTATTTTCACTTTAGCTGGGTGAAGATAGCTAGCTAAGGCCAGCTGTTAAAAAGTGTTGTCAGTCGAACTGTGGCTGTGGACAACAGATTCCATGCAGGAAGGAAAAGTTGTGACCCTAAGTATGGATTGGATTTAAACAACTGTATTTATTCTAATTTTGTTCAGACAACGCCTTTATTAATCAATGATACGTTGAGCAATTTGATAAATGATTTTGTTAAAAGAACAAAATAGGATAAAACATGCTTTTACTCCCCCAACTAATACCAAAACTATAGGTTAGTTACAACCCTGAGATTAGGCCCCGTTGAAGTCTGCACATCCCAATCTGTCAGTGATTTGATCTGCTCCCTTGAAGTGCTGCTACAGGACCCCTACAACCACCAAGAACCTGGTTAAAAGGTCCATGATTGGTTGATTTCTTCATATTGATTTTTATTTCATACCTTATGTACCTTGTCGTGCTTTTACTGTGTTGTGCTGTGTGTGATAACATCTGTTATCCATGTTGTTGATGCAAAACCCTGCTGCAAGCTTTGTGTTATGAGTATAGTCGTTAGCCTATACCTGTCTTTGCCCCCCCCCACCCTTGTCGTACCGACCCTGCTGCCCCCCCTCGGCCCTCTCTTCTTTTCAGGGAGCCCTGCATTGTTGTACGTAGCGGGCCGTACCAAGTGTGGCAGAGACTGGGGGTGTATTGATTAGTCCGGCTGTTCAGCGGTTGGACAGCTCCTGTCTGTCTGACCATGCACCTGGAGCTCGAGGCCCGGCCCGCAGCACAACCGTGTTCCGTTCACAGGCTAATTCCAGAGGTTGTTGGTCAGTCCCCGCTGGACTGCCGCTGGGCAGGTTGATAAGAGAGGAGAATAGAGAGAAGACAATACGCACAGGACGCAGCCATTGCTTGTAGCTTTTCGCTTGCTAATAAAGAAAACAGCGTCTCGGCTGTATATCACCGGAACAACAGACAGCTCCGCGGAGGCAACACCGCTCAGACATCCACCTGGACCCGCTTTGATTGTGTGGATTTTCTGTGAAGATGTCTTATGTGACCGCTTTGTTGTTGCTACCAGTCCTGTGTAGCATCATCAGCCCCTCCAACTCTGCATCCTCCGGATCCCGTAAGTAGACTAATAAACACACACACACACACACACTGGCTAATTTTTTGCTCTTGCTGGGCTCTCTGTGCAGTCAGGGATGTGGACTACAGTCAGGACTTTGCATGAGGCTAAACTACCATCATAAACAGCAGAGCTGGGGATCATACAGTATTGTAGTAATGACTCTCACCGTATGACATTGTACTTAAGACACTCATCATCACGACCTCTTAGGAGGAAAACATGATCCTTGAAGAGTTACATGTTTTTAATGCTGGATTGGAATCAGTCGTATACTTTATGAAGCCTTCAGTGATTAGTCATAGATCCTGTGCTGGACGTGCAGACACAGACAAGAGTTTAGAGCTCAAATTTGTGCTGTCAGTGTATCAATGAATGCCAGTTTCAGATGTATAGAATAATAATCTGTACAACCCCCCCATAATGACCATTACCTTCACCTCGCTCCACAAATATATCCAAAAATAAAAGGAGCCTTTCACACTTACCTTGCTGGGTAACATTTTCTAACTTCGCTATTTAGGAAACACACAGTACAGTCTATGGTTTACAACACTGTAGTATCGTAGTAAGCAGATGTAGAGACCATGTTTTAAGTGTTTATTAATTTACATGAAAAGATCAAAAGTTCCAGCTATTTTATACTGTCTGATCAACCTCCATTACCTGCATTATAGATGCTTCATGGGATGAGTTATAGTTGTTGACACATACATTAAAACACCTTAAAATGTATTTATGTCTACATACAACTAGCCTATATTGTAATGTGTCATGAATCTTTTTTTTATGTTTACTTAATGCTGAAAAATGCTACTGTAATGCTACCTTACTGATTCTCTTTGAGGGAACTTTCTTGTGTCTGAAAAAACCCAGAACCCTGATGATGTCATCAGGGCTATTCATGGTTAGGCTTGAGAGACTTTAAAAGAAAGTCTGTGTAAATTGTGGTGTTTAAAAGATGCAGGCCTTTTAGCTAAACTAAGATCAAATAAACTTTATTGATCCCACTTAGGGAAATTCATTTCACTTAGGAAGCAACTCTAATATTGACTTGCGTCATGGAAATTATAGGGTCCTATGGGGTATTACTAAGCTTAAAATGTGAATATTATGTGCTTTAACACCAACTGTCACCAACTGTCATTTGCACTCATCTGTCAGCTACCTATTGCAGTGCATAGGACACATGGTCTACTCTAACTGTTAAAATATAATGAATGGTACAGTCTTGACTGATCATTTCAGTCAGATAAATCAATGGTGGCTGAAGATAAGAAAATTTGGTCCCACAGCTAACAAATAGGTATTATAAGTCACAGTAAAAGTAACATCAGTTTAATCTATGTGTGGCAAGCACACTGACTGGCTCTTGGTGTGTCTAATGTAGCATATCATAAAGTGCACACTCACACTCTCCAACTACTTCACTGTTGTCTTATTCACACCTCTGTATCTAACACATGTAGAAATGTAGAAAAACAACGTATGTATGGTTTAAGGTGCAGGTTCTGTTCTGAATTTTAAGTTTACCAACAAGAGCAGAATACAGTGATGACATGCAACATCTCAAAAGTTGTTGTTGACTGAGGGGTTTCACTGAGCTCTGTGCCAGGTCTGAACAGAACCCAGCACACCCATTGGTCTCCAATGAAAAAGAAACATGTAAATAAGATAACTTTGGAATAGCTGAAAGTAGTTTCTTGTTCTGTGTCTTGCTATTGATCTGTTGTAAAAATGGTACAAAACTGGAAAAACAGCCAAAACATGGCAAAAAAAGGTTTTGCACATGACTTTGGAGAAATTAGCATTCTAAAAAGGGAAGTAAAAAACACAAACACTACTTTGATAAGAAGCAACAATGAAATGAGTGTTACAAGTGCTCAGGTAATCGTGTCATCTGACTGATAGGAACATGCACTAATTTACCAATTAGTTTGCCAAGATTCCTGAATTTTACTTCAAATTCACCAGAAAATTTAATGGGAACATATCCAGTAGAGACAGAGGGAGGTAGGTTACATACTTGGCTTATATTGACAGTTGCTGCCCAGCTGTCCCAGGTTGGAGAGTTTGTAGCCATTTTTGTGTAATGGCTGTCTTATTAGTTGCTCAAAGTAAAAGGTATTCATCCTGTACCATCACTTTATGATGACAAAGGAGCAACCAGTGTCTGATCCAAGTATTTGACAATGGCTGTAGCGGTCTCTTGTCAAGAGGATATATTTGAAGGATGGACCCCAAAAATATAAAATGATCTGCCATTTAAAAAAAAAACATTTTTCCAGCAGTAGTTTTTTTTTCCTGCAAAGTTTTAGACTATGTTTTCCCAGCAGCACTTTCACCAGGACCTTGAATCAGCAGTTACCCCACATACTATTTCTCTTCCTTGATCAGATGTTTGCTCTCTTTAATTTTGTATTTCTCTATCTTTCTTTATCAAATCTCTGATCTGGAGATATTGGACAAAATCTTAGTATATTTAATAGGTGTTAAATGTAAAAGACTCCTTATCAAGGTGCAACCATTGCAGGTCTTCATTATATTATCTTGCTTCTACTCTTTAACCTAACTCTGTATCTCCTCTCTCCCTGACATTGCCCTCCCTCCCAGAGGTCAAAGGGAGTCTCTTCCACCTCAGTGTCACTGTCAGAAACCCACATCCCTATTTTCTCCTCCCCTCCTCTCTTATCCCTGTATCCTGGAACATCACAGCTTGTTTGCTGCCTGTCATTCCCACTGTGGATTGAGGGCAGAGTAGTAAAATTGCATCTGTGCGGTATGCGTTCATCCATAGAAAAGCTGGTAACAATACAGGTTTTGAGTTCCTGCTGTTATACAGTTTAGCATCCTCAGTAATCTCCCCAAATGTGATTAGGTGTGTGACTGAATTTTCATTTACCAATTTAATGTTATAGAACTGGTTCCAGTACTATTTTCCATCCCAGTCCTTATTGAAATGTTGTTTCTCTTAACAATTTTGTGTACAGCACAGTGCCACAGATGGCTTTTGTTTTAAGAAACTCAGCACTTCTCTGCAGCTCTCACTGCGTGTCTTAACAGACCAGCTGGTTGGGCCTTTAGTGACTGAACAACAATTAAAATAGGAAACACACAGTACAGTCAGACATATCATTCTACTGATGAATGTTTTTATCCAGCAAACAAACATTTTAAGATTGCAGAACTGCCAGGTAAGCCTGAAGACATTTCCCACACTCAAACTCAAATTCTTTTTAAAATAGGGTAAAATGGAAGTCTGTTTTGGCTGCAGAGAGTGGCATTAGGGTGACATCTGCACACTAGGCAAGAGGCAACAGCTGGAAACATTAGGGAACAATGTTAGAAACTGAAAACTCTGACTTGGTCCTTAGATCCTCTTTTACTCAGGATCCAGGTGACACATCCTCACTACTGATATGAAACATTATCAGGATATTGGAAATGCCATCTGCAGTAAAACAGATGGTGTGGCATAAAATGTTGAATGGAATACAAACTGGATTGGAGTGCTGTAACTCTTTATACATTGCTATAATGTATATATATATATATAGTAGCAAGGGCTCCAATTTCATGTTTGTGTACTATAGTAAAATGTGATCATGTTGAAGTTTGGGAGTTCATTTGAATATGTCACAGTGTAGTGCAGTTACTGGCAGTGGTGGTGTAAAATCCATTACTTTCACGCATGACTGCTTACTTTCAGTTGTTATTTGGCCAAAAAAGTAACTTCACCAAGTGACATTACCGGTAAATGGGAGTAGAATTCAAACTGTATCATTACATAGTATCATTACATAGCAGCACACTAGAGGCTGAATTGTGTGAAGTGAAAACTTGAAACAAAAAATTTAATTATAATTACAGTGATTTACCATATTTTTTCACTTTATTCATTCATTGGCATTGTATTGACGTCAAATTGTGGTTGTGGTATCAAACTCTGTCAGTCAAAGAGATTTACTATAAACACTACTCAGTGATTTGATTCTTATGTATTAAGGTGCCATAAATGGTGCCATAAAAGTATCTAACTGTGGTACCCAGCTCTATATGACGCAACATAAAACTTGTGGGGTAAATAGGTCATAACAATTCCTAAAGAAATATCTGTACAGATGGATGTAAAGTTTTGACAGTTTGAAGATCTGAGAGATTGATAAGGAAAACTTCTGTCCTGCATTCCAGCTTTTCTTCTTCACATGTATTTTGATTATTTGTAACAGCAGTGACACAGGTAGTGGTCGGCCTGCTATAGCAGTTACATTTCTGTGTAAAATAATTAAATAATATGGGGGTTAAAGAATAAACGCTGTCATGTTTATCACAGACAGCCTGTCTATCATTACTCTAAGCTACTCTATCATACAGAACATGACCACTATAATCACTGGAGACTGGGTAAAATAACTATAACTTAGTCCAGTTCTGTAACTTCCCGTATAGATTTGGAAAGCTGCTGGAAACTTTGTTTTCTGACTGCAACTTTGTATTACTTCCTCCTGTTTCAGTTGCCTGATCTTGTCCACTGTCTAGGTAAGGTGCAGTTGATCTTGAACAAGCCCAATGTTTTTCATTTTGTGGATTGAGGAAATATGTTGATCCAAATGGCAGTCCACACAGAAAATTATTTTACTCTCTATTTTTGTTCTCTGTCATGCTTAATGAAGAGAATTTCTAGGGTTGGACTCAGGTAGGAATTTTGTCAGTCAAATTTGATTTGGCTGTTCAATATGATGATTTGTTCTTGTTTTTTCTGGGTGGTGGTGGGGCCTGCACTTATAACTGCACCAGAATGACAGGCACACAGATAGAGCTGGTGCAGAGACAGACACGGCCTTTGAAAACTTTGATTCAGCGGCCACCCATCTTGGTTTGTCCAGATAAAGTGAATATCCGTAGTTAGTAAAAATCTAACTTATTGCTAGCTGGTTAATTATATCTATCTCTTGTCTTTCTTTTTCTTTTCGTTCTCTCCCTTTCACCTCAACCGGGTGTCACCAGTGTCTTCATTTGCTGCAACAGTTGTTTCAAATTAAAAGCTCTCTGCAGGGTTGTGTAATCATGATACTGCAGTGGTGACAATCATTTTCCACCAGTGGGCCACTGCCACAAAATGTACACAGTACGGTTATGAAATCCTACCACACTCTGGAGCGTCTCTCCTGCTGGGCAGCTGACAGTGTTGTCAGCCAGTTTTAAGGCGCCACAACACTAGTAGTTTTTACTTTGGTTGTGCACATTCCCACAACAAGCATGAAGCTCTCGGCAGGCAGAACTTACCTGACACTGGAGCTGAGAGGATTGGAGTGGACACTACATGTCTCTGCTTCTATCACAGTTAGTTATGTAGTTCTAGTAGTTTACAGCCTGCCACACTGTCGATCCTGAATTGCTCTGTGTGTGCACTGTAAGGAAGGAAGCTGGTATAGAAACCATTAGGAACATAAGCTGCTAGCAAACACACTGGAACCACTATTTCTATTATTATTACCAGCAGTGACAGATTGATCAAGGCACCATGTTGCTAGAGCTTTCTGGTTTCACTATAGGCTTATTTCCCCTACATTCCCCAATGGGTGGGGTAAATAGAATTGATAATAAGTGAAAACGTTACTAATTTATTTTTGTATAATCCTCCTGGATCCTTACTGTTTCTGTTCAGTAAATTTCTGATATCAGTCCATAAGACAAAGACAGTCTGGCTGGCAGCTGCCCTCTCAGCTCCTCGGGAGCTGCTGCTGACAGGACATCTGCTTCTGAGGAGAGAGATGGCTGAACAGAGGTTGGAGTCAGGGTAGTTAGAACAGATGGACACTTTGGTAGTGCTTACAGACTGCTGACATCTTGTTTTTCATATGAATTCACAGTACAGTTGTTATTTCTGTAAGTTGACATACATATAATAACCTGTGCCATCCGTCTCATCCATGCTTGTCAACACTTTTTTTTGGTAATTTCCCTTTTCTGACCCTGACACGCAGAGATGATATCTCCCATTCTCCCAAACAACCAATGAGCACAACAGCAGACCTATTGGATTCACTGCACATATATATGCACATAATAAGAAAATACGTTTGATGTTCAGAAATGTTATCATTAAATGTAATCTGAGATTTGCAGAATTGTCTAATACTAACAGCAGGAGACACAAGAGGGACAGTATTGTTGAAATTATCAAATATCACATAAATGAAGAGCAAGTATTCTCTTGTGGTATAGATGAGCTCTTGGTGGGATTTTGAGGTTGTTTTCCAGGTTCTCTGTTGAGCAGATAATCTCTTTCTTGTTCCTTTAAACTGCTTAATACGTGCTGCCTGGCTTGTTGTTTTGTAATGCATATGAGGAAGCTCATTACCATGCCCCACACCTGTCACACATGCGTGTGCATACACACACACACACACACACACAAGTATGGAGCTCTTACCCCTCCCCCGTTGGCAACTCCATCTTATATCAATTCTGAGTCGGGAACAAAGACCAACCTATACAATCACACACAGACGCAGAGAGAGAGAGAGAGCGAGGGAGAGAGAGAGCCTTTTGCTAACAATATGTCCAGTTACTAGGCAAAAATGCAATTTCATCTATCAACAGCCAAACTGCTGATCAGCTAATTTTTAATCTGTTACTGAAGGGTGTTCAGGTGATTTTAAGGACAATTTTAATGGTATTTTGCCTTGTGGCAGTTAATGACACACATAACTATTTAGCAGCAGTGAAATGATAATAGACACCACTAGGAATTCATAGTGTTAAAATAACCCTCATGATACAGAATTACTTCAGTAAATCTCAGCCTTTGTAAAAGAACGGACTCTGCTGCTGAGCACAGTTGGAATATAGCTCCTATTCATTAGAAATACGTCTCTGAGAAGTGACAACATACTGTATACTTGAGCTACTTTTTTACACTAGAAAACCAATATGCTAAAAGAAATCTCTTGAATTTGTTGAATAGATGTATGGACATAGTATTAACAGTGAACATGGGTTTGAAATATATGAACTATATTTCCAGACATTAAGTTGTTTCTTCCAGTTCTTGTGAATATGATGGACTGTGAAGATTTACACACACAAGAAACATTTTACACATATAATGAACAGAGAGAGAACTGTGATGCATAGTCAAATATGGGAAACTGACAAAGTTAACTGTCTGATACTAAATAAAGATTGACCATAGGTTGGATTGTTTAATCAACACTCTAAGACTGGCTATTAAGGGTTAAGGAGTGCCACTATCTGAGGATGTGAATTAGGCTTTTTGAACATATGGTGAATGGACAGTAGTTATGGCAGCGTGCAATAGAGAATGATGGCTGGACAGCTGTGTGGTCTGTAGGTCATCTATGCAGCTCAGACTGGGGTTCATCATGCAGGTCAGCTGGAGTGTTCAGCGTCAGTCTTTGGCCAGATGTTGGCAGATGCAGTTTTTAATGCAGGTGTATGGCAAACACTGCATGTTGTTGAAGAAGTGTAGTAGTGTAGTAGTGTGAGCCCACATCGGTCAAGTGGTGGTTGTTTAGGTTGGTTGCTGGGGCAACTGCAGCACATGTAGGGGAGAACTGAAGGTCAGGCAGAATGCATTCATTTGGTTGGATGAACCTAGTGCATGACACTGTGCAGGCTTGAGAAGTTAGAGCAAGTCTTTGCAGTTTCTCTGTTTCATTTCCAGTGCAGTTCCAGAGGAAAGACAGCTGTGAAGGCTGATCTGGGGATAGGGGCAAGTGCCCTAATTTTTGATAAGAGATAGAGAAGAATGGACAATGTCTAAACCAGTTATAGTTTTGAGTTGAAGGGCTATGGATAAGGGGAGTCTTGGTAAACCACACATCAAAGTTACACATCAAATGTGTACCTGTGGTCATTACTGTCTCAGAACCACTTTACACCCTGTCTAATTTATTACTTTATTTATTGAAGCCTCCGACTCCCTGGTTTTGCTCAAACTACTTTTTATTAACAATATGCTGGTGGTAAAATATAAAAAATGACAAAGCGTTTTTAATGTTTTTAGCAAAAAAAGTGTATACAGTTGCTTGCCGACTCTGGCATGCAGGAGTGTACTTGTTTCATGGGATGCTGGATGCCGGTTGCGGTGGGAAAATGTTGTATTTTCCATTTAAACCTCACCACGGTAGTGTAGCCCCACTATTACAATGCCAAACAGCTGTTTGTTTTCATTAGGGTGCAGTGCCAGGGTGTCAGGTATAGTGCAGAGCAGTATTTCAGCAGCAGGGTTCTGACAACTGTAACCATGGGAATTAAATTGTATCGGGGCCACTGATGATGAGGAAGGCTGTTTTTGTGCCCAGTGATGACTCAGAAGCAGGACTGGAATATGAGAATGATGATATTAGCTAAGAGCACATGAGCTCTGAAAATGGAAAAGGATCCAGTCCAAGTAGTGGAGAAGCTAGGACAGATGAGGATGCCTTATCCTCTTAAGACCCAAGCATTGACCTTGTATACATTTTTAATTTCTCCTAGCTTTTTGGGATTAGTAGGATCTGATTAGTATAAAGACTAAACCATGTCTTTGAACAGGAAGTATTTTTTGAAAAAAAATCAGCATATGGGGACAATGGGTTGATTACGCTGTATAACAAAATAAAGTTATCAGTGTATAAAACTCCTTATTTCAAAGCCTAAACATGGCTATGCAAAAACAAAATTGCAAACAATGCAACACAAAGTCTTACAATTGTTCAACATTTTGTAACTCTATACCTTAACATATACTGTGCCTCCCACCTGTCTTGAAAACCCCTGTTTTCAAAGTTCACTTTTCGTTTATGTCACGACCGAGCTAGGAACCCAAGAAGCTTAACACAGACTGCAGGACAAACAAAGTTTATTTTGGAATAGTGGTGAACAGGGGGTCGGGATAGTGCTGGTCCGAAGAAAGGTGCTGTAGTACGGGAAGGAGTCCTGGGGGGGGAAAGGTTGTGCTGCTGGAGGTGCTGGTCCCGATGGGCAGTAGAGTGGCAGGCAGACTGGAGGAAATGGCAGGCGGGCAGGCAGGCTGGCGGGCAGACTGGCAGGCAGGCAGGCAGGAACAGAACAGAGAAAACAGGTTGTTAGAAACTGACGCACTACGTGTAGAGCAGACACAAGAGTAAGAGGAGCCAAACTTCTCTCTTCACAAACCATGTGCTAGGGGTGACGGTCCGGCAGGGACTGAAGGCAGGAGCAGGGATTAAGTACATCCTGGGTGATGAGCTGATGGGAAACAGATGAGCTTGATTGCAGAGGCACGGCAGGTGTGGAGTGGCAAGCAAGCAGACCCAGCAGGAGAGAGAGAGCAAGGGGGAGGGGCAGGCAACACAGAGACAGACAGACACTGACAGACAGGTCAAACAGCTGACCTCGTGACAGTTTAGCTATTTTTTGGGGAGAAGGATAGTTGAAAGTTGACACAAGCAGTGTGTAATACCATAAGAATGCTGATGAACGAGTGGGGCGCGCTTTCCCGGCCCGTGATTGACGTGCCGACACACGGGCAGTGCATTGTGGGACTTGTAGTGTGGTTAATTTGATGGTGATGTGAAGATGAAATGTAATGTCTCCGTATGAGGACGCAGGGTCTCAGGAGGTTAAATATAAGCAAAAATGGCAGCCCAGCCTCCCCTAAGAATCATAGTTTGTAATATATGTCACAACTGACTGATTTCATTGCTTATGATCTCTGTGTCTGTTTTTCTGTCCTTCTGGTTCAGGGAAGTGTGAGGACAGCTTGGCCACGCCTCTTCCTTACAGCTCCTTCACCAGTTCATCAGTGTATGCCCGAGGATATGGAGCTGGTTATGCCAAACTCAATCGAAAACAAGGTATGCCTTTGTTACTGTTGCATAGAATAGTGATTCTGGTTAGTGATGTGCCTCTCCTGATATGCAATGTAAATATCAACACATATGCTAATAGATAGGGAATCATTTTCCTCAGGGTCAGAGTTCCTGTTCCTCTGGACATGAGTGTATGTTTGTCAGCATTCATTCATCACCCACTTTGTTCCCAAATGGGATTTTTTCCAGTCAGGAAACACAGGGAATGAGCTCTATCAGATAATCACATGGAAATGAAGAACAATGGCAAAAGAAAAACGCTCTGTTGAACCATGATAATTTTCCACCCCTCTGCTCCTTCGACATTGACAGATGGATAACTTCTCTCCAATCACAACACTAAAGAAGATGCTCATTTTAACTTAAGCTTTAGTTTTCAGCTTACATGATTATACATTAGCTGCTACAACAGCATGTATTCCCTTGTAAATTAAAACATGAAATAATATGCTAAACTTAAAAATACTCTTTTCACATAGTAGGTAGATGTCACATAAATAACCCACGGGCAATGCTCTTAAAATCATGAAATGTAACATTTCCTCAGATACAGAGAATAACAAAGCTTGACAACATTGTGGTGACATTGTCTAGACTGACTACATTCACTAGTCTCCCTAATGACATAATTTATGGGAGAGGAGTCTCTTAAACAGTACATGCTAACGCTTTTTGCATGCATGTATTTTATGCATGCATATTGTTTTTGAATGTGGGAAAATAATAATATACAAGCTGTGATGGCCTATTCAAATTTAAATATGCAATCTATAAGCATATCACCAATATATATACACACAATATACACCCATTAGATTGTTGGAAGTAGTAAATTCATTGACCTGTTGCTGCCCTACTGACCTATCACTAAACTACGCAAATAAATAAAAATGGAGGAAGACATTAGTGAACATAGCTGTGGTGATAGGATAATTACAACACAGAAACATCTGAAAAGCAGAAAAGTACCAACAAAGATAAGTTTGCTTGTTGACATTATCAAAATCATTACCTTTCTCTACAACAATTGCAACTCTTAGGACTTGTTTGCATTAATTTTTTAGTTCTTGATGTTGCTCTTTCCCTTCATCCCATCTTAGGTGCTGGAGGCTGGTCACCCCTGGATACAGACCGTTACCAGTGGTTACAGGTGGACCTGGGTTCTAGAAAGCAGGTGGTCTCCATAGCAACTCAGGGTCGCTACAGTAGCTCTGATTGGACCAGCAACTATCGACTGCTTTACAGTGACACCCAGAAAAACTGGAGGCCTTATCTACAGGATGGAAACATCTGGGTAAGGAGGAGTCTTATAAGTCCAGCAATCATCAAATGAACATGTTTTTGTGATTGTTGTGATGTGCAGTCTAGAAAAATAGTTACAGGGCAAACAGGAAAAATGTATAAACATTTTGATAATTGGGTCAAGTATAGCACATGGCAAACTCACTGACTCTATGGCAGCATTAACCTTCTTGTCTGCATAAACAGAAGTAAGCTACTGCAAAAAATAACAGGACACTCAGCATATATTTGGACAGTGTGAAGACTTAGAATGTCCCTTCCACATATTTATACTGTATCCAATAAACATACACACTGTCCTCTACCCACTATAGATATAATAAATATGAATAGAAACATAGCAAAATGTGACGGTATCATTATCAAAACAACAACATGGCACATAGCAGTACCAATAAAATAAATTGGAGAAAAAAAACCAGACACAGACAAAAAAAGAAGAAAAAGTAATGATCATAATAGTACAGCGGTACAGCATTAATCAGTTTTAGTTTATTATATATGTTACCTTACGTAGGTTAGGTGGAATCCAGCTCAAGAACAGGCAAGCACCAGATCCAAAGTGGCTAGGTTCTACCACAGAAGACAGGGCCCAAAGTGGGCTGTGCAAAGATGTCCCTGAGACAGTCCAGGACATACTAGCAGGATGTAAGATGCAAGTTGGGAGAGCGTACACTGAGAGGCTACCAGGTGGCTGGGATAGTGTACAGGAACATCTGTGCCAAGTATGGATTAAGTCCTGATGGGATACGCCACTGAAAGTGGTTGAGAAGAACAGAGCTAAGATCCTGTGGGACTTCAAGGTCCAGACTGACAAACATTTGCTGGCCAACCAGATATAGTGGTGATTAATGAGGAGCAGAGGAGAACAGTAGTGATAGATGTGGCAACTTCAGCTGCCAGTAACATCAGAAAGTACCAGGGGCTGGAAGAACAACTGGAACAGATGTGGAAGGTGAAGTCTAAAGCATTAGAGGCTGTGTCCCCCCCCCCCAAACTAGGAGAGTGGCTCCAGCAGATTCCAGATACAACATCTGAGGTCTCTGGCCAGAAGAGTGTAGAGGCTTGAGGAAGACAAGAGGGAGATTATTTAATATATATCATTATTATTATTTCCTCTTATTGTTATTGCTAGTAACAGAATACTGTCAGAATACTGCAGCATATTTGTTTTCTGTGTGTTTCAGACATTTGAAGGGAATGTGAACAGTGAGGGTGTGGTTCGCCATGAGCTGCAGCATGCTATCCTGGCTCGCTACATTCGCTTCATTCCACTGGACTGGAGCAGGGAGGGACGCATTGGAGTACGTCTGGAGCTCTATGGCTGCTCTTATTGTGAGTACAAGAGGATAATTCCACCAACCTATTCTACTCTGTTCTAAATATCACTCCAGATGAGTGTGAATAAGGTTAAATTTACTAGCAAAATGTTTTCCATTATTAAAAGAACATTGCAGTTTATTAAAACAATCTAAAAACAAAAATACAATAAAATGTATAAATTCTTAAATTTGAATAAAATTCAGTTTTCCTATAAACAGTGGTCAAGGTAACAATAAAAAACCAGCATCAGTACAAAATCTCCATAAAAAGAACCTGTATATTTGTAGGTAAAGGGAGGGCATTTTCAGGAGGAGTGTGGGCAGAAGAATCATTTTAGGACGGATCCATTAACATCACTCCTTCATGTGGGTGTGTTCAATCCTCTGCCGCTCCTTCAGGGTGTGTTGCAGCACTGTGACATTCATTTCTCCGTGTCTCAAGACTCTCTCCTGGAAACTGCACAGAGTGTTTTTACGTCCTAAAAAGTACGACAGGTGTCGACATGTCCCACCAGTGAAGGTGTAGTCTCTTAGTTAAATATAGCTGGTAGTAAAAAAATAACTTCAATAAATGAGCAAACAGGCAATAGAAATGGTAACATAAAACCAGACTAGAGGTAAAAAACAAAAGTAAGTTAATGATGTGTTTAGTGGATAGATAGAGATAGAGTAGAACAAAGCACCTGAAAATGGACATTTCATTTGACATATGTTTCATCATGTTTTACAAGCTCATGTCCCTCCTCCCAGGGCTTTGTGATGCTCTTGGATCCACTCTTGAAGTAGATGGGACTGCAAGTTGGGTTTCAGTCTGGTGGACTGGTCTACTGGCAGTATCCCTGCCAAACATCACAAAGTGCTTGGTAGTCCAGCAGATGTTGTAGGCCTGGAGAAGGGCTGGCGTTTTCCAAGGCCACTGGGCTAGCTTGATCTCAGCGGTGACAGCAAAGTCTGGTTGAATTATTTGCAGTGCTACTGCCCTTTGTGTTTTGTCAGACTCTTCTGGCATCCATACAAATGACAGAGCTCACATATCAGTTATAATACAAAGGCAGCTTGGTCTGTTAAGACATCATATTTCTGTACTAGCAACCTAAATAGGACATCAGCATTACAGATATGTGTACCAGGGTGATATTTCATGTTTTCCAGTCCAATACTGCTTCTTTGCTCCAAGCTGGGCTGTGTTGAGGTACACCACAGGGTTGTGGTATGGTCAGTACCTGCTTCACTCCGAGGTTACACCAAATGTCTATAATAAAAACTACATCTGTAATCAAGCCTCTCCTCAAATATTCTGTATGAGGAGGCTTTGTCTGGAAAGTATTTTCAGCAGCACAGACACTGATGATCATAGAAATATTAAAGTACATCTATAGGAATACTATAGTAGTGTGTCTATGATGCTCTTGCTCCTCCGCAACGACACTTTACTACTTGTCACTGTGATCATGACGATGACACCACTCTATACAGTGCATGGGCTACAGTACAGAGTTGAGTATTTATAGTATATAGTTTAGGGAGATCTAAGACCAAACTGACAAAACGGCAGGACTGAGAGAAAAAGGCACAATGATGAATCTGTCAGGACCACGGACAGTGCCATGGATTTATCAGTACACAACACAGTTAAGCTATTGATATTTCAGAGACATGTTCAGGGCCATAGAACTGGCACAAACCTCAGATGAAAGATCATTGAGTCAGGTAAACTAGACTTACATATTCACTAAACAACCCCTCTGCCCCTGCAATCTCTCTGATACTAGAGGATGGAGAGTGGGGAAGGCAGGTTAACAAGGGTGATGGCACCCCCCTCATCCCTCATATTGCCTACTGTAGGTGGTCCTTAAATTTATCTGTGACAGCCCATTTCAGTGCCCACAGCTCCGAATGAAAGGAACTATAGTTCTTGATGTTGCGCTCTCAGTTGTGTAGGCTGTAGAGGATAGGCATCTTTGTGGTCAAGACCGTATTGTTTATATTACTATATTTACAAAGAGAGACCCAGCATGAGCAAGCACTAGGCGACAGTGGCAAGGAAAAATAATAATAATAATAGTAGTAGCAATAAGAAGTAGGACTAATAATTTTAAATATAATGGTAGTTGGGCATTGTGCAGGATTGTAGGAGCAGCAGGAGGTTTGCCATCACAGGTCAGACTCTCCAGTTCCTGAGGCAGAAATACCTGCAGAAAGTGACAGAAGAGGAGAGAAGACTAAAGAACACAAAAGTATGGGAAATGGAAGGTGTCAAGTTAGTGATGTGCATTTACCATGCAGTTGACCAGGGTGTAGCCTACATGGGTGGCAGCATGACCTGTGTTTCAGGTGCAAATGGAATCATTTTTTAAAAATTAGGGCATTCACATTTAACAATGAAGATGGTAACCTCATCAGCCACATCCCTGGGCTCATCTGCCTCTCTGTGCATTTTCTGTTCAACACCAATTTAAAAACACAGGTAATACAGGTGTGGGCTAATTCCAACATCAGAGGTGGAGTCTCAGTTATTGGCTCTGACTGACACAAAATAAAATAAACATGCAAATAAAAAGCAATAAAAACCCCAAACAATATCTGTAAACTGAGATAAATAAACAACTTCAATAAATATGCAAACATGCAATAAAAATGAAAGCAGAAATGCATGCATAAACTTCCTGAGATTTATAAGCTGGGGAAAACGAAGGCAAACAGCTCAGTTAGTCACAATAAGGGGGGGATGTGAGATTAAAAACTCACTGCATAAGCAAACGTGAGGCATCTACAGATCTTATTTATGTACTGATGAGAAGACTTCATCATCTTCAATCATCTGTATTTTGTGTCATCATCGACACGTGTTGAGATGCAACTTTAAAATTCACTCTCAAAATTCTCAAATAAAATGTAGGGTAAATACAGTGCACTATGTTGTAAGTAGGGAGTGATTTCAGATACAGCCCATGTTCTGATAAGAATGATAAAGGTGCAATTAGTCTTGTTTCAACAGATCTGACAGAGGAACCAGAGGTATGACAATCAAACAGGTCTGATGAGGTAAAACAATTGGGGTTGGGTCTGCAGGGCCTTTAAGGAGTCAAATTACAGAAAAAACAGCATATATAAGAGGGAGATTTAATACAACAGAGGAGAATGGAATCTGCTTACAGCAAAGTCTGTGGATTGTGGAGGCAGGTGTTTCAGAGATTGATATCTAAAGCCCTCAGAACCTCTGCACATAGATACCACTGGGGATAAGTAGAATCTGTGGCGAACCACCATTTAACTTGGACTTTCACTCAACTATCTGAGATGTTATCTAACATTCTTGGGTGATTGATAATGTAGCATACACATTTCAGGACATGATTTAGAAGAGGCAGTGGACGCTCTCCAGGAAAGAATCCTGTCTCCGGAGCCTTGCAGTAGGGTCACTCTCCGTCAGTCGTCACAGATGCTCCATTTCTAGCTGTGCAGATCAGATGGGATCAAATGCTTGTCAGGCTCATTAGAAATACTTGTAATCAGGTTAGCCTCCATGAAACTCTTTTCCAGGCTATTCATATGACGTAGTCAGTTTCTCAAGGTCAAAAGGCTCTGAAAATATATTTTTCATACAATTGTCCTCATCTTGACCAGCCTACTGACAAGACTTTGAATCTGTGACAGAGCTTCATGAATTAAGTATGGATAGTTATATAGATAGTGTAGTTCTTACTATGACTTACCGTTAACTAATTTTTGAAACCTAAAGCTGCAGATATTTTCTTATGGTTAGCAAATCCTACGTTCAGTAATCTCACTATGTTGTTTTTAATTGTGTTTAGAAAGGTACATAAGGACAGTGACTGTTGAATCCCAGTGCCATGTCAGGAGATTTAGACAATTAAATTTTTGTTCTTCGTTTTATCTGTGAAATACATTAGTTTGTTAGTCTAACTGTTAGTAGTGTGTTTAATTTGTACAGCCTTTTCATATGATCTTTGAATCCAACTTGAATAAAAAATGTTTACCCTTTATTATTTTGCAGCATATAAGATAGATACATGTGTTATGTTAGCTACTTGGAATATGTGGCTGATGTAGGTCTATTCATGGTGCAAGCAAGCAGGCACATCCATGAGATTTGACGGGCTTTGATCTCAGATCTGTTCAGTCCAAAGAATTGTTCAAAGAATACAGAATTTCCTTTGTTTCTGTCTTCCAGGGGCAGACGTGATCAGTTTTGATGGCCACGGTGTTATCTCCTACCGCTTCAGGAGTAAGAAGATGAAAATTGTGAAGGATGTAATCTCTCTGAAGTTTAGAACCACAGCTAGAGATGGTGTCCTGCTCCATGGAGAAGGACAACAGGGAGACTATATTTCCCTGGAGCTCCGCAGAGCAAGACTGCAGCTCAGCATCAACTTAGGTAGCCTTCTATAAAGTCTGTGTGGTTTCAAGCACAGCAAAAGCATGTCTGGTGTTCTCCAGTGACACTCTATTGTATTCCTATTCTATTCTATTCAAACTCCTTGGACTGTATTATCTAGTGTCGTCAGAATAGACATGATAAACATTTACAACCTGTTCCTGTCTGTGTGATTTGCTCGCTTCTCTCCAGGCAGTAACCAGTATGGTTCCATCCAGGGTCACACCTCTGTGATCAGTGGGAGCTTACTGGATGATGACCACTGGCACTCAGTTGTCATAGAGCGTTACCGCAGGAATGTCAACTTCACCCTAGACCACCACACTCAGCAGTTCAGGACCAATGGAGAGTTTGACCACCTGGACCTGGACTATGAGGTAAAGACATTTTCTTCATCTCAGCCTCACATCACAATCCTGGCAGTTTACCCCTAGTTCAAAGGTCTGTGAGTGAGAGTGGTCCTTTTAGCACACGCTGACGGTATAAACCATCAACACACTGATGCTGTAAACCTACTAATGAAGCATCTGGACAGGGATCTTTGTTTCAGGCCATTCACCATCTCTCTCTTTCCCTTGTTTTCTGTCTGCTATGTAACATTTTGCCATTTTTCTTGATTTCCCCTTGTGAGCACTGATATATGGGGTGTAACAGTGCAGGGTCATCACTGCTACTGTTACATTTCATTCAAAATGTTGAGTTAATGGAATTTGGACTCAGGGTTAGGGTTAGGGTTGGGGTGGTCCACCAATTTTAGAACAACAACAACACCAACAGGACCAAAACTGAAAATTTGAATAATAAAGTGATTTACGTAAAATACTGAAGTGTAAAAGTCAAGATGGCTGACAGGGTTGATCCCGAAATAATTTGTAGAACGGGGATGTTTACATGTACCACATTTAAGTAAACAGAATAGAATTTTGTAAACAGAATTATGTAGAGTTCCTGACAGTAAGTTTATGTGTTGGTCACAGTAGTATAATGAATGTCACAGAGGGATCAGTGCTCTTTAGTTCATGTTGTCAACTCTGCTGTGCCCTCAGATCAGTTTTGGAGGGCTGCCTGTATCAGCGAAGCCGAGCTCAGGAGGCAGAGAGAACTTTGTGGGCTGTATGGAGGGAATCACCTACAATGGAGACAACATCACTAACCTGGTCCGCAGGAAGAAGGTGGACACCTCCAGCTTTGTAAGACAACTTCCTCTGGCTTTGACTGTATGTGTGTTTAACAGAGATCTGGATTACACTGTCTCCATTTATCTATCTTTGTCTGTGTCCAAAATCACTCACTCATTCCCTATCCCCTACTCACTATATAGGGAATTCAGTATAGTGGTTGGTGAAGTGTTAAAACACTTTCGAGTTGTTTTCTCTTTGCCGACGTTGTTGCTGTCGCACAATTAAAACATGTCAGATTAACATTGGCTGGTGAACGATCCATAATAAATATTTTCAGTTTGCAGCTGCCTTCTATTACATCAAATGTGAGACTTATGATAAACGTATTGCTCGGCATTTTAACTTTTATTCTTATATTCTATTTGTTTTACTGTATTTTAACTTATTTTTATTTTCTAATTTCTAACCCCCTCAATAACTATATTTAATTGTATATTTTAATTTCATTTTAATTTTAATTTAATTGAATTTAAAATTCAGGCAGGCAGGGAAAGATGGCTAGGAAAGGAAAGGTACAGGAGTGTGAGAAAGGTCAGATGAGGGGGGATGGTGGGGACATGAGGGTTACTGCAGGGCAGGTAGGAGTGGCTGGATCAAAAATAACAGGAGACTTAGTGCATGGCAGGAAAAAAGAAGACAAGGCAAATGTGAGACAAGGAGTTGACAGATGATGTGAGAAGGATGCTCTGGGATGGAACCTGCCAGTTGTCTTGGGCCTTTTGGTGAGGAGTTTGCATTTTCTCACTGTGCCTGGTGGGTTTCATGTGGGTGCTCTGTGCTTCCTCCTACAGCCCAGAGACATACAGGGTAGGTTACTGCCCATATGTGTGGATGTGAGTGTGAATTGTTGTGTGTTAGCTCTGTGACTGACTGACTGACCAGCCAGCCTCCTCACCCCCCTGGGACCCTCTTGATGATGAGTGAGTGTAGCTAATGGATGGATAAAATATTTCACCTGTACTGACACAGTGTACCATATCTGCTACAAATAACTGGTAATAATGGTACAAATAGCTCAGCCCTGAAACCCTTTCGTTTCCGGCAGAGCTTTCCAAAATCTTACTGGCTTGGAGAATTAGAAACACATGGGAATTTATCAGGCAGGCAGGGTTTATTATTACATTATGGGAAGTTCGGGTTGTCTCAGTAGGGACTGCAAGACCGAATATCTCAGCTATAATATATCTTTTATTGTTATTTTCCTTTAAAATTGACTCTCACAAGTCCCCAGATTAATGAAAATGCAGTGCTAAATAACTGGAGTGCCCCTTTACTGTTAAGACAACTAAAAATATACATTTTGTCTTTACTTGATTGCTCGTAACATTTTTCTGTCACTAAGTTTGTCATGGTTGATTTTACTGAATATAGTGAGACAGAGTAGTGAGACAGTGACAGTGCTTCTTATGGACACACTGATAGATTGTCAACAAAAAAATAAACACCCTGATAAGAGACTGAAAGGAATATGGTAATGATCTGAGCTCTTCAGTTATCAGTCAGCTGATGGATCTAACAGACAGTTTGCCCTGACCTCTGTTAGAGATTGTTGTGCTCTCGTGCTGCACAGGCTCCCAGAGTTATGTGACATAATTTAGATGAGAGAGGCCATGAGAGAAACTGTTGTGTGGTTCACGTAAGATCAAAAGATTTTACCAGCAACAAAGATTTTGACCTTCTCCTCCATTTTCTTCATTAGTCCATCATGATCCCTAACAGCTCAGACCTGCACCTGACAATTGTTTGAAAAAGTCTCATTCCATAATTCCTTTTTCTCCCACTATAGCATAACCTGACATTCTCCTGCACCGAATCCAACTCCTCTCCGGTTTTCTTCAACTCCACATCCTTCCTGCGGCTGCCAGGTCAGAGTGACAGCGACACTCTGTCAGTCAGTCTGTCTTTCAGGACATGGAACCCCAACGGGCTGCTGATGTTTACAGCGCTGGCTGATGGCTGGGTGGAGGTGGGTCTGACGGAGGGCAAGGTCACTGTCTACATGAATGTGACACAGAGGAAGAATACACGTATTGACATCTCATCAGGTGAGCTCAACCCATTAGTTGTCTTCATTACCTTGTTACCTACTTAAATTTTTGTTGTTGTCAATTTTATCTTGTTAAAGTTTCTGGACTGAAGTGTGTTTTTCCTCTCAGGTTCAGGTCTCAATGATGGCCAGTGGCACAGTGTCCATTTGAATGCGCTGGAGAACTATGCAATGCTGACAGTTGATGGAGATGAAGCATCCACAGTCAGAACAGCCATTCCCATTCAGATCCAGACTGGAGGAACCTATTACTTTGGAGGTGACTCAAAAAGATGACTTATCTTCCAGTGAAACACTGTATGTTTCTGGGATATTTTTATGTACTGGCAGTGAATCACATAACACAGATACCATAGTCAGTTTCTTTTAGTCATGTTAAAGTTGTTTATAGTGTGTTACCAACCAACCAGTTGTCAGGTCAAGTCAAGTCAGTTTTATTTATATAGCGCTGAATCACAACAGAGGTTATCTCAAGGCACTTTTCATGTAGAGGGATAAATCTCTGAGTAGGTGAAAACATGCATATTAGAGCATTAGAGCCTTTTATCTGCCCTGCATGCTCCAAAGAAACTTACATACTGATGTCCTATTTTAGTTCCAAATCAGTGGAGGTGACCAGACTGCCTGTTACCAAGGACACTGTGGCCATGTTCTCTGAATTTTGAGAATTTGGCATTATTTAAATCTGGTGGGATGTTGATGCTGCAGGTAGATGCTTTGTGGATATTTTGTAAGCTGATCCCAGTATTTTTATTCAGTTTATTTCTGGCAGTGTGTAGAAGGCTTTAAAACATATATATATAGACCTCCTTTATTTAGACCTCTATACTGGAAAATCAGGTTTACAGAAAATTTAGCCCCCTAAGTAATATAACCAAATAAATTCAGGGTAAAAGTAATCAGAAAAGCTAAAAAGGGCAGGTGCTTGATCTCATGACCATAGTAGATAGGGAGTGAAAAAATATGTTGCACAGTGGTTGTAATAATGACCTTTGCTCCTCTGCTTGTCTCTAGGCTACTTCATGCATACTAATACCCGATCATCTCAGCGCTCCTTCCAGGGCTGCATGCAGATGATCCACATAGATGACCATCTAGTTGACCTCAGAGCTGTGGAGCAGGGCCACATTGGAACCTTTGAAAATGTCAGCCTGGATATGTGTGCCATTATAGACAGGTATATGACTCATTCAAAATTGTAAACCAGCTGTCATAAAAATAGCAGCAGAAAGCAGCAGTGTGGCTCAGTGGGTAATTCTGGTGCCTTACAGCAAATATTGTGGTTTGCACATCATTTTCCTTCCACTGTTCATCTGTGTCATGTCAGGTGTGTTCCAAACCACTGTGAGCACACTGGTCGCTGTTCTCAGACATGGGACACATTCAGCTGCAACTGTAGTGGCACTGGATACACTGGAGCTACCTGCCATACCTGTAAGTACATACACACACACACACACACACACACACACACACACGCACTGTCTGCTGAGCTGTGTGTTGTGCCTCCTTTGTAGCGTTGTATCAACAGTCCTGTGAGGAGTATAAGCACCAGGGGAAGAACTCAGGGAGCTACTGGATCGACCCAGACGGTAGTGGATCTATTGCCCCCTTCAGAGTCAACTGTGACATGACAGGTGAGATGCCACTATTGGAAGGGTGTAGAGCTAATCTATTTGATTTTCTCATCTGACTGTGGGTACAACAGTGAAAAAGTCTATCTTCCAGAATAGCTTTTGTCAGTGCTTGCTTTAAAATGCGGCTCAAACTAAATTCTGCAGTCAACATTTATCTGCTGTGTAGTGCAAGTGAATCTTTCCTGAAGACAGTGTGGAGACTATTGATGGTATGTTTCCTGTTTTCCTTTTAGAGGACAACGTTTGGACCACACTGAAGAACAACCTGTCTCCTCAGACTTCAGTCACCAGTGCAGACCAAGAGGGGAAGGCAGTGTTGCAGATCACTTACAATGTGACTGATGAACAGGTACACATATTTATTTGACTAGTGTCACCTGATTTTTTTAGTTGTGGTCAGACTAGAGCAGTTCAAATATATTTTTGTGTGTGTGTATTGCACAGGTGCTGATAGTAACAGGCTACAAACACACACAAGTGTGAGGAAAAGTAAAAACAGAGTGAAAAAGAGATCATACAGGATCAGAGATCATATAAACATGCTCAACTGAGAATTCTGCATTAGAAAATACAATACTACATATGGGATTAATGTAACCTCTGAAATAGTCACTGGCAGTGCAGAGTCCTGTGAACAGTATGTAGCCTACGTCTGCCGAATGTCTCATCTGCTCAACACTCCAGGTAAACTATCATCAGCAGAAACGTCACGGCTTCGTCTGTGACTTTGCACTCATTAATAAACCCACATATGTTTTATATGATTCAGTTGTACTGTGTATGCAAGTACTTATTAATACAGGATCAGAGATCATATAAACATGCTCAACTGAGAATTCTGCATTAGAAAATACAATACTACATATGGGATTAATGTAACCTCTGAAATAAAGGTCAATGTACAAAAAAGAGTCCTGATAACCAGGGGCATGGCCACCTTGAACATATAAAGGTCAGTCACTAATATGGACCTCTAATACTGACACACATGGTTAATTCAGTATAATGTCTGCTTCCATGACACAACATTCCCATTTCCATCAATACAACAACAGTCATGTTATACTCACCAATTGCTGCTCTTAGTATCTTTTTAACATTAGTTCTTATTCACTTACTTAAGTATTTTTTCAATTGTATTTTAAGCCATGGTGATAGTGGTGAGCCAGTCGACAACTGAATGATAACACTGTGGGGGATCATGAAGTGTAACATGCAACTTTTATAACATATATAACAAGATAAAGTGGTATATTGTTATGACAAGAAACGTTTCATGTTAAAACAGACTAATTTGGTATTTAATAAAAGAACACAAAAAGAAGCTGTCTCTCTTCCTCCTCCCTGTGTGTGTCCAGGTGTTGTCAGTCACTGGCAGTGCAGAGTCCTGTGAACAGTATGTAGCCTACGCCTGCCGAATGTCTCGTCTGCTCAACACTCCAGGTAAACTATCATCAGCAGAAATGTCACGGCTTCGTCTGTGACTTTGCACTCATTAATAAACCCACATATGTTTTATATGATTCAGTTGTACTGTGTATGCAAGTACTTATTAATACAGGATCACAGGTTCAAAGCTACTAGAGTGAGCAGGATATTTTCAAATTAAAGCGTGTAGTTTGTCTCAAGAATCAATCCAATGAAAGTGAAAGTAAAATGACTTCAGGTTTTTGGTTTGACTCCTAGATGGCGTCCCATTTACCTGGTGGGTAGGAAGAGCCAATGAGAGGCATTCCTACTGGGGGGGTTCAGGACCAGGGATACAGAAGTGTTCCTGTGGTATTGAACACAATTGTACTGACCCCAAACACTACTGCAACTGTGACGCTGACCTGCGCATCTGGTAAGAGGATTTGTATATTCACACTGCATTATACTGTCAGTATTATATCTGTCCTTACCCTCACTAAATATATCCTTGTCTGCTGCTTGTTGACAGCCAACAGTAATGAGTACATTAATGCTTTGGCTAATAACACTATTACTACATAACTACGTAAGTAGTAATAATGGCCACCTGACATGAGAAGCAGGATGTCTATGGACTATGTATTATTCCTTTCTACTATATGTTGTTTGTTTTCAGTGCACTATTGTACAAGGGGTTACTTGGAAGTAAAAGCAAAGGCAAACATTTAAATTATTTCCAGGTCTGTCCATTTGAAACAACTTTGTCCTGGTTCAACTTTAACTCACTATGTTTTTTTATCTGTTATTATCTGTTAAATTTTGAATTTTATAAGAACACATGCAAACTGTTTACAGCATGCTGATTAGAAGTTTGTTTTTGAAACCTATTATTATATTACAGGTCAGCATGTCAAATGCATAGAAAAACTTATAATTCATAATTATTTCAATGTAAAAAATAATGAGCAAGATACAAAATTAAAATATATCCTGGAAATTCTGTATTCTATATTTACTTACATTTACTTACTTAAACTAGTTATTTATTTGGACAGTTTAATAATGCAGTAGATCATTTTAACAAATGTCGTTACTGTTATGAATATAGTCCATTAACACTATGTATAAAATCTGTGAAGGACTGCGTGTGCGTGTAATCAGTAAAGTCATAATATACCCAGGCTGTAAAAATTATTAATTGACTTAGACATTAGTCTAATAGTCTAAACGGTTTCAGATATTGTCTAGTGTCATATGATCCTGACTGACATGTTTGTCTCACTGTGTGTATGTGTGCAGGAAGGAGGATGCTGGCCTGTTAGTGTACAAAGACCATTTACCAGTCAGACAGGTTGTGGTTGGTGATACAAGCAGAACTGGATCTGAGGCCAAAGTGACAATAGGACCACTGAAATGCCTGGGGGACCGTGAGTCTCTCTCTCTCTCTCTCTCTCTCTCTCTCTCTCTCTCTGTCTCACACACACACACACACACACACACACACTGTGAGACAATGAGATATTTCATATCATCAGAGAAACATGAGTATTTTTATCCATGTCCTGCTGCTGTTTTCTAAAGGGAACTACTGGAATGCAGCATCCTTCACCAGCCCTGCCTCCTACCTCCATTTCCCTTCCTTCAGAGGTGAAACCAGCACTGACATCTCCTTCTACTTCAAGACTTCCTCCACTCATGGAGTCTTTCTGGAGAACCTGGGAACCACTGACTTCCTTCACATTGAACTCACAGAGGTGTGTGTGTGTGTGTGCACGCGCGTGCGTGCATGCATGTGTGTGTGTATGATTTTTGTTTTACCACTGCTACCAACAATAAACTTGAGAGAAACAAAAATGATAATAATGAGACAAAGAATGAGAAAAGACAGAAAATATGGAAACAACAACACAATACAGTACAGACACAGTGAAATGAACTGGTAAAAGACAGTTTAGTGAAGTAATGTATACTTAGTGATTTGAATTTGCCCCAAAGACTCAGGTAGGAGTTTTTGTGCTGTGGAGCCTTCTATTGAAAAGGCACATTGGCTGAAGCACTTAAAGAAATGTCTTCATTTTGCTTGAAAGTACATATGTTTCAAGAGCTTTTGTCTGCACTGATTGTTCGCAAACAAAATGAGAAATCATGGAGGACCCCCTTAGTTGGAATCTCATCTTGGCTTTAAATGTTACTGATGTTTGATCTTATCCTGGTGTCCTGTGAGGTCCTGCGGTCCTCTCTTGACGCAAGCAGTGAGCTCGGTGGAGCTCAGTGTGAGCCCCTGGTGTGCCTCTGAACCATTTAGACCAATGGCATCGTGTGGAGGCTGAGAAGAACATCAAGGAGGGCGGCACTGCAGCTTAATGGACAGTAATAGAGAGGTCAGATCCACCTCTCCGTGACACCAGACTGGAGTTCTACAGTGAGCTATATGTTGGTAAGACATTACCATTTCGATACCGTAGTGTTCGGCCAAAATGATAATATGTCATATCATGCAATCATACACCACTGTAGTCTTCCTCTTGGGGTGGTGGCTCCAAAGCCCAGTTTTCTGGAACGTTTGTGTAGTGATGAAAAAATGACCAGACCACCTGAACATAAGGAAAAACTGGATAAAATTTTACATGGATACTTCCCTGATTTTACCAACTGAGGAGTGCCTGACAAACAGAAACATGGTGAAATGGTGGAGAAAAGCAAATCCAGTCATTAGAACTGAACCAAGCTGCCCCAACTGAACCAAGCTATGTAGAAATAAACAGTGTGGATAGACACTGGATAGAGGAGACTCTGGACAGGGCTCTGACAAGGAAGATGGATGAACAAACTCAGCAGACAATTTGAAAACTTTATTATTAATAGATATCTATTGTGTTTGTATTTTGTGATATTGTATGCAATACAAGCAACATTCAATGTATACTATGGTTATAACGATGACATGTATTATGTACACTATAGTAATTATTAATGTAGCCCTTATTCTTCACCCTCACCATCTCTTTCATGCAGTGATACAATACAATACAACAACATGCTTATTATGTCATTCTTGATCAATAATTTATAAGCTCAGGTAGACAACATTTATAATTTTACCAGGTACAGCACAGTATGCAGTATCTGCATTAGCACAGAGGAACAAAGAACAACTTATATGCCCACCCCTCTCCATTGTTCTATATGTGGCATATGTTTACGGTCCAGCTAGGTTTGTTGACTGTTGAATTGACACAGAACTTGTTGCTGAATTGGAGCAGCGTCAGGCGAGTATTGGCATGAGCAACAACAGAGTGACAGCTGGACCCGCACAATGAGGATTCTCACGAGAGCTGTTGAGGCTGTTGACTGCGAAGCATGAATTAAACAGCTGTAGACCACATCGCCCCCTCGCCCAAACAAATGGAACAAGCTAGGTCTTATCTCCAGGTGCCCCGAGGGTCAGAGGGGTTTCTGCTGCATGCGGCTCTGAAGACAATGGTGCGACCTTTTGACCCGAGGAGAGGGCAAAAGTGGACCTGTGGGTGAATCCATGTTAGGCCACTGCAGCAGCTACGGGATGCACTGCAGGAACGGAGGAAAGTGTGTGGAGCAGCACAATCCAGTTACTCCTGTGACTGCTCCCTCACTGCATATGATGAATCCAATGTGATGGCACAGCCTCCTTCACTTAATTAGATATGGTTAGATTACATCAAGCCCATGCCGCATCATGTTTCATTAGATTAGACAGCAGGAGGAGAGTGACCACTTTGATGGTGTTTTAATTACCCTTCTTCTTATGCTGCTGTTTCTATGTGTGTGCTGTGTGTGTGTGTGTTAGATGGGCGGCTACTTTGAGACAGGAACCTTGGTGCGCAGGACTTCCCACCTTGAGGTGGGACCTTTTGCATTGCGGGAAGTGAATGCTCATCAGGTGTTAGTGTTCCTAGTGAGGCCAACCTGATCCAGAGTAACTGGTGAGACCAGTTTCAGCACCTCCAGCACTCCAGCATCCTGGTTCACATCAGTTCCAGGACTCAGGACTACTTGGTTGTGGTGCTCAGCACAATGGTGGGCTCATCAATATTATCTATTTCGTAATAAATTTATAGAAAAATGTATATTTAATGAACTACTGTTACCCTGTGTTAAAACATACCTTATGTCTGTACCTGTGTGTGTGTGCAGGCACCTGCAGGTCCGCCAGCCTTGGGGCTAGCCACAGAACCTTACATTCATAGATGTTGACCATCGCGAAGAGCAATAAATTTATCAGCCACACTCTGTCAACATAACAAGGAACCAAAGTGAGATACGACACAGGTTAGTACTTCCTGCCACACAGTTGTGGCTCTGATCATGTTACATCAGATACTGTCTAGAGCGCAAAATATGGACAGAACAGACTGTCCGGTTAGATAGTAACAGCATTCAGCATTTTGGGAAAATAGCTTATTTGTTGTTTTGTGGGTGAGATGTGCAGATGAAAGTCAGTCTCATGTCTGTATACAGTACAATACAAGAATCCAAACATGGTGTGTAGTAAGCTAGCTTAGCAAGACCGGAAGCAAGAGGTACTGTGCTACATGGCTCGTCCAAAGTTCAAAATATATTCCACGCTGGTTCTCAAAATTCCCTTTGAAAAAGGTGTAGTCTGTTTTGTTTGACTGTAATGGAACATACAATAGAAATGTAACAACAATAACAGATTTATCGACGTAGTCTTTAGTTACACACACATATTTATTGAATGTTGGACCTTTTGTAAAGATTAAGTTTTATGGATTGGTAGTTTTTAATAATTAAATTCTAGATAGAAGATGAATGAATTTAAAACATCAGAGTTCACCTGAGTTGAAAACTGTTTCCACTGAAAATATTTTCACTAATTAATACTTCCAGTAAAACTGTTCAATGCACATTGTGTGATTAATTCAGAACATGGAGACCGATTCTGCAAAAATATAATAAAATAAACATGATAATAAATGAGTAATAAAAATAGTCACTTCCTGTTGAGGTGGAGCCAGACAAACAGATATGTCGCGGTAAAACCTGACAACAAACCCATTACGAGCAGTTCTTTTGTAATGGATCATTAAACTGTTCCCTCTCCTCTGTCCATATGCCCTCCAGCTGGACCACCACCCAGTGTCCACATGGCCACCCCTGCCAGAGAGACCCTCTGACACCCAGTTCAACCTGGTCAAAAGTACTTTTCGAAAAAGTCTTTGGTAAATGTGTAGATAAGGGTGTGTGTGTGTGTGTGTGTGTGTGTGTGTGTGTGTGTGTGTGTGTGTGTGTGTGTGTGTGTGTGTGTGTGTGAATTCTACGCAGAAAGGATTGACTGTTCTGAGGGATGTTGGGCAGTAAGTGTTGATAACATTCTCCCACTTCTCATGAAAGCTTTCTGAATCTTGCTGTGTGATCTGCTGTCTTTCTTGTAGAAACAGGACAAATTGACCCCATCATAATCGAGCGCTACAACACACCAGGCTTTGAGGGCTGTCTGTCAAGAGTTCAGTTTAACAGCGTGGCACCATTGAAAGCTGCGCTGCGTTTAGGCCTGTCAGCACCTGTCAGCACCCATGGGATTTTGGTCCCGTCCAATTGTGGAGCATCACCTCTGACCATCTCTCCCATGGCCTCGGCTAGTGACCCCTGGCACATAGAAGCTGGTAGAGACGCAGATAGATAATACAGTTTCAAACAACATAAGACATGCCAAAGTCAAAATCCAAAAGAATGGGGACTTTATGCCATCCAACAGATAACAAATGTTTGCTTTGTCCACAGCTGGAGCTGTTTTCCCCTTCAATGAGGACAAGGCCAGTGATGATGGAGTGGATCGCAACTCTGCCATAATTGGAGGTAAAATTTGCTCAACTTCCAACTACTAAGTATAAGAGCTGCAGCTGGGAACAGTCTTTAAAGCTGGTGAAACCTGTAAGGACCAGACACCCCACACATTTAGTCTTGACTGTCAGAAAGGAGCACACATAAATTAAACACAGAAACCTCTGTAATCCCACAATAACTCTTGCATGTTGCTGTATCAAAACTGAAAACATCTACCAAGAGCAGTTTGTCTTGTTAATTCATGCTGGTGCTGGTTTGGTAAAGACAGAAACAAAAACAGAGGAAAAAGCTTAATTGCAGACTTACAACCTCAATTCATCAGAATTAGTTAAAATTCAGCATTGCTGCTCTATGTACAGACTTTACCTTTTTGTGAGTGACACCAATGAGATGACAGCTGTGCATGACCCGAAAGAGACTGGTGAACAAAAACGGTGAAAAGGGTTTGTACAGCCAAAGTGCTTTTCATCATGGTTGTCTCCAGCAGGACATGATTAGCAGAGCCTTCTGCTGTGTAAAACTTAACACAACATAAATCACAAACAGTGTTTCCTAGACTTGCATTGTTTCTCAGATTTCTTCATGCTTTCCTGCTACCTCACACACGTTGGTGACATAAACCTAAGCAATACTGTTGAGATCTTCACAGGTCCATTCAGTTGCCAGTACTCAAGACCCCTCTCATGCCCCCGTTTGAGCTGGGTCTAAATTCTTTTCAGTTCAATTGGTAGCGTCCAATGTCAAGGGACTAAAAGTCAGGACATGTCGTCCTCTGCTGCATTAATTTTACCACTTTGAACACAGGTGCTGTGTCTCTTGTGAGTGCAGATTTAAGAACATTAGACATTATATTTCAACTGTCTAGTCCGTTGTTTTAAATTAAGTGCTCATTTGTTTTGTTTCCAGGCATCATCTCCATTGTGATCTTCACTGTCCTGTGTATCATGGTCTTTGTGATCCGTCATATGTTCCGTCACAAAGGCTCCTACCACACTAATGAAGCCAAGGGAGCAGAGTCAGCAGACTGCGCTGACGCAGCGATCATCGTCAATGACCCAGCCTTCACCGAAACCATCGATGAGAGCAAGAAGGAGTGGTTCATCTGAGCTCTTTCCGACAACATGGACACATGACGTTAGGATGTATGTAGTTTTCTAAGCATAGGGAAAAGTAGTGAGGTGACCACCTGTAGAATGTTGAGGAAGTGCCGAGCGGTTTATTTAAAAACTTTATCGACAATGGACACAGTGGCATTACAGTGTGGGTATTAAAGCACAGGGCACAACACTGCCTGGCAGAGCCCATGTGTGGAGATGTGGAGCGGTATATTTTCATTTTATTTACAATGGACAGTGTGACAGCCTTCAGATGGTGTAGAGGACAGTGCCATGAAGTTACAGGCCATGGATGAGTGAGTGTTTTCATTAGTTTTTACTTTATTTTTTTAATACAATTTAAAATTTAATTTCAATGTAACTTGTGTAATTTATTTAATTATTTATTCATATTTAAGGCATCTATTTTTTCATAAAAGTTCTTTGTTTGTTTCTATAGGTTGTTATCTTAATGCTTGTGAAATGTGATGGTTTTTCAGATTAGAGGACGATGGCATTAATGATAGTAATTATTAATCCATCCAACAATCCAATAATCCTCCATGTCTGTAGCAATGCTCATAAAGTCCAGGGTTTTTTGTATTGAATCATATAATCATTTGCCTTATATTTATTTCAGTAAAGTTTAATTTTAGCCTTAAGACTGAAAAGTTTGTGTGTGTGTGTGTGTGTGTGTGTGTGTGTGCGTACTGACTGGCTTGCTTGCCTGTAAAGGAGATGTAGCCATGACTTTGTCATCTGGACTATGAGCCAGGGTGAAAAGGAATCACACTTCTATTTATTTTTGCATCTGCATAATAAGTGACAGTGTCTCTTAATGATTTTTGAGCATTGATTGTTAAACTCTCAATGACTGCATCTTTTGCTTTACTGTTTTTGCTGCCAAATGAGTTCAGGGGTGAGTTCAGCTTCTGAAGAATGAACAGAGTCCTGTCAGTCCACAAGAGGTCTGAGGCAGAGGTTGTCTTTTGTTAGCAATACCAGTGTATATGATAATGTAAAAACATCCAAAAGTGATACCATATAACACAAGGTTTATTAATATAATTATTATTTAAGGAACATTACATTTTTTTAGAATTATTATTGCATGCAACCTGACTCAGAGTCAGACAAGATCAAGTTTATCATATCATTTAGCGTCCAGTACAAAGGGAATGAGTTTAGCCTAGCTCTGCACAAAGATTGAAAACAGGGAGAAACTGCTAGTCTAGCTCCATGACAAGTCAACAATGCAACTTCCAACAACTCCACAGCTGTCTGATTTACTTCTTATATGTTGTTAGCTAGTAAGCCCCACCAAAGAGCCAGCTTTGTTGACAGCAGAGATAAGACAGGACTCCAACCTGTCAACTCCACTATGAGGATAGGATGTTAAATATTTTGGTTGGTCAAGAGACATGTTAACACTGATGGGACCTCCAATCATTGTCTTTTTTCCTATTTCCATACAAGATAATACGTAAAACACAAGTTGGAGTTGTTTGAAACAGTGTTTGACATCCAAGCAGTTTTGATATAAATTAAAGACTGAATCCAAAAGGAGGTCAGTATAAAAAGGAAAAAAAAGGCATTGTTGTCTCCCTGTTGATTTTAGTGAGAATCACCTGTGATATAACTTCACTCACTTCAGTCCTTTAAACTTTTGTTTAGCTTGGAATGTGATAGAAACAGGAAACAACTTTGGAAGAATTCTAAAAGGAACTCTAAGCAGAAAATATGGTATTAATATTAAAAACAACAGGTTTTAACTTTAACTTGTTAACTTGTTCAGTATATAGATATAAGTATCTTGGTTGCTCTAGGGTGAAGACACACTGGAAAATAATCACTAAATCCACTTGTAAATGACGGCTCAGAACAGTGCCTGTGATATTACAGAATTGCGCCTCCACAGGGATTTGGTCAATGACTGGCAGCAGAACAGCATCCAGTCACTAATAGAGCAAAGTTGAGACCAAAGACTTTGTGAGGTCAGAGGCTGAGATCAATACAAGTCTAACAACAAAAAAACATTTTGAGACAACTTGAGCACTACAGACCTGCTGGTGTTTTTTCACTTGTGATAGAGGTAGATTTGTGCTATGGTAGCCTAAATACATCGTGGACATATTTCTGTATTGGATGATGATGATGAAATGAGATGACATACTGATACTGATCATCTCCTCTAACTCTGTGCAAGCAAGAAGCAAAACAAGCAACTTGCCAAAGTACTTGTTTTTCATTTCCTTTAAAGGGACACAAAGTAATCAACCTCTATTGGCAGCATGGTGGAGTTATAGTTTCGTCAGCTACAGAGAAAGTCTGTCCGTCTCCATTAACGTAGTAATTTGAGAAGAGAGTTTCACCACTTTTAAGACTGGCCACATGTTTTCCTTCCTCTCTGGTTGAGCCTCAGGCTCAGTGAATTGGGGGCTAAGATGGTATGACACGTGGCTGTTTGAGGCCAGCTTTTTCCTGATCGGGGGCAGCTGCACTAACTCTTCTTAAGATGGACTGAGAGGACTCGTAGTTCGGGATACTTCTAATATCGCTCCTTTAAAAACCTCAGCTCTGTATTTGATTTTTATTAAGTAAAATGATGTTTCTGGAAAAGAATGTTTGTTACCCACATATAAAACTATGGCTACATCCTGACATTTGATTGTATTGCACTTGTATTCTTTTGACTGCACTGCAGTGTAATGGCATGCTGTTTGACACTGAATGACACACATTTCTGTTTGATAAGCCACTGTAGCATCACATTGCTTTTTCTTCATGTTATATGTATAAAAATTTGCCAAACTGTTCTTCTTTTGATAGCTGATTTCTCATTCCTTGTGCTTTTCTCATTGTCTTGAAAAAATGATGCTTCCTCTTGGAAAGATCAGTAAAATATGAGTACAAATCTTACGCTGGCTTATCTCAGATTTTTGACCACACACAACTGGATCCAGGTGACTGGGAGAGATCTAATGATGATTGTCACAGATGGAATGTACATGTGTTCAACCTGTATCTGGCAAACAACATGCAGCTTTTTGTCTTTTACTATATAATTAACTATATTTTATTCTATACTTTAATGGTACACCAATCTTTAAAATGTAGTTAAAAAGTGCTTTACAAAGCACAAGGAAATACAATATAAACACAGTAACACAGACAGTAAAATGATTAAAGATTTGCTTTAAAGCACATTTGTAAAAGTGTTTAAAAAAAGATTTGAAAGAGCAAACAAGGATTAGGGTAGAGCAGGGGTAGTGGTGGGTACTGAGGGTCATGTATATGGGATTAAAGATCAGCAATACAACCAAGCACAAGGTCCACTAGTGTAAGGATGCAGGCATTTCTTTGTTTCAGTTCAAATCCTGACAGCTGAATTCTAAAGAAGCAGTAGACAGGTGGTCTATTAATGACACTACTGATTCAGGACATTACAGTCAAGACAGGAGATAATGACTGCATGAATCATTTTTTGCAGAGAAAAATAAAAAAATTTAAGAGATGTTCCTGAGCTCATAGAAACAATCCTGAACTACTGCTTTAATACAGTACACAACAAAACTGAGTACATCTCATGAAATATCACTAAAATGTTAAAATGCATTATCCTACAATAGCTATGTTATTTTGAAGTTGAACTGTAATTTATTTGATCTCGTGCATATTTAAAAACACAGATAAATGACATTGAAGATAAGGGCTCACAAGTGCAACCTCAATTCAACAAAAGTGAATGATTTCCAATTAAGGATAACTGCACAAGCAACCTGTGAACACCACAGCTTCCTCACTTTTGGGCTGGGTTGTGTTTAATGCAACATGGCTCCATGTGGTAAGGTACTGCCTGAACAGTAAGAAAACAGATTGTAAGACTTCATAAGGATGGGAGAGGATATAAGAGTGGATGTTGCCCTTACGGACAATGGTGTCAGGACCAAAATGTACTCCCATTCCAGTCCTTTATTGTTGATTTTTTTACCTTTCTTCAAGAGCTGCTGGATCTCTCCTTTTCCATCATTACGGTCTATTTAGTGATTTTATCTGCCTGTCAAGTTGGCTTTGATAAGGTGATGCTGGGTGCTCAGCCTCTCATGATGTGTTTTTTAAAGGGTGTCCATCAGCTGAGGTTGTGCCAACTCACCCAGAGTTCAGAAGTTTTCCCAGTTCATGTTATGCATTTTCTTAAAAACATTTATGTAAAAACTGCTATTGAATTCATGGGACCTTGTAAAATCCTATAGCTCTATTCCCAATACTTTTTAAATTATGATTTTTTTAAGTTTGGGTCTTTCATCGGTTTTGCGACTCTGCAGCTATTCTAAGCCTCACCAACTGATATTTGTACTGAACATCAAAAAAACCCTAAGGATAATTTGCAACATGTATTCATGTAAATAGTTTTAATCGCTCTGAATATTATACACGAGGAACCATTGTAGTCCACCATGAGCTCCATATCATCTGGACAGGACTCAACCCACTGCAAGCACCAGTGGGATTTTTGAAAGGGAGGAAAGTCAAAGAGCAAAACACAGGTTTCATAGAGGAGCTAAATATTACAACATAATTACTGCAGCTTGTATTATTATGAGTTTATAACTTTTGTTAATTTGTTTGTATTGGTTTCATAATATTACTAGGTATTACATTGCTGTATGTATGTATGTAGGTATTTTATAGTATGTATTGGTGTTTTTTTTTTCAGCATGGGGATGTTCCATATGTTTGCTGTGAAGATATGGGCCAGATCATGGGTTACTATCAGCTAAACCAATAGGGGCTTTCTTTGTTCTGTTGAATGGGATTTTTAAAAAATGGAGATTTGGCACACATTCTGCCTGTGTAAGAGAACATTTCACCATATTGTACAATATATATTTTTATACTTATCTACTACAGTGTTTTGTGTGTTTATTATTGATTATATTTAATTTCCACAATATAATTTTTGCTAACTTGATTTGTGACTGTGGGGAGGTGACAGTCTCTGATCAAGCAGCTGGAGAATCCCCATGCTATTTACATACTCACGCTTGTTATTTTGAATGCATAGGTGCATTCACATTGACAAATGCTGAAACATGCAGTGCACTGTGAGTAACAGGATGGTGCACTCAGAAGTGTCAATAAGTCAAATGTGTTACTGTGTACACTTCTCACCCACAAGGGTCTCCATCTTGGCCACATAGCTAAAAGGGAGGGACCACCAATCTATTTTCAAACCAGTGAAAATGGTGGCTGAGGAAGGAGGACACATCATCAGCGCTGATGGTAAACGTTGATATTCTGAATATAAAATTATATTCATAATATCATTGTATTCCTGTACCAGGTGACAGAAAACTATGTCATATTCCTCCCACAATGCTTACTTACTGCAGCTTATCACTGTATGGCCATATAATTATGCTGCAGTAAAACAACCTGTAGTACTTGGTAGGTACTTGGTAGTTAAATATAATTTGATGCACATACTTGGGAAAAAACTCCACACACAAAGCTTATTTTTTTCAGCCTTTAGTGTGAAGTTGCAAGAGATCCTCCCCCACCTCCAACAAGTACAGCAGTGTACAGAACTCATTTTAACATCTCAGACTGCAGCATGTTGGGTATCCATGCTCTTTTAAATGCTTCATATTGATGATGTTGTATTTGAAATAATTTATAATTAATTTATTAATTTAGCATTCTGTTTGCCAACACAGTGCTGTGCTATTAAATGACTGTCATTCTTAACTTTTGTGGATGCACCCTCTTGCCTCCCAGAGGAGCGATTTCCCTGTAGAAATATTTGATGGCAGCACCAGTGAATCCTTGTTGTCTGTGCACAGGATACTTCACCAGTGCTGCCAGAAGGGATCACCAAGGTTCATTTGAAATTATTTGTATTTAACTCCCTGGGTATTGTGATTTTTGCAGGTTTTGAATAATGATCAGTTCATTTTTTATGTATGTGTTGGTCTGTGGACAGGTATGTTACATCATGGGTGGCCGTGGGTCCATGGTTTGTAATCATCTGTCATCATTGGTAAATGTATTTTTGAATTCATTTTAACTGTAACTGCATTAATTCCATTATTAGCTTCAGTATAATTGCAATGTGAAGTCATACAGCTTCTCATCATGTGATCCAATGTTAACTTCTTTCTGTTGTTATTTAGGTTAACCTGAGGCTAAAACTGAAACTAATAAGAATGAAACTAAAATGACATGTTGTCCTATCAACAATGAAGATGAGAACAAACAACACAACATTCTGAAAAATATTTATTGGTTCTAATGTACAATTAAAAAAAGCATAACATATAAATTGTTGTAAAACTATCGGAACTGCAGTGCTAACTTAATCTGAGGGATTTATAAACCACCTACATTAAGTCAGACATACAGAGTAGTCTTCTGATCATCACATTCAGTCTGAAATATTTCTTACTTGCATATGACAACAAGTATAAAAAAGTAAGTCAAGCTGTTGCGCATTTTAGTGCTTGAATGAAACCTGGTGAAAAGGTAACAGGCCCTGGTAGAAAGAGAGAAATAGAGTAGAAATGGATTTTTGCTCCATTCCCTATGTGCAGGAAGAAATCCTTACAGGTCCAGGAAACAGGGTCACTAGCTGTCTGATTTTATCAAGCTGCCAAAGTAAGCTGTCACTGTTTTCAGCTTGTTGTTGAGGAAGTTCTGCTCTACTTCCACCTTCCCTCCTGGACCAGCCAGAGAGGCTATCTGTGGAGAGATGGATGGGGAGATAATATATTAACAGACACATGTTGCTCCAGTCAGTCCAAATTGGTTTATGGAATGGAATCTGACACATGAAACTATTCTAAAACACTTGTGTGCTCTTTGCAAGCAAGCAGACATATATTACACAGTAAATGATGTCAGCAACAATTAATGGCCTGTTCAACCTTCATGTACCAACACAGAAACACAATGATCATACACACCTGATCCATGTCAGCATTGCGAGGCAGGAAGTACACTATGTTGTCTGATATCAGTTTGGCCAGGCGAAAAATCTCAAATGTGGCTACTGTTAAGGATGAAACCTGAACTTTTATATAAACACAATCCATTTCTAATAAACATTACTATTTCAAGCTGCAGAGTAGAATTAGATGTTTATATTTCTTGTGTTTAGAGCTGCTGGTTTTTCCTGTGGACAGTGTTACAGGACAGCCTGGAGTGTCCAAAATAAAAAGGGTTCACCCTCAGCCTCAGCCTCACCTGTAACCACAGCCAACAGTGATGTCACACTGTGCACTTTTACATTACAGCAACAAAGTTAAAAGTTAAACCTCCACAGGTCAGCAAAAACAAGATTTTCAGGGGGTATAAAGTTGATCTTTACGAATCCTGAGTGATCCCTCCCACCCTCTGTACTTTTAGCTTTTATGCTCAACAAGGAGTTACAGGCAAATAAGACCACCGACACAGCAAGTCACTCCTGCCAAGTGAAGAAAAAGTATTATTCAGTACAGCTTCTTACAGTTTTTTATGCCGAGTAATTCCATCTCACAAAAATGCTTACTAACGCCATGTCTATGCTTGTCCTCATTAACTTTCATGTTGTTTGAAATGCTTATGTACTGAAGTCAAAGACTTCATTCAATTTTCTACATTGTGGGCAATAAAGTTCCTAACTAACTAACCAAGGAAATACCACAAACGCCTTATTAGATAACAGTCCATTATAGACACCACAAACTACAACCTCAAAAACACCTTGCTGACACAGTATCAACAAAATCTGATAATATTCAATATTTTAAAGTTCAAAGTAGTAACATTTTATACAGAGCAATCATATTGGATTACTTTAGACTGTACAGATGTTGCAGAACAATTTATTGCCCATTGTACAATAAAGATCATTATATAGTCAAATAACAACAACTGAATAATAATAATAATTTCTTGGGGCACCTTGGTGGTTATGACATTTTGCAAAATATGGTTATTTATACCACTACATATCACTGTGTCTGTGCAGTAAATATGAAGCTACAGCCAGGTTAGCTTAGCTCAGCCTAAAGACTGGAAACAGCTAGCTTCTGTCCAAAGGTTATAAAATCCACCTAGCACCACATTACATCTAACTTGTGTAATCTGTATATAAAAACTAGAGGTGGGAATCTCTAGGCACATCACAATTCGATTACGATTCAGAGAGCTGCGATTCAATGCTAAAATGATTATCGATGCATCTTGATCTTTTTTTTTCTATACAGGATTTCTTTTTTCTCACTGTGTGATTACTTGATGATCACCAAATGCCGGTAATACTTGTAATTATCCATAATAACGTCAATAACATTAATAACACTTTCTTCAGTGATCCCATGACTTTGATTTTGGTCTTGTTGCAGAGTGTTGGGAGATGGGACATTGTATCCTGGCTCCAAAGTGCACAACATAGCGCAAAAGCCCGGTAGAGCATCGGCGGCACCACACCCCCTTACTGGGGTACATGCATAAATTTAGATAATTACGGCATACTGACGGGAAAAGAATAGATGTATTTCTACTCAAACATGTACCAAGAGTATTAACTCCAAATAGAAGCTGTAGCCTATGCGCACGTACGTAAGTGTGTCACTGTGGTTGAGCAGCAGGTAAACTACAACGCACACAGCTTCCTCATGTGTCGTGCATGAGCACAGTTTGGGGGGTGTTTGTGGTGGGGGGCCTGTGCCCCAGTAGCTACAGAGCTACAGAGAGCCACTGTGAACCGTTTCAGAATCGTCCACATCTGCATCGCGATGCATCTAAGAATCGTAAAACTGACAATTTGCCTTTTTATGGTGGATTATCTGGGCTATGTTATGAATAAAAATAAAAACCACTCAGTAAGTTTTAGACATGGTATTTTCTAAAATGTCTATCTATACCTTTAAGATACATGCCATATAGATAACTGTAACAACCCTGGTTCAAATTTGGCCAAGGACGTTTGTTGTGTGTAACAGCGCCCCTGCTTCTGCAGTAAAGGATATCCATCAGGCTCCATCATGGTCCTGATGTCAAACACCTCAGCAGTCAGGTAGTCTGGTCCTCCCCATGGTGGTGACAGGAAGACCACATCACCACGGAGACGGGGTGCCAGCTGAAGGAAGTCCCCTTGCAGGAACTCAATATGATCGGCCACGCCATAAACCGCAGCATTGTGCCGCGCCAAGTTCAATCGCACTGGGTCGATATCAATGGCCAGAACTGAAAGCACAACACACAACAGAAACACAGTAAGAGAATGAGAAAGTGACCATGATGTAGACTTATTATACATAAAGGGAGAGTAACATTTCCAGTCTTCTGTTAGGACTCACTGGACAGTCAGGGTTAAAACAGAAAGCATGTATGGAAAAATACTCTGCTATGATTAATATTTTGTTTAACATGGTTTTCCAACATTAAAAGTTTGAAAAAAAGAGAGCTGGGAGCACATCTGCACTTACTTCCTCATTGAGAAATTCTGGATCTATGAATATGCGTCACCCATGTAGCCTACAGCCTTAGGGGATAGAAATAGCCATTTCTGTTATAACTAGCAAGATCAGTTGAAAAACCATGGCCACCAATGACTTTGCAAGGGGTGGAGCTTAGTGAAAAGTGGCCATAACTGGTTAACCATTTCTCCAATCATCATAAATCTTGGCACACTTCTTCAGTATGTAATGAGGAATAGGTCTACTGAAGCATTCTGAGCCCAGCCCAAAGGGATCGCCACAAATGTCTATCTGAAAACCCAGTGCACAGAATTTCACAAATACTGGCGTGTATACTCAGGAGGCCAGTATTAACCATATTGTGCCATATTGATTGGCACAAGTCAGCATGGCCTATCACATATTTACTCATAATTAAAGATGTATTGGAACACTGGAGACATTCTGGGCTACATCCTAAACACGCACACTGAGTTTAGATCAAATCTGATAACTCTTTGGTGCTGGTGGCTTTAATTTTGGATGACTGAGCTGCTTCCCTCTGTTGAGCACAAGAGGGCCAGAACCCACACAGTGCCTCTTGTGGCTATATTTTGTTTATTTAGATGCAATGGCAACTTTTTTGTGTTCTACTGAAAAATCCAATGTTTCCAGGGAAGGATACTTAATGCTAACTGTATAAGTTAGAGAATCCAGGCCTGACACAAAAATGTTGTAGCATAAAATTCAGGTCAGGGCTGCTCATGATTTTCTGAAACTGATCATATACAGGCTTTATTAAGAATGAACTTGAGCGGCTGAAGTTGATCAGGTTTATGTCAACAGAGAGCAGAGGAGGACAGATAGTACAGTTCATAGTAGAGCAGGTGTTAAAAGGACAAAAAAAAAGTCCACAAAAACTCACAGTGGTGAGTTTGATGAAGGGGTGGCTTGAGACTACCCTAGATAGCATGGTCAATTAGAAACAGCTGAGGGGTTTTAAAATTTTTTTTAAAAATGATGGAAAATATTTTGGAAAACTACCTCATTCTCCAGCTTTTTGCTCCCTAACTGAAGTAGGTAGTAACACTGAATCGTATTCCTGCGGGTTTACAGTACGGCCATTGTAACCTGATACTTTTCATCTGTTATTCATGGTCGATTACATGACATACTGTGACTGAACAACGAGTACTGTATGATCTGACTTTTACGGATTCAAACTGGTGTGTTTGTTATAGCAATAGCACCTCCAGGTCTGGAAGTCTGGAATTATGAGGAATATAAACTGTTCTGCTGCGTTTCAGTTCAGTGAGTGGGCCTATGCCACTGGAACACCGGTCATGAGATAGATAGGCTTTCTCCTCTGTAACCGCTTGGACTTGGAGCCCAACAAAATTAATTACCACTTGTGGCTGCAGAGCCCGCTGTTGATCAGCAAAGTTGTAGTTTTTTAATCTTAGGAACATTTCAAAAGTTAGACATTTTCTATCTCAAAATAATTCTGAAATGCTATTAGATGCTTTTATTACAAGTCATTGAGATTGTTGGAATAATCTGATTACTTAATAAATCTATAAGAAAATGACACAAAACACACTGTGCTGCCTACCGGTATATAGAACTGATTCTGAAGTCTTGTTGTTAATAAAGCCTTACATATCCTAGCATCTATCTGTACCAGTGACTACCTTTCATTTTATGCTCCAGCTGACATATACACTTTCAGATGTAACTGTAATAAAATTTAATCAGCTGATATAATTTTGGTGCCTAATGTATGTTAACAGGAGCCCTGCACTGCCACAGATAGTTTGTACTAACATTTAAACAAGAGTAAGAAACAATAACATACAACTTAAAATCAGTGACTCACATATGGAAAAAACTGATCCACTTGGTTTATTATTCAGGGCAAGTATTACTAAACTCAAACCCTAAGCCCAGGTCTTGTCGTAACTCTGACCAACTCTATTTCCCTAAACTGTTAGTGTCAAAGTCTCTACCAGCCAAACTGAAAAAGTTTCATCAATGGTATCAAAAAGCAATAGTGGTGAACGGAGGTGTAAGAGCAGACACTGGGCTTACCTCTCTGTCCAGTGAGGGCGAACTGGATGGCGTTTCCTCCCACACCACAGAAGGCGTCTACGACCAGCTGAATGTCACAGAAGCTATGCCCCAATCTGAGGGCGATATGTTCAGCAATCCTCTCTGGTGTCACAGAGAACCAGCCCTCTGAAAAACAAAAATCTGTTAGTGATGTGTGTGTGTGAAACAGAGTCTGAGAAATGCTGTGTGTTGAAGAATTTGCTGCCTTATCACATTGGCTGAGGGTGGCATCTTCACAGACCTATGAGAGTGCAGACTGGTGGGAGACAGCTCTGACTTTGTTTGAGCATCCAATAATGCCTCCAAATCCCAAATCCCTTCAAAATCAGCACAATGCATTTCTCAGATCTTCTCAGTATGGGTCTGATGAACTAAAACAAGCCAACCATACCATACCATACCATGACCAATGTGGATGCACAGTCTGTCACAGTCAGTCAGTTACAGTCATCTGTGTCTCTTCCCTGTTTTTTTGTTGTGTGCTGCCAAATTTCAGTGCTGCTTACACAGCTCAGACCCAGAGGGTTTGTCTGGGCACCTGAGCTAATGACAGAAACTATTGAAGCCTAGAAGCACATGTTCCTCAGTCAAAACACTTTCTGCTTTTAATAGCATGATTTATAGACAGCTAAGACTACAACCATAGAACTCACACATTTTCAAATCATATGCAATGTGTACCTCTAAATCACACTGTGCCCACACTAGCCTGGAAACCAGAACAGTCAGCGAGCTCATGATTATAATCTCCCTCTCCTGTTCAGACTGATTTCCATGAGGCAGGTCTGACACGATTACTGAAAGAGGAGCACTGCGACCAAATGGCCCGTGGAAACTGAAAATGAGCTGAGAGGGAGAGCAGTTTGGCAATGCTAGGTTATGCCCACACAGTAAAACTCAAACAAGAAAATTGTTTTACATGTCTTTGAAGCCAGTATGGAAAAGAGGAACAATTACAGTGACCAATGGGCATGAAACTATTGCATCAAGATGAACCTGAGAATCTATCCTTTAACCCTCTTCTCTGGAGTATGTGACTCTGTAACGGATGTGACTTGAAACACAGACAAGTTTCACACAAATTTTCAGCCTGAATTCTCTCATGATAATTTACATCTGACACAGGAATTCCCACTTTGGCTCACCACAACCTCTACTGACCAGAGCAGTAACCCCTAACACACACTAGTGACCAGGCTTTAAACACAGCCTGTACATCCATAGTGATGGATTTTACTTATTTAGTGTGTTTCATTTGGTGTTGATGGGGATGAAATAAATTTATGCACATGCATGTGAAATGCAGACTAACCTCTGTCCAGCCGGATCCCCTCATCAAAGCGAGAGAAGAGTCTGTAACGTTGCGCCCAGTATTTAGCCAGCTCTGGTTCAGCTGCCATTTCTGCTGGGATCTGCTGCTTCCTTCCTTGCTTACTCTTCTTCTTCTTTTGCTTCTTTCCATCTTTCACACCCATCTCTACACACACATTATTATTGCATTATTATTGTTCATTTGACTGCATCATTTTTTTCAGGATTATTTTATTTTTCTACAAACTAATAAATATGCCATCAGAATCACCTGAAAAAGTCTGTGCTTACCACTGTCATCTCCAGATGCATCACACTGGAGAAAGTCAGGAATTTCTACATATGCTAACTGTCTACCAGGCTCCTCCTCCCTCTCACTATCCCCAGTCTCAGTAGCACAGTTGAAGGAGGTGTTGGGCTGAGTGACCTTCCTCCTGTCTCTATCTAAACTGGACAGAGAATTAGAGCTCTCTTCTGCCACAGCTTCTTTAATTCCACTCTCAGCACTCTTCATCTCCTTCCTCTCTCTCTTCTCCTCCTCCACTCCCGTCACTTCTCCCAGAAATGGATGTTCCTGTGTACTTCTTCCTCCCATCACCCCCTGGTCACATGGAGTGATCTGTGTCTCTCCCTGGTTCTTTTTAAGGAAGTCTTGGACCTGTGAATTAAACATAATCTTCATTTAATTAGTCCTTTAAGAAAATTCTAGAAAAAAGGCCAAGCAGTGACTTGAACTTCAGCTGAGTCCTGTACAATTGTCATGCTGGAAAATCCAGCATTGTAGCTCAAATTAATTCACACAGTTTACTGTACCACCAATCAATCCCTTCCAAGAAATCCAATCAGGATCTCCTTCGTCTGTCCCCATTCTTACGGTGGTGTAAACTCTGTGACAGTTTACAGATGGTACCTTTTGGAGGGAGGTGCTGATGTGATGTGTGTTGTCTTCCCCTGTTTCTAAGAACCTGGTGTGTTTATTGATGCTGCGAACTGCTCTCTTAGTCCACCACTGCCTCTTATGTCTCTGACCAGTGCCACCTTTAAAGCTTAACACACTGTTGAACCTGGAACACAGACACAAATACAATCTCATCCAACCTTATTGAGAGACATTTACTGTGTAACAACTGCTCCAATATGTGTACGCACCACAACACTTAAATTACTGAAAATGATGCCCTTCCTGCTTATTGAGCAAAGGCAAAAAATATAAGTCGTAAATATATAATATAAATTAATTTTTTATTCATCTCTCTCATTTTTATACTGCACATATACAGTACATCCAGCTGCCATTAGGTCCACCTAACTAAAACTAATGCAGGCCAAATTCAAAAACCGCTCAAAAGTTATTAAAGCTTCAAGAGTAAGAGGCCAAGCAGTGAACTGTGCTTCAGCCTGATGGTGCTAGAGGAAAAACTGGGAATGTGTTTACTTACTGAAAAATTCTTATCAAGATTGCAGAGATATGTCTCAGCTGAAAACCAGCAGCTCTGTAATAAATCCTCCCTTTATGGTTCTAATGTTCAGTTTGTTCAAACTGTTCCGGGTAAGGTGTTAATTTAACTGAATGCTCAGTTTAAGGCCAGGGCCAAGCAGTGAGTTACACTACAGATAACTTCTGTTGCGATTTGGCACTATATGAATAAAAATTGACTTGGCTTGAAGGATATAGTTTGTTTTGTTGTTATGATACTGAGAGACGACTCTGATATTTAGCCTACTTTCATTGATATAAGTAGGGAAGAATGGATGAACAGATCAAACTTACATGGGCTCTGGGTTGTGTTTGAGTCCAAGTTTACTCCAAGCTTCCTCAGGTGTCAGATGTGGGCTCTCCTCCACATCCAGCTCATGACTGAAGACAAACAGAAAACACTGGGTCAAGATAGAAATGTGACTATTATTTAAACATCTACATCTCCTCTTCTTTTAGCAGTTTAAGCCCACAGGATTAACATTACTTTTTCTTGTGGATATTTTTTTTTTTTTTTTTAATATTATTTGTTTGCAAACATTTCAAATATTTTTGTAGTTTCCTGTGAGACAGTAAATCACAAAGACTTCAAACTTAATTTCCTTATCATAAAAATGTCAAGCTAAGGATCTAATGAAAATTTGGAATCACAGCAGAAACATCAGGTACTGTAACTATATAAGTTCAACATTTCATGTCCTTTTCAAGTTATGATTGCCATACCATTAATTTCTGTGAAATGTAGTGAAGGAATTCTTGTAAATACCAGGAATGCCAGTGGGCCAAGATTTTTTTTAAACTCACAAAATTTGAACATTTTGCCCAGGGCCATGTTTGTAACCTGGTTACAATCACAACCTGATACCACAGCCTTGCCTTTTTTGACCTGTTGGACCAAACACTGAGAATTATTATCATACTTGGTGTTTAAGTGAGCCTGGCTCTATCAGACAGATGTATGAGGAAATGAGGGAGGGAAGAGGAGTCTGTCACATCACTTGATATTACCTGCTACAAAATACAGGGAAAAGTCCATAAAGAAACAAGTGCAAGAAAGGACAAGCTGAAGCACTTAGATGCGCAGGAAATCATCAGTTTATGGGATATTGAAATTAAATGTTTATTCCATATGGGATAAATCAAAATAAATCTTAATATCACAAACCTGTACCCGATCAGAAGAGAAGATGGTAACCCAGAGTTACAATACAAATACAGTACAGATTCACCTGCGTTTGACTTTAGCATGTCCTCCTCTGGGGGGTTTGTCATCATCATCATTATCATCTTCTCTACTTGACATCTTATTCCTTGAGCCATGCTGTTTGTCAGGGCTACCAGCAGCCTGCTGGGAATCTGAGTCAAACATACAAGACATCATCTGGCAAATTCACACCAAATACACATTAAATTAATTTCCACATTCCACATAAGCTGGAGACAGCACTGATAAAACACCATGTACCAGGGAGAAACCTGGACCATTAAACAGTTTCAATCTGAGAGTCATCCCTGAAGCAACAACATCTGCATAGAGAAAGGAATCACCACTGGCTGCCCAATATCTGTGTTCTTGTTTGCTTTGGTTATGAGCATGCTTGTCAAGTTGGCAGAGGCAGAGTGTTGAGGCCCCCTGTTCAGATTAGGCATCCAGCAGCCTCCAGTCAGAGCCTTCATGGATGACCTGACTGTGATGACAACATCAGTGCCAAGCTGGCGCCTCCAGGGGCTTTCAAGGGTCAGAATGAGCTTCTAGCCAAATCCAGGTCCCTAGTCCTGAGGAAGTGGCTGATCAGCACAGTTTCTCTTTGGAAGGTGTCCAGCTTCCATCTATGGGGAAGAACCCAGTCAAGAGCTTGGGTAAAACCTTCAACTGAACCCTGAAGGACACTGCAGCAATAAAGGTAACCAGTGAAGAGCCAAAACCATGGTTATCAGCGGTGGTGTGGACTTCCTGGGAAACTCAGAGCCTGGATCTACCAGAATGGAATCCTGCCAAGACTTATCTTGCCACTGCTGATCTATGAAGTCCCATTGACCACCACTGACCACTGATAAGCCAGACACTGCAGCTATTCAACACCCCACTATGACAGGGTCCAAGAGAAAGAGAGGTGTCCGCTGATCCAAGAGGAGATCCACACAGGAGTTGAGGAACGCTCTAGCAGGATAGTAGGTATGCGTAAGCAAGAGGTGTGGACAAGCTGGGAGCAAGCAACTGCCAAGAAGATCACCTGGACAGGGCTCTAAAAGTCAGAACCACTCCATGGATCATGACACGTCTTATATTCCGACAAAAATCAATGACTAAGCATAGATTGTCAGCAGAAACGCCTCTCTCACCTTCTTCTCAGCAAAGATAAACATATTTGTTTTACGCATGTTTCAGTTAGAGGTTTAGTTGGATTACACGATTTTTACTTCTGTTTAGTTTGACAAAGTTCTTGCACAATGTTCATAGTCAAGAATCTAATTCTGAAAAAAGTTTGCCAAAAAGTTTTTGTTTTTGCTAACAATAACAACCGTTGCCAATTTTCATATCAGAGATTGTCAGATTGAAAAAACACTAAAAAAGGGACAAAGCAGTCTGCAAGATATACAACAAGGTTTGACAATGATCAGTTACACACACACACACACACACACACACACACACACACAGTTATTACCTGTATGTTGGCCTTCATTCTGCTCTGAGGATGCAGCAGGTCTTTTGCGATCATTCCCACCGTCATATGGATCATCAGAGCCACAGAGTTCTCCCTCTGACTGCTCTCTGATATCAGCCACACTCCCACACTGTCTGTGTGTCTGTGAGTCAGTCACAGAGCTCCCACCTGCCTCCAATCTGCATCTCTGTCCAAACAAATCTTTCAAAGCCTCAACATCATCATGATGAGCCTTTGCTTCTTCTCTCTGTTGGCTCTCAGCTTCAGTCTGTCCATCCTTCCATTCATCTGAGTGTGTCTCTGTGTCTCTGTCCATCACCCCTGCCGCTGCTTCTCCACCAGTGTTCCCATTACAGGCTGACAGGTCAGTGGTCCAGCCCTGTGCTGCCCAGTATGAATACTGCTCCCAGTAGAAGTAGTAGGTGTCTGCAGCATGTTTCTCCCACTCAGCCTTTGTTTCCTGGTTGTCCCATGGAGCAGTCACTGTCCCTGGATCTTCTGCAGACAACAGCTCAGTCTCTGGATGTTTCTCCAGCCAGCAGCTCCACAGCAGAGCTTCACCCTGTTCAGCTTCAGGAGATCCAGAGGAAGTGGAGAAAAATGGAGATGCAATATTTAATATATGAGGTGTTGAATGGTTTGTCCTGACTCCTTTTAATCTCATGTATAGCCACCTGGTATCATGTGACCCAAGTTCCATATATACAATATACAACAAAACTGAGTACACCACTGTGTCATCCTACAATTAATGTATTATCTTTAGGTCCAAGCATTGGGTATTTGATCTCATGTATAATTAAAAACAAACAGGTTAGATAGACTACATTGAAGATACAGGCCAGAGAGTACAACCTCAATGCAATAAAAGTGATTACACCTGTGATTTCCAATTAGAGCAAGGGGTGTCAAACTTAAATACACAGTGGGCCGAAAATTAAAAAATTGGTCCATTTTTTTAAAAAAGTCAAGGGCCGGACGGGTTCAACGTTTATTGAAAACTTATTGAAACAACCTTTTTGCACATATTGAACCTGGAACTAAGAAGGCCTATAGATTATTACCTATAAAACAACATTAATTATGAAATAAATGAAATAAAAACAATAAATAATAAATAAATAAAAATAAAAGAAATAAAACCAGTTTCATTAATTCCTTATGGCTCTATCTGCAGTTTTTCCAGAGTAATTTCAAGTGAAAACATTTTCTACAGTGAACATAGCCTGCTGTGAAACCAGACTTCTTTTTAACTCTTCTACCTTCTGTAGCCTTTGTGTCGTGTCCAGATGCTTGTATCTGTCGTGGTGCTTCGTTTCATAGTGTCTTCTTATGTTGTATTCTTTCATTACAGCTACCCTGTCTCCGCACAGAAGACACACAGCCATGCCCTTTACATCCGCAAACATATACCGTGCCTCCCACCTGTCTTGAAAACCCCTGTTTTCAAAGTCCACTTTTCGTTTAGCCATTTTTTGGGGAGAAGGATAGTTGAAAGTTGATACAAGCTGTGTGTAATACCATAAGACTGCTGATGAACGAGTGGGGCGCGCTTTCCCGGCCTGTGATTGACGTGCCCTCGCACGGGCAGTGTATTGTGGGATTTGTAGTATTATGGTGGTGCGTGCGATATACTGGCGGGCCAGCTCTAATAGTAAATAGATTTTGTCATGCGGGCCAAAGATAATTAACTCACGGGCCAGATGTGGCCCATCCTTCTTGAGTTTGACACATGTGAATTAGAGGGTGACACAGTGGTTCGGTGGTTAGCATTGTTGCCTCACAGCAAGAAGGTCCAGGTTTGAACCTCGTACTCGCGTAGAGTTTACATGTTCTTCCTGTGCCTGTGTGTGGGTTCTCTCCGGTTCTCCAGCTTCCTCTCACAGTCCAAAGACATGCAGGTTAACTGGTGACTCTAAACTGTCTGTAGGTGTGAATGGTTGTTTGTCTATGTGTTGGCACTGTGATCGACTGGTGATCTGTCCAGGGTGTACCCTGCCCCTCGCCCACTGTCAGCTGGGATAGGCTCCAGAAAGTTGGCAGCACCTTCTTTGGTCAGATGAATATTTGGACTAGACTAGATGGGGTTCAGCAAGTTTGGTGTGGACCTGGCCAGAACTGCCACAGTGACTGCATAGTGCTGAAACCTGAAGGTGGGAGTGTTCTGATATGGGGCTGCATGACAGCAAAAGTGTGGGACTGTATTCGTTTCCTCTCCATATGAGGGTACTGAGTATTAACTGATGCGATTTCCATTGTGCATTAAATTAGCTTTTATATGGTTACATCTACAAACAATGTTAGAAACATGTCTACACATTTATGTAGCTCAGTGAGGGAACACTACAAATTTCACTGGTTTTTTAGTTTATTGGAATCTTCATGTTCTCCTGCTTACCCCAGTAGGTTTCCCAGCCAGCATCTTGGATCCCTCCTGTTCCTCCCTCCCGTGGATCACACACTTCCTTCTCATCAGCTAGATCAAAAATCACAAGGCAGTGTCAAATGACATCACAAAAGCGAAAAGCATCATCATCAACAACAGCAGTAATAATAATAATAATAACAACAATAAATATGATATGGACAAAACTGCTACTATGTGAAGTAAGTCACAACTGGATGCACAGACACATATACTCAGTGCCTACTTTTTAAGGCACATCTGTTAAATCTAATGCAATCCAATACAACAGCTGAACCATAAATGTTACGTTTATAAAGATAATAACGTTCAGTTTTGAGCTGTCACTGTCATCCATCCATCCATCCCTCCATCCATCATCTATACCTGTACCTATATATTCTTTACAGAAACTGGCCTTTTAAGCTTGATAAAGGGAGAATATGTGGCAGAGTTGTTGTACTGGATTGTATTGGATTGTATAGGTGTACCTAATAAAGTGGCTAAGGAGTGTAATCACTGCATAGGTTTAGAGCCTACCTGCCTAGCTATGAGGCATCTGATCAAGCTACTTGGTTTACCGTTCTTTCACATTTGGATGAGCCCTCCTGCTTGGGCTTAGTAACCTGTTCTATTTACATATTTGTAAATTTGAATAATAAGTGAATTGGATTACCTTTGATCACCTGAGGCTCTTTTTCATTTTCCTCCTCTTCAGCTGGTTCTGCCCAGTATGTGACAGGCTTCCTGTTCAAACTCCTCCCCTGTCACATGACCAAAAACAAGCTCATTCAGCAGCAGCAACTGCTCAAAACATTTTCATTCAATTCAGTATTTCATAAAGTTAAGTGAAACAGCATAACACAACACACACAGTCCTGAAGGGACTGTCTAGCAGCAGGTCGGACTTACTGCTCTCCTCTGGTCAGAGGAGCTGACAAAGGCCAGAGGCAGACCCATGCTGGCCATCAGCTGAGCCTCTTCATCCAACACTTCCTCAGCCTCCTCTTCCTCCTCCCCTTCATCATTCATCTCTGTCGGTTGAGGAAAAAATGAATTTCAAATACAATCATCCCTCAGCTTCAGTTGATGTCACCCTCCCTGTTAGAAAATGTGTGTGTATGTGTGTGTTGTCCTTCATTTTCGATGTGTCATTCAATCATTGGAAAACCTCAGAAGCAACAGAGGAAATTCAACACTAACAACTCTGTATGATCATTATGACCTCAGTCATCCCCAGTGAAATCATAATGTTAAACGTGATGAAATGCTATAACACACCTTGGACTTCAGTGTCTGCCAGGTCAGACAGTAGTCTGTTATCTGAGCGATACAGCTCCCGATCCCTGGACAGAAGAAGACAACACAGACAACCAGAAAGAGCTGCTGAGGACCAACGACTCCACAGCTTCACCTATCCGTACTACACTCTGTGGTAATATTGTCTGACTTTAACATATGTTCATCATCACACATCCATGCCAGTGAGTGATGTTGGACATTAAAGTGGAGAGAGGCTCACTGTGCGAATGCTCTGGAGCAGAAGCAGTGAATCCTCTCCTCCTCCGCCTCAGACGAACGTCTCCTGCTGAAGAAGAGATCCGCCACCAGAATCACCCTGCTCCTCTCCAGCATCATGACGATCAGCTCAGTGATTCTGAAGTGCAAAGGAACACGACCCCCGACCACACGTTGACACACTAGCTTCCCGTCTGTGTTGACCTGCACGTCCGCCGGCGAGTTCAAAACGTCACTTCCGGCTTTAGCTGTTCAGGATAAAAGTGTTGTCTCACACACTCAAAGAAACACATCAGTCATACTGTTTTTGTGAATGAAGGAGGAGACGCAGATGCTGCATACTGTACAGTTCTTAACGAACTTAGAAAACAATATGTTATTACACTGAACGATTGCGAACTTATGTTTTTAATTATTTTAAAGATACCAATGTCTGTTACATTGTACTGATTTCATCTGGCACGTTTCAGTAAAACGATTTCTTGGAATTATATTATATATATATTATATATTGGACTTCAAATATTGGATTTACGATTGGACTGTAATGTGATATTTTGTATTGCTAAAAAATAATCACATCACACATTTTAACCACTTTTTGCTTGCCATTTCCCCAACCTTAGCATCCCTTGACTTTTATCTCGCACAGGCTGTATGTGCTCAGGTAGTTGAAAATAGCGTTTTCTATTTTACTATCTTTTGCGCTTTTATTTTGAAGTATGCGCGTCGAACACGTACGGTCGTGGTCGTACAGGAAATTTATTTCTGGTGGGTGGAACTCATCTACGGGTAGCTTGGTTTCCAGGGACACTGAAACACTATAACATCTGACTGTGTCACAGTCTTAGCGTTCCGACGAAGGATCAGGACAGTTGTTAGCTAACAGATTTATATGTTATGTTGGTGTAACATTAAATGAACGGTGGTATGTTTTGATGGCTCAGTTCACAGAGTGACTGTCAGAAGGTAACGTCTTCTGTATTTAATGTACGTGACGTTAACGCTGAAGTTGCTGTCAGCTGTAACGTTAGTTAGCTCACAGTTTTACCGTGGCCCTTGTCTTCTGTTATTGTTATTGTCAGAGCCTTTAGTTTCCCGCTGCTCTCCTGCTCTTCATTGATGGATTGGATTGTAATGATAATCCAGGCATTAAAGTTCGCTTGAATCATATCACATTCAACATAGCGGTCATTTGACTGAGTGCCTCAAACAGGGCCTGGTGTCGTGATTCGTTAGCGCTACTCAAATAACGTTGGAATAATTACTTACTTCCTACTTACTAAGAGAGACAAGTTGCTCCACAAAATGTTCTTACTGACAAAACAATCAACCCCTCCCCCCAATAATGTACATGTGTTTCCCTAACACAGACATACATTGAGTTATTGTACTGAGTGGTGTTTTTCTCTCCTCTTCTGTAGTTCACCTGTATATAGCAGCAGCTGCTCTCCATGCAGTGTGATTCATCATCCTGACTGATCCTGTCTGCAGCTTCATTGACTGACAGCAGAGCAGGATGTCAGACAGCAAGAACCAGTCCTGTCTGATGGCAGCAGAAGACACTGTCTCCTTCCTGGTATGAACCCTGTCCATTCAGTACTGACATTTACAGCATGACAGCTGTTTATTCTCTCTGAAAATATAACTGGCTGTGTTCATGCAGTGCTTTTGTTTTAATTACTTGTGGTTTATTACTTGGTTGAAACTAGCGATTAATTGATCATCTCTGGGTTTGTGATCACAGTTTCATAATGAGGCTGTTGTAACTCAGTTGTTAGAATGGTTTGGTCATCATTGCAGGATTGTTGCTATTCACACATTTAAGTGTTTGACCTAGAAACCCAAATGTGCTTTTTTGTGTGACACACTGGAGACTGTCAAATGAATGTAAGGTCATTTCTTTTCATGTATCAGGCAACAGTTGGGAGGGATAATAGAACAGAAAGGTTTCAGTGTATTGGTAAAAGTATAACCATATGTACAATGATAGTTGTATTTATAACTGAGAGGATTAGTAAGTTGATTAATTAGTTAACTGACTGACTACAACTTTGGTTTGGTGTCAGTCCCTGATAATATCATGCTCAAGTTTTCTCTGGTATGGTTCATAGTTTGAAATGCCCTGTTTGCAGACTCTTTGTTTAGATGTTAGGATGCATATTGCATCCCCGTTCCCTCCAGTCAGTTGTGTGAATGTAGGATAGTTACATAGGATAGTTTGCCCTGGAATGTGGTATATCTGGATGTTTCTGATGTTTCTGTCTGTGGTGCTGGATCTAATTATTGATCTGTGTGTCTTGGTCCACAGGTGTGTGTGTTTCATGCTTGGGAGGAATGGGCAGGCCTTGGTCAGGTGGAGGACTACTTGAGTGTTTTGGAGTACCTGCTGTGGGTCTTCACACCTCTGGCCATCGTCTTCATTGTGCCCTTCCTCATTGTCATCCTCCTTTACTTGTCTATACTCTTCCTTCATGTCTATAAGGTACACAGACACTCTTTCTGCATGAACAATTAGCCACAGTTCATGTCATTTACTTAAGTGTACAAGTGCTCACAAATGATTCAAATACCATATTCAAAATACCTTCAAGTACTTTTAGGCATAAATAATAATTGTTAGTGCTATAACATGATACTTTTGCTACTATATACTTTCACATAATTAGACAAAATGCAACACATGGTACAAAAAATTAAACCAGCTCAGTGTGGATTAGAGCTTGGAACTGAGCAAGCAATCACAGGCTACAGACATCATGCAGCAGCTAGTCCAACCAATGAACCAGCACAAATCAAACTGCTCTCACTGCTTACCATCTGAAGTCTCAAGCAAGCAAGTGTAAACTTGGGAATACTTCAGTTTTACCTCTCTGTCCATCGCTGTAAAGCTGTCTGAGCAGACATGTTACAAAAAATAGCAAAAAGCAAGCAAACAGCAGGAAAATATAACTCTGTTGTTGTCATAGCAGAATATAAAATAGGACAGGATGTTGACAGAATGTCATAGCGTAACACATGGTGCCATCAGCAGTCATCAATCAGTAATGGCCAATCAGTGCTACATCGTATGGTTGTTTGAAGTTGTGGACCACAAGTCTAATGTTAACCTATTTGTACATGTGTTTCTGAGTAATGTATCGAAGGTCATATGAGAGAATAATAATGAGCATCTGCAAAATTGACCAAATCCATTGACAGTCATGTCCAATCACATGAAATGAAGCTTACACATATGAATAATTGGACTTATTTCAACTGTTTTGGACAAAACAGTTGAAATAAGACCCAGGGTGTTAACATATCTGTTTTTCTGTCCTACTATGAGTTACTTCAAACCTTATTTTTCCTGATGTTTTCTTCAAACAGAGGAAGAATCAGCTGAGGGAAGCTTACTGCAACAACCTGTGGGATGGAGCCAGGAAGACCCTGGCCACACTGTGGGATGGACATGGAGCCATATGGCACGGTGAGACACCATGAGCTTCATTTATCCAAAATCCACTCAGATAGCAACTACTATCACCAAAAAGGAAAAGGAAAAGGAGAGCGATAGATTCAGAGGCAAAACAACTGTTTGTTCTGTTAGTTCTGATACTGACCCGAGAGCTTGTTGGAAGGTATTTGTGGAAAAAAAAAATGCCACACTGAGTGGCCATAGAGCACATGTGAATTTGAAGCTCGACTTTGCCTTATACCTCTAGCAAAAGACATGTGTTGTTCATGTTTTTCAGTGTTTCTTTAGTGTCTTACAGTTTAGGGTACCAACTTGTTTGTATTTACTTGTGGCTCCCTCCTCCTGTTTTTGGTTTAGTTATCCATTACTGCTTTACCATAGAGCAATAAAAACAAGAAACAGTGAATGAAGACAGGCTTAAAATTAAACATAATGTGAACATAAAAAAAGATCCAGGTACAGTTATGAAAAGAAATATAGAGTCGGCATGCGTCAGGAAGCTGCATTATTTGAATTGTATTTGCTGAAATGACTTGCAGTGCAGATTTCCTACAAGTGTAGATGGTGGAAAGAATTGATTTGGAAAACTTTGGTGGTGTATGTGAAGTTGTATGCTTGCAAAAACATTTGCTTTGATTGCAAGATTTTTATAAGGAATAATACATGACAAACTAATTAAATATATATAAATGAACAGATATGTGTGCATATGAAGTATCAGTGGGCAGTAATAATAGCTAGTTAAACATTTCAGTAGGAATATTTCTGGTGGCTTTGAGCAGATGAAAACCTTACTGCAGGTACAGATGCTTGGACATCAGTAATGACATGGTTAAGATAATATAAGAAAAAAACATTGTTCATCCCAAAGGAAATTTTGGTGCCAGAGATGCTCAGCATACATACATGGTAAAATGAAATATAGGTAGAAATACAAATATGTAGTACAGAGGGAAATGAAAATTAGAAATACATGAAGGAAAGTGTGGGGTGCATCTGTGGGATAATCTCTCCCACTTTTAACTTAGCATCAGTTGTCTAGTGAATGAATGCCAACAATTAGGTCTTGGTTATGGCAGCAACCTATGATTTTATTGTCAGCATTTCAACAGTTTAGTCAACACAGATATCATCTATAGCCTTTCAGATATGCAGACACCACCTGGTGAAGCAGTTTCAGGGTCCTTGTACTTTGTACTTTACTTGTACTGTCTTTGCACTCATTATCACACTGTCCTGGGACACTTGAACATACCAGAGCCATTGTTAATATTATTAGTGACACCTGTGTCTTTCCTACTATGACAAGTGAAAATGTCTGCTGTGAGAAAGGCCCATAAAAGGGAAATGTATTTGAATTGATCACAAACAAACATTTAATATTAGGAAATAAGTTGAAAACAATTCTTTATAGCAATAAGTTTCAGATATATTTTGATAACAGAAGAAATGACAAGAAAGCTACGTCAAGAGTATGCCCTAGAAATGTTTTAATGTTTCACTGATGAAAAGTGGGAACCTGAGAGTAACAGCTACAAAAGCAGATGTGCCTGTATTCATTTTGCCAGGGCCCCCAATTATAGATTTCTTGTAATAGCTAAGTGAATCTTAGTGTACTAATCATCCTCCTCCTGTTTTCAACTTCACATCCAACCCTAAACAAATACAGGCATATCCACAGTGGCCCTGAATGTTTAGTGCACTGAAACTTCAGAAAACACATGAAAAAAGACAAACTACTATTGAAACGGTCTAATGTAAAAATAAATTTAAAAAAAATCAGCAAAGACATCAAATAGTAGTAATAGAATGTATTTTCTTTTTACATTATTATTGCCTCATAGTGTGCACCCTGTTTTATTTACAGTAATTAACACAAGCTTATTTGTATTGTTGTATTTCCTCTCTGTATTTGGTTGTGTTTTATCTCTTTGCAGCATTTTTCTCTAAATACTGTGCATGTGTTGGTGAATATGTTTTCCTCATTAACTTTTATTTTGTCTTTTTGCCTTTATGCTTTTTTAAGTTGCAGTGCATTGAGCTTTCAGACAGTACTACTTCTACTACTCAGTTTTTAATTAAATAACATGCATGCCATATATGCCTCATATAATTTTACCTGTTTACCAGGCTATGAGATCCATGGGATGGAGAAGATCCCTGACAAAGGACCAGCGCTGATAGTGTATTATCATGGCGCTATTCCTATTGACTACTACTACTTCCTGGCCAGTGTTATCATCCAGAAGGGACGGACCTGCCACTCTGTAGCTGATCACTTCCTCTTCAAGATCCCAGGTGCTCACACTGTTTCACACATTGGAACACACATGAATGGATATACTGTCAGTCACCATAAGCACTACTGAAAAAAATACTCATACACCCAGTGTAAAAATACTCAGTGTATGGTTTAGTTTACTTTTCATTTGGTTGTTTTTGTAGCTTCTTTCACACATACTAGGGCTTAGCTAAAACTTAAAAACACAGACTGTGTGGGGGGCGCCCCTGTAGCCGAGTGGTTGGGGCATGTACCACATGGGCCTAAGTGCCCTAAGCAGCTGGTCCCCAGATCGACTCCTGGTTCGGCCAGACCCTTGCTGCGTGTCATTCCCCTGCTCTCTCTCCCTGTTTCCTGTCTCATCTCCACTGTCCTATCTAAAATAAAGGTGAAAAACCCCCAAAAAAATATAATAAAAAAAAAATCAGACTGTGTGTAACTTTAGTCAAAATTTGATTTTGTTCTCTCTGTGTCCCCCACCTGTTTTTAAAAAATAAAAATAATTTGAGTGGAAACACTGGGGAAAAAATACAACAAAGTGTAGTGAAAACACTACTTGATGAATAAATGATGATCTACATGAAGCATGTGACTTAAGTGTCCACTTAAGCTTCTGCACCACTGAGGAGACAAAAAAAACCTGCAACAGCAACAGAACTGGTTCCACCAACTGTTAATCTTTACAAAGCAGCCTCTAATGTTAAGTGTAATGGATGGATTAGGAATGTGCATTAATTTGCACACTTTTTGTAATAATTTGGAAATTTGACTAGTTTTTCTGTAGAGTATGAGTATTCTGAGTGATTTAGGTATGTGAACTTGTCTGCTCTTGCTTACATTCTTAATCACAATAAACAATAATTGTATTTGGAGTTACACTTATATAGATATTATTCATAGTTGCAGCTAGGGATAGAACGATATACCAGGGTTGCCAACTCTGGGTACCTGGCTGGAGTGAGTTTTTGATGCCATGGGCTTAATCACATGTATGCGCACTAAATCATGGCACATATCTAGATTCACCATCATGGTTTAATAAAGTGTGCAGATGCTTGGGAGGAGCAGGACCTTAGGTCTAAGATTTGAGGATATAGCCTGACTATGCCACCCTAGGACTTCTACCTCTAGGCAAATATTCACAATTTCACAATATTAGACATACACTGACCCAATAGGACACAAAGTTCCATTAAGTTACTCACTTCCATTAACTCACTTTCTCTCTCTGGTCCATGAGGTGTGTAGACATTGACTTAACATATTACATACAAATCATAACAATTTACAAGCTTGGAATCAAAACATGGATGTAAGTGTGGTAAACAGCAACCTTTGCTAGCAAAAGTTACAATAAAAACACAGCTGGCTAGCAACTTTGGCGTCTTCACTTGTGAAATCTTTGGTGGATGGTATTGTGAGCTTGCCAAGTTACCTGTGATAGTCTCATTTCTAAACACTGCACTTGTGTTTCATATTCTCCATTTTCCCTCATTCTCATTCCTGCTGCCTCTGTCCCTGTCTTCCTCTGCACTGATTGCTAATGCAGGTCCCTCATCTCTTTCTTTCCCCTTTGTCGTCTTAAAGTATCTCAATAAACTTGTCATCTAGAATACCAAAGTTTATAAGTCATTCTTGAAAAATATTCATAGAAGCTGGCTAAATTGCATAGAAAAACCAAGTACCATTGCAACATGTTACTTTCATTCTTCTCTCTGCCGTGCACTTGACGTTACACAACTAATGTAAGCAAGCTGGCTCTTTACATAGCTTAAGCAATTTTAATGCAAATATTATGTTTATGTTTGTAAGCCCTGGGTTAATTATATTGTTAATGAATCCATAATCAATATCTGTCATAGTCACTTTCCTTCAGCCAGGTTAGATGGGAGTGTGACTGGTCTGCTTGAACGCCGTCTGGGTTAAGTTTTTGCAAGTCATGCAGCAACTCCTGCCCTACTGTTCTGTGATTGGCTAGTTCTCACTGGCTGTGAGCTTGAGCAGCTGTCTATCAACACGGAAGGTAACCAACCATAATATGATCACCAGTTCATCTGGTTTTGGCGTGAGAACTGTTCAGGCAGCGTGAGAGCGTGAGATAGAGAGGAAAAAGCCTGTGTGCCATGCCAGAAGCATAAGATTTGGCAACCCTGCGATATACAAAATCGTATATCGCAGGGTTGCCCATCGCGATAAAAAAAACAAAAGTTGATCACAGTGAGTTTAATATCCTCACGAGCGACTTACAGAAAAGCTGTCTAGCTTGTCCACATACATTCCTGTATTGATTTATACTGAACTGGGGGAGCTGCATCTTTCCAGTCATTCCAAAATACTAAGCCTGTCACAATGGCTGAAGGCTCGGTTTGCCCATTGTATCCCCCACAAAACAAAGTTAAATCGGATGTGGAAATACTATTCCAAAACAAAGGACTCAAGGTAAAATTAACTAACATTACTGTCAGTTACTAGCTTAAGTGTTCGTTCAGTTATACTAACGTTGATGTTCATCTAAATGCTTGTTATGTTGAGCTACTGTTTTGGTCACCGGTGAATTAAGCTAACATTAGCCAGGTAACGTTAGCATGTAGTTAAACAGCAAATAACTTTGCTGTTTCTTACCAAAAATGTAATGTAAAGTGATTTCAGCATGTTTTGGAGTCATTTAAAGAGTATATTTTCATGATTATCATGATAATATTGTTTATCGCAATTATTTTGGCCAGAATAATTGTGAAATTTTCATATCGTCCAATGCCTAGTTGCAGCTGCGTACTCAGTAGCAGTAGTGATGAATTATTGTGATTAAGTATTAGTCCATCCCTGACTGAATTGCAAGTTTGTCTTTGTCAATGTCCCTCTCTACATTTGATCACCAAAAAGGATGTAAAACAACTTTTACTTTGCTACAATCAGACTACACGATAACAGTCAAAGAAGAAGGCTAGCCACATTTGACAGCCTCTACATTGTTTTGCACCAATTTAATCTCAACCTGTGAGTGTAATGGCACCCTCTGCTCACACACTGTATATTCTGGTCACACACTGTATGTTCTTCTCACACACTATGTTCTGCTCGCACACTGTATGTTCTACTCACACACTATGTACTGCTTGCACATTGTATGTTCTACTCACACACTATGTTCTGCTCACACAGTGTATGTGCTGCTCACCTACATACTTATCTTTCCCCTCCTGTTTGGGAAGGAATAAATCAGAGTCTGTCTTCACTGCCCAGTGACTATGGATGCTTCCAGCTTCACTGTCATTCTGAAAACCCTGATATATACAGAGCCATTTGTTGTTGGTGCTATTGGGGGAACAAGTGAAGTCACCTTGCAGATATCCTCTGCAAGTCATGAAATGATTGCAAGCTCTAATTAATCACAGTCTATGGGTCATGATTCTGTGATCACCTAATATGATGCAGTGAGAATCTCTCAGGACAATCAAAAGATATTCTGTCCCTGGTATTGGTAAGAATTTTAGGTGCTGCATTTTCAAACCATTAAATACATTTGGGTCCATGTATTTCAGTTTTTTCCTCACTTTTTGTAATGCCAGCTTTATTTCATTTCTTTTCCCTCCCCCTCGGCTCTCTTCTATTCTTCTGTATCCTTACCCTGTCTCATCCTGTCCCAGGTTTCAAGTTACTTTTGGAAGTATTCAGTGTGATCCATGGTCCTCAGGAAGAGTGTGTGCGAGCTCTGAAGAACGGTCACCTGTTGGGGATTTCTCCAGGAGGAGTGCGGGAGGCACTGTTCAGTGATGAAACCTACCCTCTTCTGTGGGGCAAACGCAAAGGCTTCGCCCAGGTCGCCATTGACTCTCAAGTGGTGGGTGGTTTTTGCTGAAATTTGCTATCACTGACATACAGAGCTTTTTTTAAAGCTTTAGGGCATGATATTGTAGATAATGTTTGCTTTATGAATTTCACATTTTTGTCATAAATTCCTTACTAAACATTACTGTAATGTTATTTATTACTGATATGCTCTGTCATAGTACACAACATGCCCTACATCCATTAACATTTTTTGTCTTTTTTGTGCACATTGACTAGATACACATCTGTGATATTAGTTCATTTTAAGTGAAAATTGTCAATATGGATTTTTTTTTTTTTAATTGTACAAAGTTATTTTCAGACAGTCAGTATTGTCTCACTAAAAACAACCAGCTGAAAGGATAGATTTGCAACGTGTTTAGTCAGAAAACCACCAGGAGTGCTATAATAGCAGATGAGTAACCATCATTTTTAGTTGTTTGCATCTGTTGTATGTATTAAATAGCTAAAGCTTAGTGTGTCATGTGTTACCAACAAACAGCTTTAGAAATTGAAGTCACAGTATCAGATTAGTGTCCCTTTTGAACTTTTTCAGTTTTTCTTAAATACATCTCATATTTTTCACAGCATGTCCAGAATAACAGTTAACTAAAGTGATTCTTGTTACTCCACTACCACAGTAAACAGGTGTTGTTACGCACTGTCCAAGTGCAGCATCTTCTCCACTCGACAGTGTAGGAAGTCCTCCTCTCTAATCTTCTCGTTCTTCTGCTCTCTCTTTCTTTCAGCCAGTTATTCCAATGTTTACTCAGAATGTGCGGGAAGGCTTCAGATCTCTGGGAACACTCAGTAAGTGTAGAAGAAAGTTAAATTACAAAGATAACATCACCAAGCTGATGGTATCACTGATGGACACACACCTTGAGGTTCACATAGGACAGAGTCACTCGTGCAGGGAAACACAGCACAGGTCATTCCATGCATTCCATATGTCCAGCTGTGAGTGTAGTGACACATGAAAATGTAGTTGGGGGATGCTCTCCATTATTTGTTGAGAAAGATTGGCTTTGAGTAATTCTAGCGGCTGGACAGCGAATGTGGGATTGAGTCAAAATAAAAGTGTATTCATGGAAATGAAGGAACATGTTGGGGAGCTTCTATGGCACAGATACACATTTGCACATGGGTTTGGGTCTGCACATGGATTCTGTTGACCAGAGGATATATATAGAATATCACTAGACTTACCCTTAAGCCAGTGTGGTAGCAAGGGGTATGTACTGACCTAACTTAGGTGGATATGGATCTCATAATAGCCCGTTGATACATCATTGTCTGCAGTCTTGTCTAACTCCTTTCTTTATGTTTCTCAATTTAACATTCTCTCTCTCTGTCTCTGCTTCTTTCTACCCAGGATTTTTCCGCTGGGTGTATGAGAGGTTTCGTCTCCCTGCAGCCCCTGTTTATGGTGGATTTCCTGTGAAGTTTCGGACGTTCCTCGGTGATCCCATCCCATATGACCCCAATATAACTGCTGCAGAGCTGGCAGATAAAGTGAGTCAGCTAAAGCTATCCTACTGCTGTGATTTTAGTGTTCGTCCACCCAAGCACGACGCTATACAATATTTTGCATTTCATCATATATGTAAGGGATGTCAAAGATTGCAAGGGCAAAATTTATCTTCAAGTGCTACAGTAATTTGATGGATTCTGAGGTTAATATCTGTTTTTCAGTATATTCCAATTCTACCATTCTGTCATAAACTAAATATCACCACTCTGATTGTGATTAAATTTGAGGGGTGTCCTGCTGGATGTTGGCAGAAATGTTTGCTTGTTATACCTAATGCTGTTAACTACGTTTATTGCTCTGTAGGTGCAGCAGGCAGTCCAGTCTCTGATAGACCAGCACCAGCAGATCCCAGGGAACATCCTGAGAGCCTTGTTGGAGAGATTCCACACTAAACACAAAGGCCATTAACATCAGCAGTACAACAACACAGACAAACTGTCCAGTGTGTGACCAGAATGATGTACCACATTGGCGCAGATGGCTGCAGCGTGCACAGGTTTGGTCGCCTAACATGTTGGAGTATTTGCACGGCTTTCTTCACTGCCCCCAGACACTGACAGACACTGAATGCAGCTGAGGTTCCTTTTACATACCTGTTGTTTGTATTGCACTGTGTGCAACTTGCGTTTTCATCAGATTATTCCCAGGATGAATCTGTTGAAGTGATATTGGACAACAATCGTACCTCAAAAACGTCAAACAAAAATATAACTCTTTCTTCAGTACACACGTGATGAATATAATATTACATTTGTTATGACATTAGATGTAATTGGTTATAGCTGTTAAAAAACATGCAGGATTCAGGCAATTTATTTATTGAGTGGTGTAAGAAAATTTAGGCCAGCGAGAGATTGGTAATGTTGGTTAATCAATAAATTTGTGGGTTTATGGTTTATGCCTATATTTCACTTGACAGAGAGCAAACAATGGAACTCACACTAATTCCTGGGATCAGGCCAAAGGGTTAGTCCAAAGTCTCAACAGGCAGAGCAGACTGAGCTGAACCTGGTAATTAAGGTTGGCCTACTATAAATGGCTTTTTGGTTGACATCTTCAAAGATGGATTTTCATATATGAACCACTACCCTTAGAACATACAGTACACTGACCTCAGGTTACAGGAGTATGATCATTTGATGTAGATGAGATTAACTTGTGTGTGCAGTCCCACCCCTACAACAGAAAACAGCATTCTTTATACGCAGTGTTTGTTATATTGGCTATACATAAATTCCAGTGGTTTTTGCTATCCTTTAATTTATGTATATGATTATGGTAACACTTTTTTTGGGTCTCTTATTTGTCTTCTAATTTCCTGAAAACTGTGACAATAATTTCTTAGAAAAGAATCTGGTATGTCCCTATTAATACTGGAGAAGGTCTTAGAAAGGGCTGACTCACTTGGTAGTATGCTTATAAGAAAAAGGATGGGGAATGATAGGGACAAGGAGACTGATCTCAGGTAGGTGTGGTGTCCAAATAGTTTTGGGGACAATTTACAGGTTTTTCCAATATATTATATTATACAATTATATTTTATGTACATAGACACAGAGTGTACACACAGAGTGAATGTGTCATGTGAATAGTCCATGCTGTTGTCATTTGTGAATTATAGTATATTGTAAGGTGTTCCTATTAATGTGTCAATTTTTGCACAAATTATCTGTTGATATTTCCAATCTAATTGACCTTCAAAATGAACCTAATAACAAACACATGGTAGCTAACTCCTGATATGATTAATTCTACAAGTATTATGGGAAGCCTTTGAAATAATAGAGTTTTTTTTTCTTTCTTTCTTTTTTCTGTCAGTGAACCATCCACTGTTACCAGAATGATTATTTCTGAAATATACCTTACATCTAGACTCTACAGTCTGTGTTCCTTTGGGGTTGTCTATATTACATCATCTTGTGTTGCTTGCTCCCAATTTGAATACCTTTAATATTTTGATTTTGTGTTACTGATGTCATTGCATCAATGGCAAGAGCAACCAGCTGGTCCTGAAAGCATTAGTTGAACAGAAAATTAATCAACAACGATTACAGTAACTTTAAGGACATGGTGCTTTTCATGATCTTATATCATTGTAAACTGAATTGGACTGTTGGTCAGACAAAACACTACAGTTGAACTGCGATGATGTATATTTTACAGGTTTTTTTTACATTTTAGAGATTGAATTGATTAATTGAAAGAAAACATCAATTGATTAATCAACAATGAAAGTAGTCATTAGTTGTAGTTCTGTTTTTGTTGTGCTGTACCTCTGAAAATGTCAAAGTGAGCTGATAAAAAAAAAATCAATTAAATTTTTGCTGACAAACTAAGATTAGAATAAGACTTGCAGAACTATATTTAGTAAAGATGAAGACTTATGCACACAGAAAAATAAAAATATGCCAAGATGCAAGTTCAGTATGTATTGAAAATAAAGCTAATAGATAAAAGACATTGATGATTTTAGCCAGTAAGCAGAAGCCAGGCTAAAGAGGCTGGTTTTATTTTTATGTTTTACATCAGCACGTTTAGCTCCACTCACAAGACAGGTAAACTGATCTTTTTGTGTAGTGTAGTGCCCTTTTCAAACAGCCCTCCCTAGGCACATTACCTTTATTAGTGCATACTATGCGTGTGTACGTTAATGATGATGTAATATGATCATTTTTGTTTCATTCCTGGATTTTCAGTGCTTTACCAGCAGTGCTCTAAACTAAACATTTGTCATGTACAGTTTAACTTTTGTCTGTCGAAATTGTGGCTTGGAGATAAAGTGTAATAATCTTTATGTATGTCTATATATATTTGCATGTATTGGTAAATATTGTGATTCAGCCAATGGTTTTGCACACATAGTCTTCAAAGTATCACTGCCAACTCAGATTTTTACATTTTTAAAAAAGCCTTGTGAGACCAAGTGTGTTTTTGAGTGATGTTTAACTGGATGCTTTACTTTTGTGAACTGGTTGCCTTTTTCCATATTTATGTTGTTAGTTTTGAGATGATCTAATGTATTTTCTAAATTATGTCAATAAAATATAAATGTTGCACTTTTTAAATATTGAGATCGAGTTCAACCTAATAAATCTATTTTATTAATATGTTTCATGTGAATTCCTTTCTGCTGGTATGGCTGCATACAGTCCCTTTCAAATGGCAAGGCCAATTCCTTTGTTTTTGTTGTACACTGAAGACATTTGAGTTTCAGATCAAAAGAATTTGAGACATGAATTCAGAATTTCAGCTTGCACATCTAGATGTGTTAAACAACTCAGGATATAGTACCTGTTGTCTGAATCCACCCATTTTTAAAGTGACCAAAAATACTGGAACATGTGACTGACAGGTGTTTCTTGTTGCCCAAGTGTTGCCTTTTAGATTTATTGTTTAAGCTTCAGTTTATATTCTTCCTCAGTGTCAATTAATTTCAAATCCTTCACCCAAATTAAACATAAATGGTCTCCCTTGTGCAGTCTCTTCATTACTTACTTATTATCATCACTATTGTTCTTCTATTTCCGTAAACTTTTGGCCACTTCTTCCGTTTTTCGGCATCTAACTAGTCCCGCATACTTTGTGGTATTAAAACCATTCAGGTATCAAAATGTTCAGCTCATTCAGGACATTCCTGCTTGTATACAAATTTTTGATCTTATGCTTGTATGATTTTATATGATTTTTTTTTTATGAATTAAAAAATGAATAGGATCCTATGGGAGCTTTCCCAATCCAAGGTTCCCGGTTCGATCCCCGCTTCAGACACTGAAATTTCGCTGCACTTTCTGCCGTAGAAACTATTCTGCTATGAAAATGTTTCACTTTTTAAGCTTTTCACTGTTTTGCTTATTCAACTTTGTTGAATTGCTTTTACTACCAAGCCTTCCACTGTGGACTTCAGTGGCGAGATCGGTAACGCGGATGCTTACCAACCCAAGGTCTCGTGTTCAAGCCCCGACCCAGATGAATATCAAAAACCCTCCAGAGAAAAGAAATAATAACAGAGAGCATTATGAACATTTTACGCTTTTTGCAATTGCGCTATTTATACTCTTTTTGCAATGTTGCAATTTCACTACCACTACAATTGATCTTAGCACCACACAGTACCCTGTGGTCTTCAGTGGTGCAACCGGTAGAGCAGTTGCCTCTTGATCATGAGGTTGCTGGTTCAAGTTCAGCTGTGGATGGTTATAGATTTAAAAAAAAATAGTATTACTAACAATAATATTAATAAAGATTTGAAGAGCAATAGTGTGACCGTAGGATTCACGTATTTTTGCCATAGCAGCCTCTGATCATCAAGAGCAGCCCTCACCTGCTCTATTCATCTCCATATCATCTGGCTCTCTCTCTCTGTTCATAAAACACCCAAACCAGGACAGTTTTTAAACTGCCATACTGTGGTTGGTATTCACTTTATCTACACAATAATAATAATAGAGATCATTATGAATATTTTACGCTTTTTGCAACCGCGCTATTTATACTGTTTTTTGCAATTTTGAAATTTCACTACCACTACAAGCAGTTGCCTATCAATCAAGAGATTGCCGGTTCAAGTCCAGCAGCAGACGGTTCATGACATCACCTGCTTTTGACTTCCAACTTTTAACTTTTTCTTCTTCATTTCAACAATGATTTCAGCCATTTCCAGCATTGCTTCAGTGATCCATTCAGCGCTCAGCATTCACATGCATTTTCCGCAGGAAATGCATTTTCTAGTTCTAAAATGCTTTTAACCTTGTTGTCCACCTGCCTTGCTGTCATGGCCACCAGGGTGCGAGTTTGTGATGGCCCAGTATCCAATTTTTTTCCAAATACACCGATCAGCCACAACATTAAAACCACTGACAGGTGAAGTGAATGACATTAATCATCTCTTTACAATACAAAGTTCTGCTGGGAAACCTTGGGGCCTGACATTATTTGGATGTTACTTTGATACACCCAATTTAACATTGTTGTAGACCAAGCACAACCCCCCATGACAAAAGCACTCCCTGACGGCAGGGGGCTCCCCCAGCAGGACGGTGCTCCCACCATACCACAGAAACTGCTCAGGAATGTCTCAAGGAACACGACAAAGAGCCCAAGGTGTTGACCTGGCCAAATCCCCCAGATCCAAACCTGACTGAACATCTGTGGGATGCAGCAGAACAAGTCCGATGTTGGAGGGCCCACCCTGCAACCCACAGGACCAAAAGGATCCACTGCCAATATCCCAGTGCCAGACACCACAGGACACTCTCAGAGGTCCTGTTTCCATGCCCTGATGGGTCAGGGGGACCTACGCAATATTATACAAGTGGTTTTAATGTTGTGGCTGATTGGTGTATGTTCATCAACATATGTACCAAATTTGGTGCTTTTATCACAAAATGAATGATTGTTGTGATATGTTCAGCTATGCCACCCCACTATAAGCAAAATAATGCAGTGTAATTAATCATATGACAACAGATTTAGACATCAACATCATGACAGTATAAACCTCATATCTAAAAGTAGTACAAATCATATAAAATCATAAAAAATTAGATTTTTAATTAGTTATTTAGTTAAATAATTGCTTTATAAATGCGTATTGTTTACTTCATGTTAGATAGATAAAGGCTTGGAACTGGAGGAAACACCCTCTCTAATTAATACAAAAACAGAGGGACAAGTAATAGTTTAAAACTCACCTTTTTCCCACCTGACGTGAACAGCAGCAGTTCAGATGGTGGCATGAGACAAGGGAAGAGCACAAGACATACAGGCAAGAAAGTCTTTGATTTAGAAATATTATATGTAAAGCCAATGTTTCTCTTTTAATCTAAGTCACTTTCTTTATACGTCTGAAGCTCATACTCACCTTTTTTGGTCCTTTATTTAGCAGCAGCTCAGGTGTTTAAGAGTAAAAAAAGAAAAACAATGGTTGGTAAAACAGACATAAAATGATTTCATCACTAAATAATACTGCACTAGCTTACTGCACAATGCCATACATGCACACGTTTTTCTGTTGTTTTAACCTAATTAAAATCACTTTTGTTGTAAGTCAGAGGCTCATATTCACCTTTTTTTGTTCATAGTGAACAGCAGCCCCTCAGGTGGTGGAATCAGAGAAGAAAAAGACTTTAACAGTTAGTAAAACAGACATAAAATCTTATTAAATGAATAGAAGAATTAGAAGTTGAAGCATACATTACTTTTTTGTCCACAACAGAGGAGAGTGGAAAATGGTTAGTAAGTCAAGTAATTACCATGTCAGATACTTACTTTGTTCGTCCATATGAAATGAATGATAGTTCAGGTGTAAATCAGGTGGGTTGATCTCCAGGGTGTGGTGCATATGTCTGTGATTTTTTAAAATCCTTGTTAAAGAAAACTTTTTTGTTTGTTTTTGCAGACATAGACAGTAGACAGTCCCAGTTCAAAAGGCTAGCTGGGGTGTCACTGGCCCTGCCAGATGCAGAGGCCACTTATCAGCACGAAAAACATTATTTGGTGCGATACCTGTGGGGGTTTGTCAACCCTGTAGAGTGTCATAGAGGAAGTCCACGCTGCTCCTATCATACCATCTCAGCCTCTTCGCAGGAGCCTCCTCCTCCTCTTCCTCGCTCTCTTCCCAGCCTCTCTTTGTGGGAGAGCTGGGGACAGAGGATGAAGGATATTCATCTTCTAACACAGGGACAAAATATTGTCTTAATTCCTCTGTGGTATATGGAAAAAAACTCTAAAGACTATCTTCCACTGCATCCACACAAACAGCAGCATCAGTTCCAGGATCCTCTTCAATCTGCTGCTCAGGGACAGAGATCAGCATGAACCAAACCAGGAGCAACAGTGGGAGCAATGGGGAGAGTAACAGTGGGAGCAACAGTGGGAGTAACGGGGAGTAATGGGATGAGTAACAGCAGGAGCAACAGCAGGAGCAACAGTGGAAGCAATGGGGAGAGTAACAGTGGGAGCAACAGTGGGAGTGACAGGGAGAGTAATGGGGTGAGTAACAGGGAGAGTAATGGGGTGAGTAACAGTGGGAGTAACAGGGCGAGGAGCAGTGTAAGCAGAAGCATGAGGGGCAGCATAGGCAGGAAAATAAGGAACAGCAAAAGGAGGGGCATAAATTGTGTGCATATTCCCACACATAGAAAACCACCTCTTCATGAAATATCAAATAATGTAAGCAAGTGTAAACATATTTTATCCAAAATTTAAGTACAACTGATACACACATACATTATGTAAAGAATCTGCACAAATGAAAAAATGTTGGGTTGAAATTAACCCAATCCCAGCCGTGGGTTGTTTTGATCCTGCATCAGTGGGATCAGTGCATCTTTCAGCAGTTCTCAAACTTGACTATGCGGTCTCAGACAGCTGCACAGTGTGAAAATAATATCAAAAGCACTTCAATTTCTATTTTTTGCAGAGAATATTCAAATTCAAGCACTTTTAATGACCCATGTCTATTTACATGTATTATTTTTATTTATTTTTTTAATTGTTAGGTTCTTATTTATTTATTTTTTTCTCAAATTCAAGTATGTTAAGGACCCATGAGAAATGTCTATTATGGGCTATAAAATCCATCATCATTGCATATATCATGCTCATATTACATAATACAATAATAATATAATAATAATCATAATAATATAATTTTAGTTTACATAAGTCTTTTTAAGTTGTGAAATTAGTAATGTCATCATTTCATCGTCTGTCATTCCATCCCTGTCTCTTCATGCTATTAACTGTGTCATTTCAGATTCCACCATTCCCCCCAGACCTGCGGTAATCCCAGTTTTCCTGCTCCCCACATCTCTCCATCTACCTGTGCACCTGTCTCTCCTTTCCCAGTCTCCACCCCTTGTACTGTATTCAGAATATATTCAACCCCTTCACTTTTTTCACATTTTGTTTCAGCATTATTATAAAATTTAGAAGAATAAATTTTTTTTTTCCTCTTATCAATCTATACTCGATAATAACAAATCATGTCAACTGACTTTACGACAGGTAAATCCAATCAAGGTGTAGAAACATCTCAAAGATGAACCAGATAAAGGGGAGGAACCTGAGCTAGATTTCAAATGTCATAGTAAGCCCTCAGCCATACAGTGGAAAATGACATCATATGATGGATAATTGAAAAATAAAAATAAAAATTTCAAGTCAAAAGCTTGGATTGAAAAGGTACATATGAATGTAAAACACTCACTGTAAAAAAGGATTTTGGAAGGTGGTAAATACAATCCATGAAAAGTGGTTAAAATTTACTTTTGAATATTGGTCAGCCAGTGACATATATAGTAATCGGCTAATTCTACTCATGCTATCCATTTTTTAACAGTAGCAAATGTTGCCTAAGAAAATATAATAAGACCATCGGCCCCCCACTGAAATGTGCACTTGCATCAGGATGATTGCGTTAGCGGCGGTTAACTGGACTTGCCCGTTGCTTGGTTTCTGTTGTCAGCTGTCGGTTATGGAGTTGTTGGATTGGATTGTAGGTAAGATAAGATTCCTGTTTAACATGTTGCATTGTATCATATCGGGAATGCAAATGTGAATTTATTAAATGTTAAGATCTTCCACAGGAGTTGTCACGTTAGTCGGCGTGCTTGAACTCGAAAGTTTGAATCGGTGACAGGCGCCCTCTTGGCTGTTTTAATGTCTAATACTAGCTAGCTAACACGGGGAAAAATCACTGGGAGAAATAACATAATAATTGGAATTTCATTGAAAAAGGTTGAACTGACGGTAATTGGGGTTTGCAGAAGAATTAACTGTATGCACGTTTTGTATTCTACAAGACAAAGTGAGCATGTACTCAGTAACAAGCATGCCATTGTGTGCTACAAAGAAAAGAATGCAGTATTGTGCATTCTGACTGAATAAGCCTCAAAAATAACAAAACTCTTATTCACACAGTTAGATTGCTCATAGTGCTAAGACTTTCCTCTTTTGTGCACTATGAATAATCTAACTATCTCAACTGAAATGATGGGTTTCAACCATAATGCTTGTTTATTATAATAGAAATTAAGAAACTTTCATGTCCGTCGTACAGGTTCTTGGTTGTCATCTCCTGCTCAGAGAATGCAGTATTTGGCCATTCTGAGCTGAATAAGCCTCAAAACGCTGCGAAAACCCTCTATTCACACAGTTAGAGTTGCTCACAGGGCACAAAAGGGAAAGGTCTCCGACAGGAAATGATGGGTTTCCAACCATAATGCTTATTTATTATAATAGAAATTAGGAAACTTTTCATCAGGTGGCTGAGATCTCAGTTTGTCATCTCCTGCTCAGAGAATGCAGTGTTGGCCATTCTGAGCTGAATAAATACTCAAGCATGCGAAAACCTCCTTATTCACACTGAGATCGCATACAGTGCACAAAGAGAAAGGTCTCCGACAGCAAATTGTGGGTTTTCAACCATGAGGCTTGTTTACATATATTGTAGTAAACTTTCATGTCCGTGTGGCTGAGTTCTCAGTTTGACATCTCCTGCTCAGAGAATGCAGTATTTGGCCATTCTGAGCTGAATAAGCCTCAAAACACTAAACAACCTCTGTTCACACACTGAGATCGCATACAGTGCACAAAAGAGAAAAGTCTCCCGACATAGAGTTGTAGGTTTCAACCATGAAACATTTTGTATAATAGAAATTAAAGCTTTCATGTCCGTGTGGCTGGAGTTCTGATTTGACATCTCCTGCTCAGAGAATGCAGTATTTGGCCATTCTGAGCTGAATAAGCCTCAAAAACACTGCAAAAACCTCTTATTCACACAGTTAGATTTATGTAGTGCACAAAAGAGAGAAAGGAATACTCCCGACAGCAAATTGTGGAGTTTCAACCATAGAGCTTGTTTATTATAATAGAAATTAAAAGAAACTTTCATATCCGTGTGGCTGAGTTCTCAGGTTTGGCTCTACTCAGAGAATGCAGTATTTGGCCATTCTGAGCTGAATAAACTCTCAAAACACTACGAAAACCTCTTATTCACACACACTGAGTCGCATACAGTACTACAAAAAAGAGGAAAGGTCTCGACAGCAAATTGTGGGTTTCAACCATAAGGCTTGTTTACATATATTATGAAGTAAGAAACTTTCATGTCCATTATTGACAGGTTCTCAGTTTGAAGGCATCTCCTGCTCGAGAATGCAGTATTTAGCCATTCTGAGCTGAATAAGCCTCAAAACACTCACGAAAACCTCTTATTCACACGGATTAGATTGCTCATAGTGCACAAAGAGGGAAAGGTCTCGACAGCAAATTGTGAGTTTCAACCATAAGGCTTGTTTACATATATTGTGAAGTAAGCTTTTTCATCACGTGTGGCTGAGTTCTCAGTTTGACATCTCCTGCTCAGAATGCAGTATTTGGCCATTCTGAGCTGAATAAACCCTCAAAACACTTTCGACAACCTCTTATTCACACTGAGATACATACAGTGCTAAAAGAGGAAAAGTCTCCCGACAACAAATTGTAGGTTTCAACCAAGGCTTGTTTACATATATTATGAAGTAAGAAACTTTCATGTCCGTGTGGCTGAGTTCTCAGTTTGACATCTCCTGCTCAGAGAATGCAGTATTTGGCCATTCTGAGCTGAATAAGCCTCAAAACACTGCGAAAACCTCTTATTCACACAGTTAGATTGCTCATAGTGCACAAAAGAGAAAAAGGTCTCGACAGCAAATTGTGGGTTTTTCAACCATAAGGCCTGTTTATTATAATAGAAATTAAGAAACTTTCATGTCCGTGTGGCTGGGTTCTCAGTTGTCTCTGCTCAGAGAATACAGTATTTGTGCCATTCTGAGCTAGATAATATCAAAACACTCACGAAAACCTCTTATTCACACACTGAGATCGCATACAGTGCACAAAAGAGGGAAAAGGTCTCCCGACAGCAAATTGTGGGTTTCAACCATAAGGCTTGTTTACATATATTATGAAGTAAGAAACTTTCATGTCCGTGTGGCTGAGTTCTCAGTTTGACATCTCCTGCTCAGAGAATGCAGTATTTGGCCATTCTGAGATGAATAAGCCTCAAAACACTGCGAAAACCTCTTATTCACACAGTTCGTTGCTCATAATTGTGCAAAAAGAGGAAAAGATCTCCGACAATAAATTGAGTTTCAACCTCGGAAGCTTGTTTACATATATTATGATAAGAAACTTTCATGTCCGTATTGGCTGAGTTCTCGAGTTTGACATCCTGCTCAGAGAATGCAGTATTTGGCCATTCTGAGCTGAATAAATATCAAAACACTGCGACAACCTCTTATTCACACACAGAGATCGCATACAGTGCACAAAAGAGGAAAAAGGTCTCCCGGCAGCAAATTGTAGGTTTCAACCATAAAACATTTACATATATTATAGTAAGAAACTTTCATGTCCGTGTGGCTGAGTTCTCAGTTGTCCTGCTCAGAGAATGCAGTATTTGGCCATTCTGGGCTAGAATAAGCACTCAAAACACTGCGACAACCTCTTATTCACACACTGAGATCGCATACAGTGCACAAAGAGGGAAAGGTCTCGACAGCAATTGTAGGTTTCTTCATAATGCTTGTTTATTATAATAAATTAGAAACTTTCATGTCTAAGTGTGGCTGAGTTCTCAGGTTGACATCTCACTCCAGAGAGAATGCAGTATTTGACCATTCTGAGCTGGGTGCAGCCTCAAACACTGCGACAGCCTCTTGTCACACAGTTGGGTGCTTGGGTGCACAAAGAGAAAGGTCCCGACAGCAGGTGTGGGTTTCAACCATAAGGCTTGTTTACATATGGCTGTAAGTAAAAACTTTCATGTCCGTGTGGCTGAGTTCTCAGATTGACATCTCCTGCTCCAGAATGCAGTATTTGGCCATTCTGAGCTGAATAATACTCAAAACACTCACGAAAACCCTCTAACTTTACACACACTTTCAAGATCGCATACAGTGCACAAAAGAGGAAAAGGTCTCCCGACGCATAAATTATAGGTTTTCAACCATAAGGCTTATTTATTATAATAGAAATTAGAAACTTTCATGTCCGTGTGGCTGAGTTCTCAGTTTGACATCTCCTGCTCAGAATGCAGCTTTGGCATTCTGGACTAAGCCTCAAACACTTTCGACAACCTCTTATTCACACAGTTAGATTGCTCATAGTGCACAAAGAGGAAAAGGTCTCCCGACCTTCGTTATGGGTTTCAAACCATGAGGAAGCTTGTTTACATATGACCTTAGGTAAGAAACTTTCATGTCCGTGTGGCTGAGTTCTCAGTTTAGCATCTCCTGCTCAGAGAATGCAGTATTTGGCCATTTCTGAGCTGAATAAACCTCAAAACACTCGACCTCTTATTCACACAGTTAGATTGCTCATAATTTTCAAAAGGAAAAAGGTCTCCCGACAGCAAATTGTAGGTTTCAACCCTTAAAACATTTATTATAATAGAAATTAAGAAACTTTCGTATCCCGTGTGGCTGAGTTCTCAGTTTGACATCTCCTGCTCAGAATGCAGTGTTGGCCATTCTGGGCTGAATAATACTCAAAACATAGAGCAACCTCTTATTCACACAGTTAGGTTGCTCATAGTGCACAAAGAGGAAGGTCTCCGACAGCAAATTGTGGTTTCAACCACTTAAGGAAGCATTTACATATATTATGAAGTAAAAACTTTCATGTCCGTGTGGTACCGAGTTCTCAGTTTGACATCTCTGCTCGAAGAATGCAGTATTTGGCCATTCTGAGCTGAATGACTCAAAACACTAAGACCAACCTCTTATTCACACACTGAGATCGCTATACAATTACTACAAAAAGAGAAAAGGTCTCGACAACCAATTGTGGGTTTTCAACATAAAGCTTGTTTATTTCTAATAGAAATTAAAACTTTCATGTCCGTGTGGCTGAGTTCTCAGTTGATATCTCCTCCCAGAGAATGCAGTATTTGGCCGTCTGAGCTGAATAAGCCTCAAAACACTGCAAAAACCTCTTATTCACACAGTTAGATTTGCTCATAGTGCACAAAAGAGGAAAAGGTCTCCCGACAGCAAATTGTGGTTTTTCAACCATAAGGCCTGTTTATTATAATAGAAATTAAGAAACTTTCATGTCCATTTGTTTGGTTCTCATTTATTATCTCCTGCTCAGAGAATGCAGTATTTGGCCATTCTGAGCTGAATAACTATAAAACACTGCAAAGAAAACCTCTTATTCACACACTGAGATCGCATACAATTTCAAAAAGAGGAAAAAGGTCTCACGACAACAAATTGTGGTTTCCAACCATAAGGCTTGTTTACATATTGAAGTAAGAAACTTTCATGTCCGTGTGGCTGGGTTCTCAATTTTGACATCCTTCAATTCATTTGGCCATTCTGAGCTAAGATAAGCCTCAAAACACTGCGAAAACCTCTTATTCACAGTTAGATTGCTCATAGTGCACAAAGAGGAAAAGGTACTCGACAGCAAATTGTAAGGTTTCAACCATAAGGCTTGTTTATATTATGAAGTAAGAAACTTTCATGTCCGTGGCTGAGTTCTCAGTTTGACATCCTGCTCAGAGGTAGTATTTGGCCATTCTACAGGCAGAATAAGCCTCAAAACACTGCGACAACCTCTTATTCCACACTGAGATCGCATACACAAGGTACAAAAGAGGAAAAGGTCTCCGACAGCAAATTGTAGGTTTCAACCATGAAACATTTACATATATTATGAAGTAAGAAGCTTTCCATGTCGTTATTGTTTTGAGTTCTCAACAGATTGACATCTCCTGCTCAAGAGGTCACAGTGTTTGGCTGTTCTGAGCTGAATAAACCTCAAAACACTCACGAAAACCTCTGTTACACTGAGATGTACAGTGCACAAAAGAGGAAAAAGGTCTCCCGACAGCAAATTGTGGGTTTCAACCATAAGGCTTGTTTATTATAATAGAAATTAAGAAACTTTCATGTCCGTGTGGCTGGGTTCTCGTTTGACATCTCTGTAGAGGAATGCAGTATTTGGCCATTCTGAGCTGAATAAGCTATCAAAACACTCCGAAAACCTTTTATTCACACAGTTAGATTGCTCGCAGGCATAAAAAGAGGAAAAGTCTCCGACAACAAATTGTAGGTTTCAACATAAGGCTTGTTTACTTATATTATGAAGTAAGAAACTTTCATCCATTAGTGAGTTCTCAGATTGACATCTCCTGCTCAGAGGGTACAGTATTGTAATTCTGAGCTGAATAAACCTCAAAACACTACGACAACTCTTATTCACACAGTTAGATTGCTCTTAGTGCACAAAAGAGGGGAAAAGGTCTCCCGACAGCAAATTGTGGGGTTTCAACTATAGGCTTGTTTGCGCTATTATGAAGTAAGAAACTTTCATGTCATTATTGGCTAATTTCTCAGTTTGACATCTCCTGCTCAGAGGGCCAGTATTTGGCCATTCTGGAGCTGAATAAGCGCCCTCAAAACTTTTCACAACCTCTTATTCACACTGAGATCGCATACACAGTGCACAAAGAGGAAAAGGTCTCCCGACAACCAAATTGTAGGTTTCAACCATAAAACATTTACATATTAGTAAAGAAACTTTCATGTCCGTGTGGCTGAGTTCTCAGATTGACATCTCCTGCTCAGAGAATGCAGTATTTGGCCATTCTGAGCTGAATAAGCCTCAAAACACTCCGAAACCTTTATTCACACAGTTAAATTTAACCATAGTACATAAAAGAGGAAAAAGTCTCCGACAGCAAATTGTGGGTTTCAACCGAGCCAGGCCTGTTGTAAGTAGAAACTTTCATGTCCGTGTGGCTGAGTTCTCAGATTGACATCTCTGCTCAGAGAATGCAGTATTTGTGTTCTAGGCTGAATAAGCTTCTCAAAACACTGTGAAAACCTCTTATTCACACACTGAGATCGCATACAGTACAAAGAGGAAGGTCTCCCGACAACAAATTGTGGTTTCAACCATAAAACTTATTTTATTACAATAGAAATTGAAAGCATAATATCACCGTGTGGCTGAGTTCTCAGTTTGACATCTCCTGCTCAGGAATGCAGTATTTGGCCATTCTGAGCTGAATAGAAGCCCTCAAAAACACACGAAAACCTCTTATTCACACACTGAGATCGCATGAGTGCACAAAGAGGAAAAAGGTCTCCGACAACAAATTGTAGGTTTAACGCAGGCATTTATATATATTATGAAGTAGAAACTTTCATGTCCGTGTGTGGCTGAGTTCTCAATTTGACATCTCCTGCTCAGAGAATGCAGTATTTGGCCATTCTGAGCTGAATAAACCTCAAACGCAAAAGCCTCTTATTCACACACTGAGATCATACAGTGCACAAAAGAGGAAAAGTCTCAGGCAAATTATGGGTTCAACTGAACACATTTATATATTATGAAGTAAAACTTTCATGTCATTAGCTGAGTTCTCAGTTTGACATCTGTAATTCACAGTATTTAGCATTCTGGGCTGAATAAGCCCTCAAAACACTTTCGACAACCTCTTATTCACACACTGAGATGTATACAGTGCACAAAAGAGGAAAAATTGACAGCAAATTGTGGGTTTCAACCATAAAACATTTTATTATAATAGAAATTAAACTTTCATGTCCGTGTGGCTGAGTTCTCAATTTGACATCTCCTGCTCAGAGAATGCAATATTTAGCCATTCTAGGCTGAATAATCTCAATATCGAAACCTTTTATTCACACAGTTAGATTGCTCATAGTGCATAAAAGAGGGAAAAATTCTGAACTGTGGAAATTGTGAGTTTCAACCATAAAACATTTACATATATTATAGTAAGAAACTTTCATGTCCGTGTGGCTGAGTTCTCAGATTGTCTCCTGCTCTATTCTCAGCTCAGGACCTAGAAGTATTTGCAGGGTAGGCTGAGAGCATTAAATGAAATAGTACTTCTAGAATTAAGGTATTAATGAAACAAAACAAAAGATGTATGGACTCCTTGGAGGTCACTAAGGGCTGCTATGTTTATTTTCAGAACTCTGCCTAGTTGATTTGGATATGACCTGTGCAACCTCAGAAAGGTCACCAAAGACATGAGGCTCTGTCCTTTGGGGACCGTGATTACCCAGATCAAACTTTGTGGAAATGTGTCCAGTGGTGATTCTCTGCATGTCTGGCCTGTCAGCTGTTTGTTTTGATCCCTGCAGGCTCTGATGTACCAGGATCCCGAGCGCTGGGGCATCACACTACAGACCTATGTTCAGCTTACCATGCTGGAGAGACACTTGTCATCCATAGTAAGTGTACTGTTAGCTAGAAACACACTCATTTTATTGTATGCTAGTTAATATAGGCTGTATCAACCTGCAGTGCTGACAAGTGCTTGGTAGCTGTAGACTGGAGACCTTATCAGGAAATCTGCTGTATGTAAAGTTTGTTTCTGGCTTCAGGCGGCTCCTGTCAGGATGATGGAGAGGTCCATCTTCAGTGCCAAGTACATCTTTGTGGAGAATCTCTTCAGAAGGTACTGTTACCTGAAACCTCAGCGCCTGGATCAGACCAAGAGACTAGATAAATAAATGCATAAAGCACACAGTGTCAGCAAAATGCTTATGCTACTTTGATGTATTCTGTTGCATAACAGTTCCATTTACTCAAGGAAACAACACAGTGAGTGTAGATGATACAGAAATGGATTACTACATTTATATCACAGTATAGATATTTCTCACAATATGTTCTTCAGCCTCAGTAGTGAAGCTGTTTTATAGATAAAAACAATCAGGTTGAATGGTGAATGCAGTGAATTAAATGCCATACAAGTCAAAGTACTTCATAACAATGATGCACAGTGGAACAGTGTGGTTGATCCAATATTAGCATAACACAGTTGTGATGCTGGCACTGCCAACTATGACCAAATGTATTTTTTTTTCAGTGGCAAAATGCCAGAGGTGGATTATGCTGTTCTCAGTGAGTGGTTTGATTGGATCACAGCTAACATTTCCATTCCTGTTGATCTGATTGGTGAGAAACACACAAAGCAGAAACACAAACACACATTTAATTAAGATTATGATAAAGATCAGAATTTTTTTATTTTATTTAATAGAAATATTAATTAATCATATGAAATGACTGAAATGATGATCATTATGTTGCATTATCTAGCTCCTTGAATGGTCCTGTTTCCAGAGTTGGGAATCTGTTCTTCCATCTTCTGTGTATTCATGTGCTTTCAAGTCAGAATGTGGAAACAACTTGCTATAAAATGCTATACAAATGTGTTGCATTTTATTGCTCAGAGCATTTAAAAAACACATTGATAGCTGTTTGATGCTGAAACCACTAAAATACTGCTTTACCTGGCTTATCAGGGTTGCTACTATAAAATAACTTCTCTAAATAATCTAGGTCACAGCAACTAATGGGTATAACCTAATACCACATTACATATTAAATGTTAGCAAAAAATGTTAGCAGAAAGTTGTGTATCCATCAGGGTTATCTCTGCCCTTCATGTGTTCATACAAGTCTGTATGTTATAATAATAATATGTTACCTCCATTTGTATACTGTGATATCAGTTCTTCTCATATATAGTGCCAAAATGTTTGTGCAGGACTCACTGAAGCACTGTATATGTGTGAGAAGGAGTCGCTATACACAATCCATCTTTGAATATATTCCGGTGACACAAGTTCAACAGCCTTTTAGCCCTGCAAAACCTACAGCTAATCATCATCCTCAGAAATAGCATACTGGATCAAGTCATATTTATCCCCCATCAGTACCAGAAAACCAGGTATCCCACCATTCAGACATCAAAGTGTGATAAACTCTCATGACATTGTTTGACAGTCACATTAGAAGCTGCAACAGCTTGGTGATATTAGGTCTCTGACTTTTTCCTCTGGCTCCAGTCTACCTGCAGACATCTCCTCAGACCTGCCATGAGAGATTAAAGCAGAGATGCAGAGAGGAGGAGAAGGTCATTCCATTGGTGAGGAGGAGTTTCATTTCACACAACAACCTTGAAATGGATGGATTGGTAGAGAAGTGTGAGATTAACATCCTGTGAATTGGTCAGCAATGTGCTGTCGTGTGTGTGTGTGTGTGTGTGTGTGTGTGTGTGTGTGTGTGTGTGTGTGTGTGTGTGTGTGTGTGTGCGCGCGTGCGTGTCCACCAGGAGTATTTGGAGTATATTCACCAGCTGTATGAGGACTGGCTCATCAAGCGTACCTCCTTCCCTCTTCCTGCTCCTGTTTTGGTGAGTGACTGTTCTCTTGGCTTTGGTTTGTGTTGATATTTTACATTCAGTATGTATGTCCAGGTAGTTTCGGGTAGCCTCATGGTTGAGCCCTTTCCACTTTGTGTGTGTTTGTGCAGGTGATTCCTGCTGACCATGACCTCCAGAAAATGCTGCATCAGTACGATGAAAACGGTGACAAGATCCTAGCAGCTAGCTACGTCTGATACCCAAACATGCAGATTATACACACACACACATGCACTCGACGCCTCTTCCATCAGACAGATCATAAGCTGTTTCAAACTATAGTTGTCAACTAGTCTGAACGACACAGTTTGTATAACTCATCTCCGTATATGTGACTACCAAGTACAGTTCAGTCTGTGTTCATATCGACTAACACTGGCCCTCAGTTTTTCATTCAAACACTCTGAAGTTTTGTAAAGGAGCATGAAAAACTTCCAGGTGTCATAGGATGTTCTTAGAGCTCCATTCTACATAATGCAGTTTTCTAGTTCAGTTCTTATTTATTATCCTGCTATCCTGTTATGTAATGTACTGCACTTGAAGCTTATCCTGAGACCCTGTGTTTTTGCTGATATGTGTAATGTGTTTGGATTTTAAACCTCAGTGGATGTGGTGAGGACATCAGATACATGATTTGATTTGTTAACTGAAAACTGCAGTTACCATCACTCCACCTACTACAGATATATAATTTATGGGTCCATATACTGTAATGTCACAGATTTTGACCTGGTGAAGACTACGTAGGGTTGACCTGTTTCTCTGTAATTTATTTTAATGAAGGGACCTTTGCTCTTTGTTTTACATGTTTTGCCACATTATAATAAATAAATTCTGCAACTCTAATCTTGATTGTGATTTGGAAGGAAGATGATGTTAGGAGATGTTTAGTGTTCCTCATTAAACAGTTTAGATATGGTGGGGTAAGTTTCCACTCATCATTACTGATGGTTCAGCAGTGTAATCTGACAAATACTAATACAACTACATACTGTATAATGACAAACATTGTTCAAACATACACTATTGCTCTAAACCACTTTCAGGACCTGATGTAAGAAGAATATATTTGCCTATTTTGACTTTAAATGCATCTCTTTTATCTAAATGAAACCAACATTTTTTTCATTTTTTATCACTGGTTTCCTTGGTAATGAAAAACGGCTCTAAAACCAATAATAATTAGTTGTAGAAGATCAAATTACTGATTTCTCCTATGGTTTTGGTGTTATTTATGGTTGTCTGATTACAAATTTGACACCATCTCCGACAGACAATAGATCCTGTATCTTACAGTCTGTCTCTGAGGGGCTCTGTGTCAAAACTGGATTTAAAGACCTAAATTATTGTAATTTTGACTGCTCGCGCAGGATAGCATTTCACAAAGAAAACCGAACCCAGAACCTTCTTGCCATCTGTATTTGATGTTTTTCAGACAAATTTATTGTGTGATAATTACAGTGATGATAGTAAAGCTGTTGAGCTCCCCAAAAGAGACTGTATTAAAGGCACCAAAGCTGCAAACTAACATATCAAAGGTATATTGCTTTGACATTGGTAACATAAGAATCTTATGGCACAGCACAACAATGACCAATGAGCTGACATTTTATTACAATCTTCATGATACATGAGATAAGACAGCAACAAAGCCCAGCCTTTCATAACACCAAAATTTGTGTGTGTTTATAAGAAGCTATTCTGTTGTTATTTCACAAAAATTAGATGAGATATGGACAGGATAAAAGACAAAAGACAAAACTTCATAGAATACGTTAGTGAAAGCATGGTGAACACCCAAATTGTCCCACATGAGGAACAGTGGCACAGAGGAGGCCCAGTGGTCTCTGTTACAGTGTACTCCAATGTTAACAAATCTTACTTTGTAGTATAGCCCACTTCTCTGCTGTCCATCTATTTGTACAGTAAGTGTACATACATACACAGAGAGGTACAGAGGTATGACATGCAACAAAGGTCTCCCAGCCGGGGTTTGAATAGTGGCTGCTATAGATATGTGGTTTGTGTCTTAACCATTAGACAACCAGGCCACCCCCAATATTGATGTTCTATATGTATACAAATCTCCCAAGTCTTCCTGAGTGGACTGGGGCTTACCCCGTTTTCATGAGTAGGTTTCAGATTATGAAAGTGGTGTAAATGTACATGTCACACTTCAAGTTCCCCCTCATTTTCATCCTTTGATTCATGATAGCAAGATGTGACAATAAGTTATTAAAGAACAAAAACTGAATGGGAACACATCTGTAGTCAGCCTGTAATCAATCTGGGATAAGGTCAAAGTCATGAGCACAAAACAAGTGTTGAGAGGGTATGAGGACCGAGTGACAAAAATAGTAAAGTATGTCTTTCACTTCGAACTGAACTGTGGTTCGAGAATTGGTTAAAAGAATTTAAAGGCTGATTCAAATAAGGTAACAGTATACATAAAAGTAAATAAAGGGGTTACTTCACCATTAAAATTTAAATCACAGACACGGAGCCACCTATTAATTTCAAATTAACTGACAGGTGTTAAAAGTACACAGACCAACAGTCAGTAAATATATGTGTACTGGAGTAAACAAGCCTGCTGAGGAGCAGTTGAGGAGCACACAAAATGCTGTTTTTTCTGTTTGAAACATACAACTGCCTTTTCAACAACGCATTTAAATATGCCTGCAATATATATGATACAATTACTATTCTGGGTCTTTAACAGTGAAAAGGAAGTTAAGCAGGATCTATACACTGTCTGTTTGTGTCTGGTTTTGCAGACTAATTATGTGCAGAGTGTATAGGACGACCAGTTGGGAGGATTATGTTGGAATAGTGTGGATACTCCCAAGCTGGAAAAACACGAGGTTTGAATGCAACTTAAAAGCCATGTATGGGCATGTCCTGTTAAAGCCTCTAATCCAAAACTTGTTATAATGCAGCCAACGCAGCTGAAGAAATTCCTGAGAGCAGACAGAGCAAATTATCAACTGTGTACACAGTGTGTGGTATTGAGCTTAAAACAATTGTTCTGCTCAGTTTCATCTGTACTTTGGACTGTTAAACCTAGCCATGTAGACTGACTACAGCTTATGTTAGTTTTGGGAATGCTCAGTAGTTTTGTATATGAACCTTGCTGGTATGACGCTTCTAGTGATGCTTAGAGAATAACAAAGCTCTGCGCCAGCTGCTCCTCTTCTCCTCGGCCTGTTTCTGCTCTTTCAGTATCTTCTCCTTCTTGCGGCTTCCCTGTGCTGCCTTTACAGCCCTGACAGTCTGCTGTACTTACAGTCAGGGGTGAGGGGTGACGCACAGTGAGCTGCCTCTGCTCTTTCATCGCTGCCGGATCAGACTGAGAGGATCTGGTGCATCTGTTGGCATCAGTGCCCTGGACTGGACCTGTCTCCATCACTGGCTTCCTGAGGTTCTCCTCTGCCTCTCCCTCTGTACTTGCCTTTCTGTCTTTCTTCCTCATCTCTTGATTTGTGTTCTCCTCTCTTCTTTTGTTTTCCCCCTTTCTATTCACCTCGTCTTTTCTCTCCTGCACACAGAGCTGGCCCATCCTCTCTGCCAGGTCTCTCAGGTCCTTCTCCTCGTCCATGGAGCCCAGAGAGGAAAGCTCTGGTTTGGCCGGTGTCTTATTTTGTACGCCTGTGAAAAGTGTCACATTTTTACTGCAAGGTGCAATTTATTTTCAGTACTACAAGTAATAAAACCTTTGTTTCCTGAGACAAATCCATCAGCACATGAAACATATGTTCATCAAACCAAGGACAGAGTGAGGATTTAGAAAGTGGGTAAGTAATGTAACAACATGAACAACATCAGACATTTTGCCAGAGTTTAAACTATGGTAGCCGTCTTTTGAATATCCTTGGTTCTCTATTTAAGCACTGTGGACAGAACTGCCTGGAGTTGTCAGGTATTTCATTTCCTGATTTAGCCAACAACACACATACTTGTCCAGCCATTTCATCCATGAACTCTCTAATTTTGAATGAAATTAGGTATACTATGATGGATGAATGGATTTTAGCCCACTTCTAATGTTCTAAACTAACTTCTAAACGTCCAATAATCTAAAGCTTTTTCTCCTGTTAAGTGCAAAGTTTACAGAAAATTTTGATTTGATTTACGATGTACAGTATATAGTGTTTTGATTTATGTTTTTCACAGTGGATTTTAGTCATATATTGCACTGGGCATAAAAATATAAATAAATATAAATAAAAATCATGACATTATCACACAGCATCTACTGTGCCCTTGACTTGAGAGGTGTTGTCATTCCTGGTGGCTCCCAGAGTTTCCAGGAGTAGAATGGGAGGCAGAGCCTTCAGTTATCAGGCTCCTCTACTGTGGAACCTTCTCCCAGTCTCGGTCCGGGAGGCAGACACCCTCTGTACCTTTAAGAGTCGGCTTAAAACTTTCCTCTTTGATAAAGCTTATAGTTAGGGTTGGCTCAGGCTTGAACCATCCCTTAGTTATGCTGCTATAGGCCTAGACTGCTGGGAGATCTCCCATGATGCAATGAGCTTCTCTCTCTCTCTCTCTCTCTCTCTCTCTCTCTCTCTCCATCAGTATGGATTCATATCCCATGTTACATCTTACTAACTCAATATCTTCCCTTTCCTGTAGTATTGTGCTCTTCCGTCTCTCTCTCCTCTTCTGTCTCTTTCTGCAGGTATTTCTGCCTCTGGAGCTGTAGAGTCTGACCTGTGATGACAAGTCTCCTGCTGCTCCTACAACTCCACTAAACACCTGCTGCTATAATTAGAAATTACTTTTACTACTATTAGTTTTAGTGCTACGTTAGCAGTTAATTGTGCCACTGTCACCTAGTGCTGCTCATGGTGGGATTTGTTGGGTCTCTCTCTGTAAATACCTATTTTAAAGAGTATGTTCTAGACCTGCTTTATATGAAAAGTGCCTTGATGGGGCTTTTGTGGTGATTTGGCGCTATACAAATAAAATGGAATTGAATTAAATTGAATTAAAAGATACATGCTTGACATACATGGTTAAGTGTCTCAGAATGAATTGCTTGGGATAAGGCCACCATGATTTATAGCCTATGTTTTGAAAGTTTAAAGCATTGATGGAGAAGTTAATCCGCCTGTTATTTGAGAGAAACTAATTGCTCCCCCTCTAAATGGGGGGCTTGTAGCAGATTGAAATTTAAATGCGAACAGCTTTGCAAGCGCATACATGTTTAAATCCTATTATTTCATGATTTTCAAAGTTCTAGCCCAGATGAAGAGCATAGTATGAGTGGTGGTCAAAAGAAAGCAAAAACAGGGAGCCCAAGGCAATACAGTGAAAGTTATCTTTCATTTGGATTTAGTTTCAGCAGCATTCAACCATCAAAATGTTCAGCTCATTCAGGACATTTCTACTTATATTCAACTTTTTTGTACTATTTATAATTTTTGCAATATTTAGCTTTTTCTGCAAAATTCTTCTCATTCAAATGAATGGACGGAATGTTGAAATCCTCCAAAACTTCAGCCTCTTTAAACTTTTACTAGTTCAGCATACTTTCACTTAGAAACTTCATTTAAACTTTAAACTGGTCTCAAGAAGTTCAGCTCTTAAGCTTGCATTCAACTTTTTGATATCTTGTACAGTTTTTGAATGACAGCAGTTTATATTTCATGCTCATTTCTGGCAATTTCTGAGTTTATAATGGGTGTGTATTGCACTGGCTAGAGTGGGTGAAATTTTTGTGCTTCAACTCTCCTGCCCACACCTTTCACTTCTCACACACAATTTATACCTCAAATTGTAGATAATTTTGTGCTCTTTCACACAGTGTGACTCCCTAAGCCATAGGATTTACGTTTTTTGTGGTAGCAGCCTTTGATCACTAAGAGGAGCCCTCAGTTGCTTCATTGATCTCCATATTAGCTCTCTTCAGTCAACACCCAAACCAGGCCAGTTTTTAAGCTTACCATACTGTGGTCATTTTTCACTTTATCTACACAAATGACACACGTCTGTGTTCAGCAAAGTCTCCTGGCGCTGGTAGTCACGTGTCAGTGTCAGTGATTTCATTGATAGCAGCTATGGTTTTTTAATCAATAGCACAAGTTCCAGAGGTGGGTTGAGCCACCTCTCAGTATTGTGTGACTCTGAATGAGGGTCAGCTTACTGCAGCTGCCTGTACACAGGTGATGGACATTTGGACCTCCTCTGTTCTCTGTGCTGTTTACACACACACACACACACACACACATACACACACATATACAACTAACACCTGAGGCCTGAGGCCTGTACTACGAAACGAGGTTACTGGTTTATCAGAGTAACTTCAGGAGTAACTTGGTGACATCAGGTGTAACTTCCCGGTTAACCTGTACTACGAACGGTGGATAGGTTTTATCCGGGGTCTGTTGCCATGGTAATTTACACTGCATCTCTAAACTACTCCAAGCAGTTTATGTTCGTGGTTAACTCGGTGTTACCGGTGTTACTTCTACCTAAGCTCCACCCCACAGGTGGAACAACCAGTCAATATTGGCACAACGACTGAGAGAGGCTGACCCCATAGGACAGGGGTTGTCTAAAGACCGTCAGTCCCCCCTCCCCCACCCCCCTGCCAAAAAAAAAACTATGTAGTGGATGGTAGAGATATGTGGACCAAAGGATGGTGTTTTATGCTCTGCATTTTCCATTTTCAATTTCAGTTATTTTAATTTGTATTTTTTCTCACAGTCAAGCAGCAGAATTTAGCGTCATTAGTGTTGCATATTATCGATTTGAATAATCATTTGAATTGTAGTGGGGGGGGGGGGGTGCTATTGTCCTGAAAGACAATATAATGCGACAAGCTGTTGTAATTGTAGACTACATACCAAAACATGCAGTATTAATGATGAGAAATATGAATGTGTAGCACTTTATAGAATGTTTATATTTCATCCAGGTTCAGATTTCCACTGAGGCTGAAATACTGTTAACATGAAGTTCAGCATTACATTCATACATATACAGCCTAAGTGTTCCAGGCAGAACATCATTAACAGAGAGTAACAGCTCATTCTCAGACATGTGACCCACGTGTTGACTGTAATCCAAGTATCTGAAAAATCATCATATATTTTCTGTGTCCTTACATCTCATATTACAGATGAAGAACCCAGAGAACATGTGACAAGTCTCCCTGTCTTTGTTGGCAGCCGCGGTTTTACATTGTGTCGCTAGAGTTAGAGTTAGAGTTAGTTAAATTCCTTGTAACCTGATAGAATTAACGTGCGCTCTTCATCTGAGAGATACGGTGCACACCCATTTTATGCACACACATTAACTCTGATTAAGTTAACACCTACTCAAGTTACCGACATCTTAACCACCGTTGTACCATTTAACACAGATCGAGGCAGTCAGAGTTTGTCCTTGATAACCTGAGCTAAATCAGAGGAGGTTAAACTCCCTTCGTAGTACAGGCCTCTGTACATTAACACATTGGTCATTTTGATTGGTGATTTACCCTTACACACATTTCTCCTTTTAACTGTTTGTTTCTCGCCTCCTCTCTCTCTCTTTCTCGCTCTTTCTCTCTCTCTCTCACTCACGCACACACATCCTGCAACCATTCAACTGTCAAAAGGTTTAAACCATTAACCTTTTTACATTTGTGCTTATTCAACTTTCTTCAACTCTTTATGCTTTTTAAAATGTTCAACTTTGTCTGCAATTTTTCTATTCAAATGCTTTCAACTTTTAACTTTTTCTTCTGCATTTCAACAATAATTTCAGCCATCTTTCAGCATCGCTTCAGCAATCCATTCAGTTAATCAGCATTCACACGCATTTCCCACAGGAAATGCATTTTCTAGTTATCACAAAATTAATTTGTATTGAAATAATGCATACATTTCTTGCTTTAAGTGCAAACATTGTATTGACAACCTTTTTCACTGTATGGATGAGGTAGAATGTTGACTTTAAACCTGTAATTTAAGTACATAAAATGTAAATAGCAAGGATAAATTTCATACAACATTGTTGACAAATCAAATAATACAACTCTCTGACACAACGTGAAAATACAAATCACAACCATATACCGTGTTATTATCTTTGCTGTGAGTTGACAGTGAAGGGCCCATCTCAGTAATTTGCAATTCAGATGAAGTAGAGGGTGTTTCATCATTTAAGCATGGAGAATTATTGTGCTGTTCGGTGCCCTTGTCAGAAGGAGTCTCATAAGGCACATGTGTTGTCATGTAGGAGCATGTATGTTAATTAGATGTCTTCTAAATCCAGAATAACTTGAGAATTGCAAGCAACATCCTACTCAGTTTTCTTCCCAGGTTAAATTCCCTGAATTAGTTTGAGATGCCTGATCAAAAGTAAAGCTGTACCAAAGGACAAAGCTCAATGGAAACATCTAAACAGTTTTGCTATGTAAGCTAATTACTGTTTGTTCATTAACTTTGCTCTCAGCTCTTTGACTTTTGGAGTTTTTTCTGTTGTGTCCATAACAATATTGTACAGAGTAGTCTGCTTGCTGGACAGAGTGTCATCATATTTAACACTGAAAACAAAGTGGAACTTGAACAGCTCATCAAATGCACCCAGGGATGTATATGATTAACACAGAAGCAGCTTTCTATCCAAGACTATGCAGAAGCTGAAAACCTGTGCTTTTGAAGTCCCTGTGGCCAGATGATATGGATGTGGGGGAGATCTAGAAAAGGTGCAAAGATTGTGGAAATCTAAGGATAATTTTAGAGCTTGATGAGATCTCTTTTGAAACTTAAAGGAGGCTCATTTGAAACTGCATCTTTCTGTTCTGGAGAAAAAAAACTGAGAGAGGAGTTTGGTTTCACACAGATTTCAAAGTTGTCTTGAACAAATAAATGAAACACTTTTGAGAGCTCTTCTCTCATTTTCTTTTCCTCTGGGTAGAGAGCAAAGTGTAAAAGTATGTAAGTAATGAAATTACATTTCTTGCACAGGTGCTGTCCATGACAGGATGAATCACTCAACGTCCAGCAAGACTTGTGTTGCTTCTTAGACTGCTTGATATGGACAACATATCTGTTAGGCATGGGGAGGCAGGCATTCCATTGTCTTGCTGCAGGACACTTAAATCTGAGGATCACAAATAACAACATCAGGATACAAAGCACATATAATCAAAAATCAGCCCTTCACAAAACTATACGCTACCCTCTAGTGTCATGCATTCTGTCAGGTTTGAGCAGTCTGCCATGTTCATGGATGATTCTGGTGGTGGGAGGTCTGAAATGTACATTATACATACCATTTATTGTGGAGAGATTGTTGTTTTTGGGCAGCACGGTGGTGCAGTGGTTAGCACTATCGCCTCACAGCAAGAAGGTTCTGGGTTTGAGCCCCGGTTTGAGCCCGGGGCTTTTCTGTGTGGAGTTTGCATGTTCGCCCTGTGCCTGTGTGGGTTCTCTCTGGCTTCCTCCCACTGTCCAAAGACGTGCGTTAGGTTAATTGGTAACTCTAAATTAGCCGTAGGTGTGAATGGTTGTTTGTCTGTATATATTGGCCCTGTGATGGACTGGCGATCCATACAGGGTGTACCCTGCCTCTTGCCCAATAACAGCTGGGATAGGCTCCAGCCCCTCCGTGACCCTTAATGGATAAGCGGTATAGATAATGGATGGATGGAGATTGTTGTTTTTTTATGTGCTAGCTCAGAATATCAGACGAACATTAACATTAGTTTTCTTTAATAGTCAACATTTTAAATTTTTCAAAACATCTCTGCAACAAAACAAAAAGATATTCATATACAGAAATATATCACCTTACCATCATTAGTATAGATGTGTTAACCAAAATTATTATTACTTAACATGTAACACCTAAAGATGTACAAAAAAGTGTCTTGGAACCTAAACCCAACAGGAAGCCACTTTGAATTTACAGGTATTGTACTTAATCAAACTCCTTCTACAGAATTATTCAGATTGATTTCAAATTTGGTCAGTTTGAGTTTTAAAAATGTTGGAATTCTAAATTGTGAAGGTATTGAGTTTTTGCGTGACTGTGGTGACATGGCAAATTTGCATGTACTCTCGCTGAAAAACCAAACTTTGTCTTCAGGCGCAACACAAAAGCCCTCAAAAACTCTTTCATTACAATTCACACTGGTGAGATCAATTCAAAACACTGCTATAAAAACCAGCAATGAGTAATGTTGCTTATGGCGCCCCACAAAAACCTCTTTACATGATGAACACAATACCAAATGTTTACATTTGTACATCTTAATTCCTCAATATACTGTGAAGTATAAATGAAACAATATAAAATGAAAATGGTGAATACAGTATCCCATCTCTGGTCTGGGTCAGGCCCAAGAATTGGAGGAGGTGAATGCAGATGTTAGGGTTTCATTGGTAAACCTTCTACCAAGACATGGTCGACAAGAGTGGCACAAATTTCATCTGATAGTACTTGTCTCCTTGGCCTTTCCTGTCTTCAACCTTTTTTATTTATATTTGTAAGGATTTATAGGAGAGGTGGGGGCACTCGCCTCTATTGGATAGTTGATCTAAACAGGGAGAGCTCAGGAGGTAGAACAGGTTGTCCACCAATCACAGGGTTGGCTCCTCATGTCCATATATGAAAGCATCCTCAGGCAAGTCACTGAACCCCAGATAGCTCCTGGGGGGCAGGCCAAGGCCTGACATGTCTTGCATGGTTTTTTTACACTGTGTTATACACAATCTCAATATTTGTGATGTTCAGATTTTCATGCCAAAATATCAGACTTTTACAGTGTGTCTGTAAGAGTGTTCTGGTCAGGAAAAGTGTCTGGAATAATAGCAGTAACACTAAATGTAGCTGATGTCTGATATTACTTCCAGTCTACCAGAGAATCGTGTGTGTGTATGTGTGTGTGTGTGTTACTTGTCCCTCATTCATTCCACATCCACTTCCTTCCCAAGAGTTTAGCTCCAGGTTAATCATTAGTGGAAGACAGATTGAACTGAATTGAAAGCAGCATGGCTCTTGTTAGACTATCAGGAGCAAACAGCAGTGTGCCATCAGACCGACTCCCACTGAGTCCAACTTGTTCTTGATCAGATCGAGCTTAGAATCAGTCACAGGTTAATGGGAAAACTGACAACATTAGGATCAAAAGACTATTAATATAATTTGTCTCCTCATCTGGCCAGATTTTAAAGGACTAGTCTGTACCTTTTCTTTCTTTCAATGTATTTTGTTGAGCTTTAATTTTATCAGTTTTATATGTATAGGTGTTTAATTGAGGTGGCTTTGTAACTAGGTTGTCTTCTCAGATGCACACATACACACACAGACAATGACAAAGTGAGCTAACACTGAGTCATGGACGCCCCCTGGTGGCCATGTTATTGACCTGTGTGACAGGGAGACTGTGTGTCCTTTGTGACATGGGAGGGCTTAATAAAGACAGTTGACCTGGCTGAATACACAATGAATACACAGGTGTCACACTGCTGATAAGACCCATATAACAGGAAAACAAGCAACAGCAGACAGCAGTAGCCTACTGTCAGTGGGAGCAGCTGTCAAAAATGAAATGAAATCAAAAAGTAATCAGTAGTTTTAAACAAAAAGCTAATCAAAAAGTGATTAGGTGAAAGATTAAAAGATGAAATCATGAACAGTAGAAGTAGTACATGTTTAGTTGTAGTATAGCAGTGAAGTAGTACTTGTAGGAATAACAGCAGCATTAGTGGTAGCAGTAACAGCTATAGCAGTAACAGGAAGGGAGTGGCTCGAAGACAGATTACCTGGCACCATATTGGCCATCAGGACCAATCAGCTGCTGGGCAGGAAATGGATGGCTCTCATTTGTTCTCATTATTACCGTAACAGCCATAATGCTCAGACAGACACACACACGCCGCTTGCTGTCACCACCGTGAAACGTTCCCATTAGTTATGCTGGGGGACAGCCTGTGTGTGTGTGTTTGTGTGTGCATGTGTGTGTGTTAATCAGGAGGCTCCCAGGCCTCTCAGATATAGCATCTCATTATTCCTGCAATGCACACAGTCAGAGTAAAAGAGCATTCAGCCAGTTGTAGATGCTTCAGAGGTGTATTGAAATTAGTCAGTTAGCTTGTGATCGCATAGACATCAACGCTTCACAGAAAAACAGACTTCTTCAGTCACACAGCACTTAACCAGTGCTTACACATCCAGTTAGTCCATTTAAAAGCCTGAGCTTTGTTAACTGGCCTAGTTCCAGCAAGAGAGGAATGCTGACTGGGACTTACAGTTGACATATGGAGCCCATACAGGCCCTCTATTAAAGTCAGACTGGACCACCTCAGATAGATGAGTTTGCCTGAGTGTATATTTACTGTATTGATATTATATGAATATGTGATCAGAGGCTTCATGACAAAAAAATTTAAAAAGATGTAGAATCTAAAAGAGTCCAAGGTCAAATGTAGATCATGAAAAAGTAGCAAATGAAGACATAAGTCAGACATATTTAAAGATTAGCAAGTTATAGAGCTTTTTTCCCTTAAAGTGGGCTTAAAGTCTTGGGACAGGTGTGTAACAGTAATAGTTAATAGTCCTGGGGTAGCTTCTAAAGCCACAGCATTTACCAGTAGTATTCAGATCCTTTACTTAAGTAAGAGTACAGCAAAGTACAGCAAAAAAAATAAAAAATAATAAATACTCCATCATAACTAAAAGTTCTGCAAACTCTGGTTTATTCTTAACAAGATGTGTTGTACTTTAAAAGCTTGTTTTAAAATGCATTGTATTTTATTTATGCTTTATCTTAAAAGTAACTACTAACTAAAGCTGTCAAATAAATGTATTGGAGCAGAAAGTACAATATTTTGCTCTGACATGTGAAGTGGAAGTAGCATACAATGGAAATACTCAAATATAATACAAACTGTACTCTAGTGCAGAACTTTGATAAATGTGCTTAGTCACTCTCCACCACGGCTCAGGACAGAGAAGATTATTTAGGTGCAAAAATTACTTGGTTAGATTTAGGAAAAGACCATGGGTTAAAAGTGCTTGTGGAATGATCATGGATTAAAGAAACAACAATGACTATTGGGTTCAAATGGGAACCAAACAGTGGTCTCCTGTGTGAAAGTCCTGTGTTTGGTGAACCATCCATCCACCCCTACCTCCCCCTAACATGGACTTTCTTGCTCTTTACACTATGCCATCTATTTTGTTCCCATCATAATTACTATGGACACTAGATATGACTGACTAAAGAGCAACAGTGAGCAGAGGGGGGAAAAAAAGCCAACTGCACAGTCAAAACCAAAGAGTGTAATAGGAGAGGTCAGTGGCTGAGACTGAGACAAGTCAGAAATAAGAGGAAGAACCAAAGCCTAAAGACTGTACAGTGCTTTGAGGACCAATAAAAAACAATAACAATAATAATAATAACAATTTACATTTCTTCCTCGTCCTCTTGTCTTTTTATATATTCACACATTGCAAAAAAATAAAAAATACATTGTTCACTGTGCTCCTGTAAAAAACAAGCCCACAGTCCACAGTAACATCTTCTTGTTTCTGCGACATCTAGTGTCCATAGTAATTATGATGGGAACAGACTAGATGGCATAGTATAAAGAGCAAGTCCACGTTAGGAGGAGGTGGGGGTGAATGGATGGCTCACCAAACACAGCAGGGGCAGAGGTCAGACCACTGGAGGTCAGCAAAGGCAAGATTGGCATCTGCCGTTCAGCTACTTTTAATATCAGAGCACCACCAGAGTATAACATTTACAAATGCAGATAATGTTTATTTTGCTGTTGGTATTGACAGTCATAAACACGATTTTAACAGATAATGCAACATGTAGACAATCACCTCATATTGAGGTGCCACCCCTCAGCCAAATCAAATGTAGTATGGTTTAGGCGAGTAAGGTATTTCCAGTAGGCGAGAACATGTCAGTCATGGACATGGACAATATCCTGTTGTGGCTACATGTGTGTTCAGAGTTCATATTACAAAATGGCTCAGTACTGACTGAACAACAGCAGAACAGTGTGAAGACTACACTCAATTGTCAGTTCATTAAGAACATCTAGCTAAAAATAATGCAGTCAAATCCAACAGTCCTGTAATAAATCCTCCTTCACAAAGGTTATAATGTTCAGTATATTGTGACCCTGTTTTAGAATTCAGCTCACTTCAATTTTATTTCTACAGCGCCAAATCACAACAGAAATGATCTCAAGGCACTTTTAATATGGAGCAGATCTAGACCGTATATGTGTTTATACATATATGCAGACAAATACACAGTTGGATTACATTACAGCATCTGCATCTGTTTCATGGTTGCATATACCATTCTTGCACAACAATGGACCAGTTGCAAAGATTTTGTCTCTATCAATCATTTACACCCAAATACATGGGAAAATAAGGCCCAGGTTAAAAAAATCCCAGTGTTTTCCCTTAAGACTTGGTTTTGACTCAGTCTCTGCCCACATTTGGATGTGTTTTGGACAACAGCCCATAGCCCTGGCCTAAGGTAGACAAGGAGACGAGGTAAAAACAACTATCGTTACATACACATGCAGCTCAACTCTTGAGTAATGCTGCAGTTAATAAGTTTCATGGTATTTCTGTCTCTTGAAAATTGCAAGTCAAAATTGCAAGTCAGCAAAAAATGAAGAGAAAGTCAGAGAAAAAGGACAACATCAGCCTTTGTGCAGTCATCCCCTGATTTGGCACCCTCAGACCAATACCTCTTCCCAAAGATGAGGAACTCAGTGGTTGCAAATTTGACAGTGACTGCCATTTATTATCCTCTAATGCATGGCTCATTCATACCTGAGCGACAAATACACCACTTACTATGGGACACCAGTAGAATATTTTCAAAATAAATGACTTAGACTTTGAGCCGTTTTTCTTTTTGCCTTTTGTTTTTTGATTTGACAGCTCAAAAGGGTCAGTCCACTCTCTGTTCCTATCCAGGCTGGAAATGTCACACAGGCAGGAGGGGAAGGCTTGTAGGCTTTAATACACTATGGGTTGCATGATGTGTGTGTGTGTGTGTGTGTAGCCTCCAGGGTCTCAGAAATATGTTATAGATTCAAGCAAACTCTGACCTTCTTTTTAATTGCACTACAACAATATTTTTAGATTGGTTTTATCAGTTATGCTAAACTATATGAAAAACAAGTCAAACCAGTATTTTAATCTCAGAATGTTCCTTAGGGTGCAACCAGCTAGGAACGAAGATCATCAAAATCATAAATATGTACAGCAAACACTCACACATTTTCAGTTGCTACTAATGGTCCAAAAGAAAAATGCAAAAGAAGACAACTTATGACCTTATGAAAATATACTACCATTAGAATCACATCATTATCAAATCATCAAGTCAAGTGTACATCTTAATTTGTCACTGATTTTCACTGAATCCCCAGAAAATGTTCCAAATAAGGGCAGCATGGTGCGGTTGTTATCCCTGATGCCTCACAGCAAGAAGATTCATGGGCTTTTCTGTGTGGAGTTTGTATGTACTCCTGTATGAGTTCTCTCTGGGTACTCCAGCTTCTTCCCACAGTCCAAAAATATGCAGGTTAAGTGGTGATACTAAATTGTCCTTAGGTGTGAATGGTTGTTTGTCGCTCCAGTCAAAGCTCAAACACTGGAAAACCATTTGTAAAATTAATGTATTACTGTGAAGAAGGTTCCACTCTCCTCATCAGTCCTCACAGATCTGATGTTTTCGTCTGCTGCTATTTTTAGTGTTTTGAGGAGCAAAATTTCCAATGTTTCATATGTTTCAAGTACATCATGATTTATTTGCTAGATCTGTTTCCATTGCACTTGGTTTTATCACTACATACATTTTTCCACCTCAGCATAAAAAATGTTCCTGTGATAGTTGGATGTTTTTTTCCAGAATTTCTGGTGTTTCACTCCATTTTATAATGTGCAAAGAGGAAGGTCGCAGGAACTCACTTTATGATGCTGTAATGATACCTGAATGCTATGCATACACATCTGTCATGGCTTCATGAAGTTATGATGAATGTGCTGGATGTCTGTTTATACATCAAGCAAACACAGGGTAACATTAGTATTCATTAGAGTCTGTTCCCTTGATGAATTTACGGTATGTCCAATTTTCCTGTTTTGGTCTCCACCAACACAGGGAAATATCTGTCTCTTTATCTGCTAAATGCTCCGCTATGTTTACCAGCTGGTCTCTAACTGTGTCTGTCTGCTGAGCAGGCAGTGGTTCTGGGTTGTAAAACCAAAACATTGAACGTAAAGATGCTAAAAAGCTCAGCAGAGCTGAGAGGAACTGCAAAGTTGGTGATAATTTTGTTTCAACAAAAATATGTAATTGTGAAAAACCATGGAAAAGACCCAGCATTGTGCATCAACTCTACCAAGACCACCATCTGAAATGATTATGTTTAACTCAGAATGAGAGAGATTGGTACTTGAGGTCAGGTCCTGAGGGTTTGTCAGTGTTAAGGTTACAATTTTGTCATATAACAGATCTTCCCTAAAGAAAATAGACCTATGTGTCATCATAAACCAGCCAGACTGCAAGGAGAGGAGTGTATTATTAGTAGTCTGTGGGCTTGTAAAATTCAATGGTATGGTTATGGTAGTTATTGCAATTATGATGTGTGTTTGTGGGTTTCTGCCAGCCCAATCACCTAATTCTGTGAACAACTTGGAATCTGTTTATTCAGCAGATCATACAAAAACATCTGACAACAAAATATGGTCCTGGGATGTGGCCATGCTCCCTCCTGTAGTGTTCACACATATTACATGAGAGCACACAAGGTCACGAGTGTTAAGAGTTGGTAATAGAGGTTTATTTAAGCCTGTAACAATTAACATCAGAATGATGGATGGAGAAGCTCAGTGCGTGCGTGCGTGTGTGTGTGTGTGTGTGTGTGTTTGCATACATGTCCTGACAGACTCATCTGCTCATCAGGGATGGGGCTGGCCAATTGCTCTTTCCTCCCACCAATAATAATAAAGTGTGCACTCATACACACATTGAAGCTGTCAGGCTGTGATCAGTCAAAGCTGGTCCAGACAATAGGATCACATGTTCTGGACGATAAACTACTGCATTTGCATAGAAACTGAGAGGACAACTGCCTGGGACTCTCATTCTACCCCTGCTGCATGATTGCATAAAAAACACGCAGAATATGGCGCTTTTTACAAAATGTGTCAGATAACTCCATCCAGATGTAAAAGCTTTTTCTAAAATACACCTTTTGGTGCTGCTTGAACATGTCATCAGTGCATGAACCCGGGGTCACCCTCGTCCAGGCAACCCAGCCAGAGATGATTAGTCTTCAACTTGTGTCCGAGCGGCACAATGCACCACAGATACCCCCTCTGGATCCACAGCCACCAGCAGGCCTTTTCTGCTGCCTTCAGGATGTTTTGGTGGCTCTTCTGTTTTGCAGGCCTCTTATCCCAAGGAGTCTGAGTGGCCATGGTAATAAGTGGCCAGCAAAGTCTCGGCAGCCGACTTCCCCTGGCTCGCAATGGGATCTCTCTGGATAAATATGTTTAAGAGTATATATACATTTAGCCAATAGTTTGCATACTTGGAGAAGCCAGACAAAGTTTAAAGGATAATTCCAGTTTATCACAACTTGGATTTTATTCCTGTACATTTGTCCATCACTCCTATCAGTTATAATAACTACAACAGAGCACATACTATAACTCCCCTTAAAACAACTAATGGTCAATTTGTATTTCTGTTTGTGGAAGAATTTAAAAGATGAGACAAAAAAAACCAAAAAAACTCTTAACTCATGGATAACTTAGTGGTGTTCCTGTTTTTTTCAGTCACCCTCTGTACTTTCTGGTTACTGCTGCCAAACAACATCCCCACAGCATGATGCTGCCACCACCATGCTTCACCATTATAGTGGTTTTCTCTAGACATGATGCCACTTTATGGCAGAGTGGCCAGACAGAGAAGGGTGCCGTGGTGATGGTTGCTTTTTTAGAAGTTTCTCCCATCTCTTCACTGGATCTCTGGAATTCAGCTAGAGTGACCACTGGGTTCTTGGTCACCTCTATTACCAAGGCCCTTCTCCCCTGATTGTTCATTTTGTCTGGCTGGCCAGCTCTAGGAAGAGTTGTGGTTACTCCAAACTTATTCCATTTAGGACAGTTCCTTCAACCTCATGGCTTGGTTTTTGCTCTGATATGCATTGTCAGGTGTGATGGGTATGATGGGCAGGACAATATTGGTGGTATCTCTGTTGCTACCATTGAAATCACACACATAGTTGTGAGATTGACTCTCAGCTGGAGTTCTTACTCCAGTGAACCCCCAGCCTGTGTGCATTAAGTTATTAAATGCATTTTGTTTATTAAATGCACACTAACCCTAACCCTAACCCTATATAAAACACACACACAAACAAGGGAGGAGAAAACACAAGGGAAGACAGGAGACAGGGGTCAAGGCTCCAGCTGTGACAACAAAAGCACAATGCAGAATGATCAATGACATTAAAAAAAAAAAAAGAAAAAAGAAAGAAACTCAGAGTAATAGCTAAAGGCTGGGAAATTAGCAAACTGCCAAGACTGCATAGAGATGTACATATCCAGCCTAGAGGTGAAGCTGTGAATGATAACCTTGCATTGGACCAGAGTGACGCCATTTCGTAGGAGCTTTAGTATGACTATGTTCGTCTTTTCAAAAAAGTCTGCGAGGCCCATGAAGGAAGCCGTTAATGCTGTCACACAGCTCACAAAAATGAACAAGGCTTTTTAGAGCCAGTGGTCATCAGCATGGAGAAGAAGATGCTCAAATGTCTCACTCTTTTCCTGGCTGCTGGAACAGTCATTCAGGACACAGGCTTTTATTTGATTTGGCCTTGACTGCAACATTGCAAGAGTTGTGGACTGAGTTGTTAGACTTGGCCACAAGGTTGTGGTGGTACAAGACACAGTGGACTGTGAGGACTTGGTACAGGATAACCATGGAGTGGTTGGAGGTGTTGGATGTGGTCTGTAGCTAAGGTATTCAATAGAATACTGGCTGGCTTTTTTCTTGTTCTGTGGCAATTTGCTGATATGTTGCACTGTAGCAAAATAGTAAATGGTTAAAAAACAACAATACTTTTCACATATTAGGCACCATGTAACTTTTTGGCATTAAATAGGGCAGAATTAATTTATGATTTAACTATTGACTATTTTATTGAGATTTTAGACTGGAGTTTGGTCTGACATTGTTTTGTGCTGTTCCAGCAAATTAAACCTGGTAAATGTCCCATGTTTTGGGATTTCACATTTCCTTATGTTCATTATTATCTTTAATGTTGTGTTTACTGAACACTTTAAAGTTTACAACTAGACAAAACTGTTTTATAATGCTGCAGAGAAAAGTTGCAGTGGTGTAAACTCAGCTGCTGCCACTGCTGTGACTCAACTTGTTTGGGGGCAGTTGTCTGGTTTTAGAATATTGTTTGGAAAAATAGTTTATTATGTTTATTATGATTAGTTAGTTATAGTTTATTTCAATATGCTTTGGCAGTTGTTGTATGCAGTAATGCCAATAAAACCACCTGAATTGAATATTGTGTGTCTAGATGCTAGATGGCAAGTTGCTTCCATAGGAAGTCTGACAATGGAGTATCCCTCTTGTGCAATTGTAACCATGGCGACAACACTTTGTTCACTGTGTTTCTTCAAGAAAAATTAATGCTTTATAGAAGACCATCCATTTTCCTGAGATGGTACAGTTAATGCCATGTTAGTGAATTTTATACATGACACTCCAGTCCAGTTGCATTTGTGTAAATTGGCAGCTTTTACTGTTGCAGACCACATTGTTTTGCAAATAGTTGCAAGTTTCATCTCACCTCATTGTGAATCTTTGGCACAAACTCGCCTTTAACAAACACCAACCAAAAATACTACCCTTTCAAAAGTATTGCTTTCAGCACCCCTGACATTCTCTGAATGTCCCCTGGGGGGCTGTGGCTTTACTTTTGTTGTTCCTCTTGTTCTTGTTGTTATGTAACAAGATAGGTGTGTTATCCAGTTATTTTTTGGCTTCACTCAGGCTTTCTGGTATCACCAAGCTGACTCTGAACCTGGGTAGAGGATAGAGGTAAGTGACAACTAAAGAGCAAAAGAAAGAGATTCCAGAAAACCTTTGTATGTGCAGAGGCAAAAACAGATTCTAGTTCAACTCACTTCCAACTTAATAAGTTATTTCAGCTGCATATTCAGCTCATTCTATTTCAGGCATGATTCCTGCTGTTGCTGATATGTTAAGACTCATATTCCATTATTGCAGCTCAGGACAACATGATGCAACTGAAATTTTTTAAATCAATCTCAGTGTGGTTTAATCAGTGAAACCAATCCACGTACTCTTGATTACTGTAAATACAACATTTTGGCCAAATATACCTTTTCAGACATTTGTTGCTTCTCTTCTGTGCTTAACTATCGGTTCTTTTTTTCTGCTTTGGCAGTGAAAGCAGCCATTAACTCTTTAAGCATATCACTGAAGTTGCATAACTGACAGTTTGAGATGTGAGACACAAATCAGGTTTGGCCCTTTATGTTATACATTGTTATAAATATAATATATACCTGTGCCATCAGGTATGAACGTGTGTGATAGAGAACCGCTGTGAATAGAAGTGCTCTAGAAATGTGTGTGAATGGGTGAATGTGATGTACCGTAAAGCACTTTGATTTGACTAGAAAAGCACTGTATAATGCTATATTACATTTCTATTTTTTGTTTTTGTTTAACAGCAGCTGAAGCCAGGAAATGGGATGGCAAAACAGAGGCTGCCATCAAAAGTCATGCAACTGAACACCTGAAATAGGCCACAGGAGGGGATGGAGGATGGGGCACAAAGGGCAGCTGTAGCTGCCACTTTAACCTGGAGTCTATCGGCTGCACCATAGATGAGAGCGGCTACAGAGGTCCAGCAAGTTCATTCACAAAGACTCAAATATGTCTACACACACCATTTTATGTCCTGGTGTGACTGCAGCAGCCCTCCATGCAGATTCAGATTGGAGCATGAGACAGAATGTTTTTTTATTGCATGCATAACGGGCTGCTGTAGTGGGTATGAGTTGAATGCAGTGAATATATCAGTAGTAACATCTGCATGTTAACTATGCAACCAAATCTAATTTTTGGGGAGCTCAAGAAGCAATCATCATTACTATTATTCTTTGCATGTGCACATGTTCCAGCAAAGCACCACACTGATTGATGGTGCTGGCATTAGCCACATGCTAACATGCAACATTGCTAGGATGATGGATGGATAGACACCTTAGAAGCTAACACAGCTTAGCTTAGCGGTAGCAGAAAGTTGGTCTTCATAAAATAATCTGACATAGAGCTTAAAAATAAACTTCAATGAAACAAATAGGACATAGTTGTTAACATATAAGTTGGCTTCATGTTAGAAACACATCAGACAACAAAAGGTTCAATCTCAACCCAATATAAGCTGTAAAGCAGCTTTCTCAAACCACTCCGGCGCTGTGTGTCAGCGGCAGCCAACGCTGATTGCTCTCTCTCTCGCTCGCACTTTAGCATTTTTTCCTAATTATTGTTTTCTTTACCGTTTTCTTTTGGCTAGGTTGTTGTGCTAACATAGCCAACTATGTTCAGAGGAACTTGTGTTTCTTGTCCGTATGTCTCATTCTTGGGACCAATTTTTCCTGACCGCGTCTCCGTCTAGGGCACAACAATGCGGTGGGTCTGTTGTTTACACTCGTGATCAGCTGTTGTCGTTACTACCAACGCTGATCTGGAGGGGCCTGAAATTCCCAGAGAGCTGGGAGAAAGTACAGGGGCGTAAGGCTGAGATGGAGATATAAACCATCTCCTTTCCATCACCATGGGGCAGTCGCTGGCTAATAAGATGGGCTGAGCTGGGCGGGCTTGGTGAGACTCAGCGGGTGTATCGTGAGCAGCGTGCTGTGTTTCCGCGAGCGTGGCTCCACCGAGACATCCTGGACTCCTAACGTAACCATTGAATGACTTTCAGACTGTTGTTAAGACAGACAGGAGTCACCGTGGTGTGGCAAGAGGAAAGGTGGGGGACTTGCTATTCTTATTAACAACAAGTGGTGTCATCCTGGTCATGTTACTGTGAAGGAGGCGTGTGTAGCCTGGACATTGAACTGCTTGCCGTGAGTCTCGGCCATATTATCTGCAGCGAGTTCTCTGCGTGATGATCATCCTGAACGTTTACATTCCTCCGTGTTAAACCGTCTCGGCACTCGCGAATGACGCCACATCCACACCGTCGTTGCGGTCTCAGACACAGCGCAGATGCATTCATCGTGATATCTGGGGACTTCAATCACCACTCTGGCTACTACACTGCCCACCTTCAACCAGTTTGTGGACTGTCCACCAAGGAAAACAAGACACTGGACCTGCTGTATGCCAATGTTGAGGAACACAGCTCACTACTCTTCCTCCACTTGGAAGATCAGCCACAACCTCCATCACCTGCAGCCTCTGTATAAGCCCCAAGTCAGCGGCTTCCTGTGACCACCAGGACTGTGAGGAGATGGTCACAGAGACGATGGCCCCAGGGCTCCTTGAGAACTCACAGACTGGGAGCTGCTTCCTGTGATTCGCATGGAAGGACCTTGATGATCTCACGGACTGCATAACAGGGTACATCAGCCTGTGTGGACAGTGTTGTTGTTCCTACAGTGTCTGCGCTGTTTCCCCAATAACAAGCCGTGGGTCACCAGAGACATCAGGTCCTGCTAGGAAATCTCAGAGAGGGGCCTTCAGAGATGGGGACAGGGGCAGATGAGGCGGAACAAAGAGGGAGCTTAAAGAGTGAGGGACCCTAACAGGGGTAAGGAGCAGCTGGGAGGAAGCTGGTGCAAACTCCAGCAGAACAACTGAAGGACGTGTGGAGCGGCGCGAGGGGAGCATCACTGGCTACAAACAATCTGGCAGCCAGACAATAGGGGTGGCGCTGAGCAGGCCAGCGAGCTGAATCTGTTTTCAATAAGATTTGATGAAGGCTCCGGACTACCCCTCCCCCAACTCCTCTACAACCATCCGCCTCCAAACCTCCAGCCCTGCTGTCCCCCTCCCCTCTGGATCTCTCCCGGACTATGCCTACCTGTTCTCCCCCACCATCACCTCCCCACCCCAATCAACACACCACGGCTACAGACCTTCACAGCAGAGCAGGTGAGGAAGGAGCTATGCAGACTCCGCCAAGGCAGCATTGTGGTGTCAGCCGAGGTTCTCAAAACATGCGCAGCCCAGCTGAGTGGAGTGCACGCATATCTTCAACCTTAGCCTGAGTCTGGAGAGGTCCCCGTGCTGTGGAAGACATCCTGCCACGGACCTGGTAGAAGGTGTGTCCCAGCACCTCCGCGACTACAGACCAGTGGCTGACATCCACCTGATGAAGTCCCTGGAGGCTGGTCCTGTCACTACTTCGGCCCCTGGTCAGCTCATCACTGGACCCTCTTCAGTTTTGCCAGCCAGAAACTAGAATTAGGGAAAATGCCATCATCTTCCTGCTCCCACCATCCAGGCAGCCCACCTGGACAGACGGGTGCTTACCCGTGAGGATCATGTTCTTTGACTTCTCCAGTGTATCAGCACCATCCAGCCTGCCTGCCCTGCTGAAACAAGCTGGCTGACGATACAGGTGGACCCTCCCTGGTCTCCTGGATTATATGGACTATTTGATGGGTCGACCACAGTCGTCAGACTGCAGGATGGTGTGTCCGACACTATGGTCAACAGCACTGGCGGTTCACAGGAACTGTTCTTTCCCCCTTTCTGTTCACCCTGTGCCTCAGACTTTCAGTTCCACTCTGATTCTGCCATCTGCAGAAGTTTGCAGACGACTCTGCAATTGTTGGCTGTATCAGTGAGGGGAATGAGGGAGGAGTACAGAGGCGTTGAACTCGCCCGTTAATTGGTGTGGAACTAAGCATGCATCTCCAATACCACCAAGACAAAGGAGCTGGTGGTGGATTTCGTGGGAGGAAATCTGCCCCTACCTCATTCCATCAATGAGGTGTGACTGTGGATGTTGTCTCAGATTTAAAATACCTTGGAGTACACCTGGACAACAAACTGGACTGGGCCAAGAACACCGAGGCTGTTTGAAAGGGCCAGAGTCGACTCTATTTCCTGAGGAAGCTCCGGTCGTTCAGCGTATGTAACATCATACTGAGACCTTTTACCAGTCGGTGGTAGCCAAGCGCCACCTTCTTTGGTGTTGTGTGCTGGGGCAGCAGGCTGAAGGCAGCGAACGCCAGCAAGATCAGCAGGATCATCAGGAAGGCTGAAAAACTCCATCCTGGGGTCCAACTGGACTCTTTGTTGGTGGTGTCTGAGAGGAAGATGCTGTAAACTGCATAGTATCCTGGACAACAATGTCACCCTCTCCACCAATTGATAACCTCAAACAGAAGCACCTTCAACAGACTCATTTTGTCCCCGATTGTAACACAGGCATGGAGAGTCCTTTCTTCCTGTGTGCATCAGACTATTTAATTCATCTACTCTGGTAGGTGAGGAGGGACAGTGGAGACACTGTGTCCTAAAGCCACAATGCCACTTATCACTTTATATACCCGTTTCACCTTGTCACTTTACTTCTTGTTACTTGTGTACTTATTTTGTGCAACTATGCTATTAAATTACAGTTCGTATTGTTGTATATTGTATATACCTACGTTACTGTAATCTTTGTGGCATTGTTGCGTTATACACCATTTGTTATTTATGTTAGCCTTTATTTTATTAGCTTTATTCCTATTCTCTTCACCAACATTGCTTCTCTTCACTGTGCTTTTCCACCTCTGTGTACCGCTGGTGCACAACAACAATTTCCCTCAGGATAAATAAAGCTTCTTGAATCGTGAATCTAACTGTCAGCTCTACCTTCAGCTGAGCTGTTGTATGTGGAGAAAATGGAGGTAGAAGTGGGAACAAAGCTAGTTCCTCACAGGAAGGAGGGTTAAACTGCTATCATGGGGGAGAGAAGAATGAAGTGTTAACAAAGACTTTCTTCTGCCCTGGGCCTTGTACATCTGCCACCAAGATGGACCCAATGAAAGCAAGGAGAAGGAAGGCTAAGGGGGGGATTCATCCATTGATGAAGATGGAGGGCATTGTTTCCACTGGATGGAGGTACAAACATAGATACATAATGTGTTTTCTATTTTATGAGGACATTTTCAAAACTGACACTTCTTTCGGTTGTGCCATCACAGATTTTCCTCCATAGAAACTAAATTGTTCCCTAGAAGACTGGTTGTGACTGGGCAATGCACCAAGAACACTTTGAACTTTTGAATTACTTCATTTCTGTGAGAAGCAAGATGGACTAACAACGTTAATATCCATTTAGTATTTATTTGTATCACAAGCATACCCCATCTGATTTCTGGTATTTTCATAACAAATTCTCCAAACTAAAAACCTATTAGCAAGGACAACACAGTCAGTATCTACAAAAACTGTTAGAATTAATATAAAACATATTGATTCATATGACTGTTTCTAATCTTCCACCACCATGAATGAGATTTGGTTAGGTTTCAGCACAAAAACTACTTGGTCGGGGTTGGTGAAAAATCAACTTGGGTTAAAATAACTACTTTGGTGAAGGTTAAGAGGTGATTGTGGCCATATTTAACAGATACTTTCAACAGACTGTCCAGTTGGAAATGGAAATGGTGTAGTCTCCCTTGTGAAGGTCACAGACTTTTGTGTTTGTGTTTTGTTGACTCATCCATCTTACCTGTAAGATTTTTGTATCTATAATAATACCATGCTTCTTCACCTTTGCTTCAGCCAGCTGTGTCATAATTCACACAGCTGCTGAAGGTCACCTGTCCATTAAACATCAACTTAGTACAGCCTAGCTCACCTTCAACTAGAAAAGGAGGTCCAGTGCTGAGTTCCTGATGGTGTGTAGCATGGACTGTAGCTAGACTCTGGGCGTACTTGTGGAGTACCCTCGTTGGTACCCTCCCCACCATTCAATTTTAGGGCACAGATGCCATGAATAGGGGCAAGGAGAGGTTTCACATTTACATTTCCTGAAATCAGGCCCTCTGTACAAAAGATAGATAATATTATTCTTTAACAACAGATGGCATTGAATTAGAAAATGTCTTTGGAATAAGAGCTAGACAGAGATTAACTTTTCATACTAACATCAATAATCTTGTAAAAGAAACTTAAGCCAAGTTAGGTTTTTTTTAAACTCTGTTTTTTTAAGAAATCTTTCCCTCTGCAACGAAAAGTCTTGTTAGTATTTTCAATCTTATGTGGATTATCACCTCCCTGTATTACTTTTAATGTTGCTTCACAAACTTACTTATTATGTAACTTCTGCATGTTAACTGGATGGGCATGAATGAAATAACCAAAAAGGCAGTAGTCTGTGTAAATGCTCATCAGAACAGAAGTCTTTCAACCTAAACAATATAAGTTAATTGTCCTTACTCTTAGATATGACCAACAGGAGAATACCGTGGTGGACCTACTGTATTTTTGTCATTTATGATAACAATAACATGACCTGTGCACAACACATCATGGTAGGAGAGTACTAGTGGCAGGCGTACCGTGTAGTTGTCATGGTAACAAAAGAATAAACATGAGGTTGAGGTTGTGGAAGGTCGTGGTTGGTTGGTTAAAACATATAAAGCACAGGTTTGGTTAGAGATGGGTGAGCAGCTCTTGTGTCTGTTTAGAGTCAAACAAACTCACCTTGTTCAATAAAGAGATCCCAAGTCAATAATAACTACAACATCAGCTGATCTCATACCTCACACAGCTCCAGAATAGGATATATCTTCCTATAGCAATTGAAAATTGTCATGGAAATAATACAAAAACTGGAACAAGCATGGATGAGATTGATGCAGTATTATAAGGTTGCTGTAGAAAAATCAACTTTAAATCAGTTATCTTTAAGCACTCATCAGAGGAAGGCAGCATGTCTGAGAGGCACAAAAAGTAACGATTTCAGGCAGGTAAAAAGTTGCAAAAAAATCATGTGTTTCTTCAATGGAGAAGGAGTGATTTTCATTCATGTCAATAAGACCATGAAAAAAATCAAAGATGAAGGGTTTCTTTATATCCCAGTGTATACACTTGGGATGTGCACCAGATAATCAGATCTGTTGATTACACAATGTCATATGTACTAAATCTGATGTGAAGATTTAGTACGATATGGCTAATAAACGTTTTTCATAGTGGCCGGGTCTCCACCTTTGTCACTGTTCACCTGTTAAGAACCATCTGTGGTCCATATTGAAGGCCAGATAGCTGAAACTTGTGCTCGGTCGCTGTAAGACAGTGACTTTTATTCCAGTGTGACCCACTATTATCAGCATTAAGTCAACATTATAAGAATAAAGCACCTTTTTGAGCATGGTGGGGTGTGTCTCCTATACTGTTAATCATCATTTCAAATGGTCTTTTAATGACTTTCTCCAATATTTTTCACCAAAGATCCACTATAGGTTTAGCTGACTGTCAGTTTAGATATTTTAATGCTGCATTACATACATTCTTAGAAATCATATTTTCTCTATGAGCTTAGTAGCAAGCAGATTACTCTACTACATGGGTTGGGAACCTTTTTGACTCAGAAACCATGAAAGCAAAATATTTGGAAATGTATTTCAGTGAGCCATGTAATATATTTTGAACTGAATTCAACTAAATGTGGTATAATAAGCCTCTGAATTTATTCTTTTTTAAATAATGTTGTTATAATACTCACCATTAGTAAACCTGGTGCTGCATGGGTTTGCTGATGGCTTTGTAGTCTGGTTGGTACTTGGTGAGGTTAAGCTTCATGCAAGCGTTGAGGCTTTCATCCGTTAAACGTGATCGTAGGTTGGACTTGATGTTTTTAAGATGTGAGAATGACTGCTCACATGCATACGTAGATCCAAACATGGTCAATACAGCAATACTCACACGCTGCAGTGTGTGGTATGTGACAGGAAGCGCGTTCCAAGTTTTGATAATCAGCTGGTCTTCGGGTTGAAGTTTTTTCATTTCTGTCCACATGTGCTTGCTCGCCAACTCCTTCTGTCGTGCGATTCTTTCCAAATCTTCATTCAGTGACTTGAACTTATTCACCCACATGTCTGAGGCCTTCAGGTCAGCCACTTCTGCTTCAAAATCTCTGATGGAGACACCAGGAATGTAACTCAGGTCGGCTGTGTTCAGTGAACACTCGTTGGATGGGTGATGAACTTAAAAAGACGAGCGTGCTCACAAAATTCTCCAAAGCGTGCTTTGAACAACTGTAGGAGACTGGATGTGAAGCCAGCTGATGGAGATCAAAGTTTTGAGTGGGCTCACTTGCTGTGCATGCATCTTTAAATTGTCTCAGTTTTTCAAAATGTAGTAAACGACCTGTTTCAAGATCCATGATAAAGAGCTCCAGCTTGTTTTCAAAAGCAAACACGGCTTGTTGAAGGGATAACACTGTATTTTCAATGCCTTGCATTTTCACGTTGAGCTGGTTCAGATGTTCAGTCATATCCACGAGATAGTAAAACTTGAGGAGCCACTCAGTTTTGGCTAGCTCAGGATGCTCGATGCCTTTCATTTCAAGGAAAGTCCGGATTTCGTTCAGGCAAGCCGCAAAACGGCTAAGCACATTCCCTCTTGACAACCAACGCACATTGCTGTGCAAAAGCAGACCGTGATAGTTATTTCCAACTTCATCCAGCAGTGTTTTAAACTAGCGATCATTTAAGGCTCGGGCAACAATAAAGTTGATCACACGAATGACCAGCGACATCACTTCACCAAGCTGCCCGTCACACATCTGAGCACAAAGTGCCTCCTGGTGTAGAATGCAATGGAAACTTAGGATGGGTCTATTTTCATGTTCACGGAGAAGCGCCACAAATCCTTTGTTTTTCCCCACCATACACGGAGCACCATCAGTACACACTGAGACAAGTTTATTCATAGTTAGATTTTTTTCTTGAGCAAACTCCATGAAAGACTTGAATAAATCCTCACCTCTTGACCCTTTTATTGGCAGAACAGCAAGACTTTCTTCGCGCAGTGTGTCACCAGCAGCATATCTTGCAATCACACTGAACTGCGACAAATGGCTTACATCTGCTGACTCATCCAAAGCCAGGGAAAAGAACGGCGCTGCATTTATGTCCTTAACTTGCGTTTCTTCCACTTGGTTTGCCATCATGATGATACGATCATGAACAGTTCTTGCCGACAGAGGCATGTCTTGTATCTGTTTGATTATCTTGTCTTTGTTCGGAAGATCACCAAAAAGTTCATTGGCTACATCCAGCATGAACGTTTTAGCATACTCGCCATCTGTGAATGGTTTTCCGTTCCTCACTATTGCTAAAGATCCAGCAAAGCTAGCGGAATTACAGTCACCTTGCCGGGTCCATACGCGGAGTTGCTGCTGGCTAGCTTGCACCCTGCTCAGTAGCTCTTGGCACGCTTTCTTTCTGCTGTCTCCCGCAGGGTATTTTGATGCAAAGGTAGCATGGCGTGTGTCGAAGTGCCGCTTTACATTCGACCGTTTCATCGATGCAATTTTGTCATTGCAAATCAGACACACCGCAGAACCTGCTCTCTCCACAAAGGTGAATTCTTCGGTCCATTCGTCCTGAAATGTACGATACTCCTCATCTTTTTTTCTTTTCGCCATCTTCTTCGTCGAAGGGTTAGCTTTGAGCTAATGACCGAGCAGACTGATTCAAAAGGGGGGCATTTACCTGTTTACCCAGCAACGGCCAATGTAGGCTATTATCATCCAATTAAAATAATGGACAATTGCTCCTGCAGCCAACTGCAGCCCTGAACAGGACATGAGCAGTGGAAAATCGATGGATGGATTAAAACAAGTGAGAATATTTTATGTTTTATCTGCGAGCCAGATGCAATCATCAAAAGAGCCACACCTGGCTCGCGAGCCATACATCCCAACCCCTGTTTTAATACAATTCAGCCACCCATTTCACCATGCCAGTGTCGCAATTAAAAGTGGACTTTTAATTGCGACACTGGCATGGTGAAATGGGTGCTGGATTTTTTAACTTGTAGGCCCCAGGTAGTTAGGGCAAATGGTGTTTTATCCCAAAGGTGGCTGTCATCCACAGGTTCACCACAGGGGTGCGTCCTGTCTCCCCTGTTGTATATTCTTTACACAGACAACTGTAGGTTGTAGTAATTACAATGTAATATAATTATATATAATGATCTTGAGGATTTTCAGTCAGGATTTCTGTTGTATCACAGCACAGAGACAGCACTTGTGAAAGTTACAAACAATATTATATTATTGGGCAATATTATCAGGAATCACTCCATAAACTTCCATTGTTATGCAGATGATACACAGCTTTATCTATCAATGGAGCCTAATGAAACCAATCAGCTATCAGGCTCCTCTACTGTGGAACCTTCTCCCAGTCTCAGTCCGGGAGGCAGACACCCTCTGTACCTTTAAGAGTCGACTTAAAACTTTCCTCTTTGATAAAGCTTATAGTTAGGGTTGGCTCGGGCTTGAACCATCCCTTAGTTATGCTGCTATAGGCCTAGACTGCCGGGAGATCTCCCATGATGCACTGAGCTCTCTCTTTCTCTCTCTCTCTCTCTCTCTCTCTCTCTCTCTCAATATGGATTCATATCCCATGTTACATGTTACTAACTCAATATCTTCCCTTTCCTGTAGTATTGTGCTCTTCTGTCTCTCTCTCCTCTTCTGTCTCTTTCTGCAGGTATTTCTGCCTCTG